>ML170189.1:95309-107401 GCA_004355085.1 Rickenella mellea
AAGGCTTCGTCGGCGACCGATATATGGTCTTTTGGCATGGTCATTCTGGAACTTTTCACTGAGTCATTACCTTTCGCAAAGACTGCCGTAGACAGCGCAGTCGTCATCAACTTGTTCCATGGTCGCCAACCCGAACGACCGGAGGTATCTGAATTGAAGGGGAAGGGACTTTCTGATCAAGTCTGGCTGTCGGTCTAGAAATGCTGGGAAAGAAATCCCAGCGAGCGGCCTCGCGCATCGGATTTATGTGACCAGCTCAGAGACTTTGACTCTTCTATGCTTCAGAACGCCACAGTAGAGGCACTTACAGACTCGAAGAAATGCAACCACAATTCCGACGTTCCATCGCAGAAAACCGAGCGCGTAGTGATGTATGCAATACCACCCGTTTCACCACGTATGTCATTTTTCCTAGCGACGTCCCGTGTTGGTTTTGACATTCCGTGTTGCAAGTAGTCAACAAGCTACTGGACGCTAAAGAGACGTCGCATTCACAACCCCAGCCTACCCCACCACTTGCGGTGAATACGCAAAACGAAGAAAGCCAGGACCATCTGCCGACACCTGGCAATATCAGGCACTAACTCACCTCGTAAACTTATTAAAAGTCGGGCGCGGTCAAAGACACTCGTTTGATCGCCTTACAGAGCCTTCAAAGGATTCAGGAGTCAAAAAATGCTTTGGTACTGCCGCCTCCGTTCCCGAAGTCTTAGCTGAAGAAAGTGGGATGTGTGTGGCAGACGACAGAAAACAAGACGGGCGAACATGAACAATGTAGAGAATGCGCACAGGAGAAGGAACAAAGTTTCTCCCCACTTTTACTCCATCTTCGAGTACAAAAACATCACATTCCGGGTTGCCTTCATCTATTGCCTTTCTATTTGTGAGTGGGATTGGTGGGAGCAGGATGCTGCAGGAGACATGGAACGAGCGTGCGCATCATTTAAGAGGACTCGTGAGATTGGAGCAGGTGTGCGGACGGAGTTGGAGTGCGGCTGACGCCAGTATGTATTGTTCGGCCGCTAGTGAGGACGAGTGATCGCTGAGTGTGTTTTCCATTTCCTAACTTTCCTATAAGAATATAACACAATAATCAAACAGGCTGGTGATCAAGTGTGAAATCCTGGTGCTATATCGCCGATTGACCCACGGGAAGACGTGTTCGTGCGCACCACCAATGACAAGGCCTTGTCGCGAGTAGGTCGTCGAGATTCTCGAGGGCTTACACCAGCTACATCAAAGTGACGTTCTTCGTTGCGACCTTAAACAGCGAATATGCTCATCCTCACAAGGGAAATTGGCAACGTCAAGCTCTCTGAATGTGAAATGTCGCTCAACCTCCGAAGAATGAGGTTGCGGGGACGCCGAACCGGAGTGGATCCTTCAAAGCATTCTATTTGCGCTACCCATCTGTGGCCTTCATGTTTATGAGTATAGCTCCCAAAGTCGTCGAGCTTATGCGGGCACTCACTGCTTCGGGCATTTGATCGCTTCCGACAGGCAAGCCTACTCAGATGTCGGCAATGGCCCGGCGGGTCAGTAACGGGTGGCCGCTCGCTCTCGAACTTCTTTATTCTGTTTTATTCTGTATCGAGGACGATATGGCTCCAATCCCTGAGGATGGCCTAAGGAGTTCCTGCATTACTGTTTCCAGAAATACAAGCAATCAACATACCAAATGGCAGCAATAGGGTGCGACGAACACGCACCCTGGCAGATCTTCCGTGGCCCCCTCCAGCAAAGTCGTTAGTCGACGCATCGACCCAGACATCCAGGCTTTAGGTTATTTGTTGAGCAGGAGGTTATTCCACATAGCATGCCAGTTTCCTGGTTCACCTCATCGACAGGAATTTCCTAATTGTCCTACATCGCCTACGGGTTTGGAAAGCGTAATTTTTCATTGCCAAGTGACACTCATTTGTGAAGACGGCTTTTTCAAAATGTGACTTAGTTCAGTCCTTAGCGAATCCTAACGTAGGCTTAGCCATCATCGGCCGAGTCTACGCGCAGCCCATCAAGAAGAATGCTCAACTTTACGAAGACAGCCCCATTGTCCGCTGAAGCTGCACCTCAATTGTGCTCCGACTTGTGGGCTCCGTAGACATTTGCTCGATTATGCCCAGTATGCGCCAGTCTATCAACCAATCCTTGACACAGTCGCCTCTGCAGCAGTTTCTGCACTATCGAGCCCTTTCGTCGGCTGACCAACGACGTTCAAAAGAAAATCGTTCAAACGTCAACTGCGTGTTTCACGTGCATCTGAGCCTCCTTCGTCTGATGCACGGACCAGCTCAAAAGCTCGTGACGTAGTGCCTCTTCCTGGTGGGCCGGTTCCAATTCCAACCTAGGCCCGAACCACGGCCAAAGTCAGAAAACAGGCGACTAAGTCAGCCTCATGCTCAGCATCGACATCGTTGTATCCATGCGCATGCGACGTGATCGGTTCAACCCAAGCGTCATTCGCCAGTGGCAGCAAGGTTGATACGCTGCCGCACGGGAGCATGCGTAGTCCAGCCACCGCAGGGGAGAGCGTATCGTCGTCTCTCGGACTTGAAGACTCCCCCGACGCTCACCCGGGTACCCACTTAAGTACTTCCAAGTCGATGTCACTTGCTGGCCCGCGAATGGACTCCTGCGCCGTAGTTTTATTAAGGATCCGCCAACCGCCACGCTTTTGGCGGAACTCGTGCAACAAAATTGACTTTGTTTCAAGTAGTCTCCGGAACGAATTCGAGAAGAATATGTATGGCATGGGCCACCCGTTGCTGGTCCCGCCCACTTAATCGGAGGTGGGGGTGATCGTGGCGGCAGGCACTCTCGCGGCGCGCTACAACCGTCAGCGCAAGCTTGAGTATCAGTAGCACCCGGATGTGCGATTCTTCCGCAGTAATAATACGATGTACTCTTTTTCTGAACAAATCGAAGAGATCCAGACTGCCCCTTCGATTCGTTTTTTTTTTCATGCCGTAAGTACAGATAATATTTCACTTCCAACAAATGCTTCCCAGCTGTGCATTCACTGGCTGTTCGCAAAGCATGGCTTGCGATGCAGATATCTGACATTCTATTCCTCCTACGTCCACCACTGCCGATTCGTATTCATTTGACAATTGAACTTCACCCCAAGCCAAACATTTCTCCAGCGGACACCTACAATGTTCCTTCTCCTTTCCCACCGCCATCCGTCCCTACATTACCCTCCACCCAATCCAAATAAGCGAACAGGACATTCAAGTTATGCGTTGAGGCGTTAAACTTTGTAGGTTGACCGACGGGTCGCGCTTTGAGATGCTACGCGTCAGTTGTGCCATATACCTAGAAGGAGGAGGCGGTAGAATGGTTCAAAAGTATGGATGATGTGATATTGCACAGGAGTTTGTGTTTTCCTGACAAGGTAGAGGGGAATGTATATGTCAGATATATTTGCCGGGTGTTGATGATTCCTTATCTGGTCTCGCCGGGGGAGAGTCACAGTATCTGATAAACTTATCGCCACGCTCGGAATACAGAAAAGTCACCTCCAATCTTTGGTGTAACAGAGGATCTGTCGTGTTCGCAAACGTGATATGTTTCAATCCACAATTGCTTTATTAATAATATAATCACGTTTGGGGATAAACCATCCTGCGTTGGTCTGCCAAGCTTTCTTCTTTTTCCCGCTACCCATAGGGTAGAGGGTCTTTGCACCCGCCCTAGCGTTTTCCCATCCGCAAGATTTACACGATCTGTGGGAAGCTGTGCACCTTCCGTTTTTGTCACAGATCTCAGTGGTCAATCTCCGACAACCCACAACCGACTACTGTGCGCGCGGCCGCATTCGAATATTCACTGTCCTTGCTTACAGTCCTGTAAAATTAATTCGGGCAGTTCGGACTCCAGTGTCTAATCCATGACTTGAAGAAGGTATCTCCGTACATGATTTTCCACCAATCGTAAATTAAATAAACAAATTATTTTCCTCTAAGAGCAACCGACCAACGCTCCATGTCGCACAATGATGACTTGCTACTTTTCTCATGTGGGTAGCGGGCATTGCCGCACATCGTGCGGCCTTACAGTATAAACTTAAGACCTACTGTACGCAACGACCAACAGATGAGAGAGAGGCACCAACCTCGGAATTGCCTGGACTTCACCTTCAAATTCCGAGCCAGGTTAGTCTCGTAACAGGTAGATGGTGGCTATTATCAAGGGAATACACTAAGGCCGTATAGAGGTTGCCAATATTTATTGGAGTATCTGAACTTGTAGTCATTTCATGATCATTGCGCGTGAAAGAGGAAGTTTATTACATAATCAGTCCGCACTTCATGCAACGCCAAGTGCACCACTATTCTAACTCTGTTACGGTTAGGTTTTTCTGCGCCAATGATCCCCAAAAACACTACAAGGTCACCGTCCCGATAAGATCCCAATTGTATCAGTTGAAAACCACAGTTCTTGGAGCTGTGGACCAAAGATATGCTCCTGTGCAACCAATATCTCTGCACATTGTTGCGTCAAATGATAGTACTCCTCAGTCTGGGCAGCTTATTGAAAACGACTCGGACGCCAAAGATTTCTTGCTTGATATTATCCCTGGTGAGGAAAGCGATACGTGGATAGTTGTAGGTACGAGGGACTTGAGTCTTCGTCGCAAATCGTTCCAAACGTGGACAATTGTTCATTCCCAGATTTCCTGCCTGCATTTTTAAGGCAGCTGCTCACCTTCCGCGTAACTACTTTTGGCATGTGGCAACGATCCGACTTAACAATGGCAAAGAATGGGATCACGAACATCGGCTCCATCACCAGGGAGGGTCCCCCGACCATAACCGCCGTCCATTCTCCAGGCATCCCAAATTTCGTGAGGGACTTCAGAAGGATATTAGAGAGCACGAGGGTGGTCGACGGTGTGAGCACGAACAGCCTATGTTTATAACTTATGTCAATGTTATCCGCAGGCTTTGCCAGTCTACGGTGCGCTTAAGCCCGAAGTAGAAAACCCCCACCGCTTTTTTGAAGAAGGTGGCCCACAGTCGGACTTAGATGTTGACCCCACCGAAGCCTTACAATACTACAACGTGTTCATGCTGTTCCACCCACAGGTGCCGCACTTGAAAGCCGAGGAGTCGTCGGACGGGTGGACGAGTATGATTACTAGTCATATCACACATGCTTTACGGGTGTATAGTAGCGGGAAACCAGCTCTGAAATATTCTCAGTGAGGAACCAATCTCCTCAATGAATTTAATGGTTAATGTTTACGCAGGAATACCAAATGGAACCCAACACTTATAATGAAGAACGACAGTGACGAATGTCGAAAGTGGCGTCCGAGAAATGATTTCTATTTGTCATGTCACTACGGGCCTCTCCTGCTTGGGGAAGTTTGTTCCGACAAGAAGAATGAAGTTGACAGAAGCCGAATGTTGATACAGGCGACGGCTGGATGCCGTGTTGTGAACTTTCTGAGGAAAACGGGCCGCAACATAGTCTTAATGGCGATCTATGTTAACAGGGACTTTAAAGCTGAGCGTTACTTAATTTTCCAGCCCACCGCCGCCAATCCTGAGGTGCCTCTACAGTTTATTGTCCTTTGACACTGCAATTTGACTAACTTCTTCCGTGTCAAGGTCACAATCATTTGCGATACAATTTTTGACCTCTCGGATCGACAGCAAGCATTTAAGCTTGCCTTTGAACTTTACAATTACACGAAAGAGCTGCGAAATGTTTTAGATGGATTTGAAAGCACACATAAAGACACCCTTGCCGCGTTGAATGCAGTTCCACACTTGCTCACGCACATGCCATCGCTCAGCACAGCGACTCCCTCTGCTTCGGCATCAGATGGCGAAGAGTCAACATCTGGCCCAATTGCTGGATCTTCTACTCAGGCAGCGCTTCAGAGCCATGGCTACCAGCTCGAAACCATATTCCATCACGTAAGTAATGTAATGTTCTCCCCAAAAATATGTGTAACTTACAACTGTGATAGCGACCTCATGTTGCAAGTGCGCGGCAGGTTAAGTCCTCAGCGAGGGTTGTGGTTAAGCTCGTGAAGAAGACTTCCAACAGGGAATTGCCACTTTTACAACTGTTAAATTCAAACGAGCTGCGAAGGGATGAGACTAATCATACCATTCCATTAATCGAAGCATGGACAATGGATGATGCTTTCATCTTCGTGACCCCACAATGCTCTGCTTTCACTGATTCATTCCCGATGTGGATAGACGAAACAACTGCAGTCGCGATAATCCAACAGCTTGTGGATGGTGTCGCTTTCTTGCACCGATACCTCATCGCGCACTGCGACTTGAAACCCGACAACATTGTGCTGTCAGCGTTGACCGGAGAGAAAGTCTGCCAGTGGCTTTACATAATCGACTTTGGCCTTGCGAGGCAGTTGAACACTGGCGATACAAGGATTCGAGGATTCAGAGGGAATAAAGAATGGGTCGGGCCGGAAGTTACTGATGGGGCATCATACAATCCCATTCTTGCGGACCTCTGGCCAGTTGGGAAGATGATCAAGTCACTCGCCTGCGCACTCAAGCAGGGAACACTCAGGCAAACTGTTGATGAAATGGCGACCGCACTCATGCTTCCTGTGCCAGAGCAGCGTCCATCGATGCACGAGGTTGGCAAACAATTGGATGTATGTAGGCTGCAGGACAGCGGGATGGTTGCAGCGTATTGATGTGATGATACCACTTCTCATGACTTCTGGTGACCTTCAAAGCTTTTTGGCCAGATATTGTGAATATACAGGTGTACCTCAGCAGAAAATGTGCAACATGCATCAGAGTGATTACATATTCTTATAATATCAGGTGTTGTACATGAACTCTTCAATCCCAAGCTATTGTGCAGCGTGAATGTACTGTATGACTTCCCTAATCACGAAAATCCGTTAAGAATCCATTTTGACGCGTCCATCTGCCGCCACCTCATGTTCACCGTTCATTGCATGGAGGCATTCCAGTAAAATATGGTGATGCTCGTCGTATTGGGGCTGGGAACAACGTCATCGTCCTTGCACACCTCGCATCGTTCGTCGTATGCAGCGTCTGCTTCTCCATGGGTTACCTCAACCCCAGTTTCAGCTTTGAAAACACCAGTAGGTCCACCAGGTAAGCCAAGATGATCAACAATTGTTATACATATTTCATCCGAAGTTGTATCGCCTTGTTATCCCGTCGGGTCTCGTGGTCTTCGTTTCCCCCGCTCATCCTCGTGCTCAACGTAACTTTCGCAAAGTACTTCTGCCTCGTCAGCATGCCTCTCCACGTCAGTCCTGTTGTGTACCGCCTCAAATTACATCTGAAGAGTTTGTTTCGCCTTCCTAGAAAGCCAAGTCCCCGTGACCAGATGTTAAGCGCTGAACACGCGGAAACTTGTGAGCAACCCTGGAGATATGGTACCGCGGTACGAGAACCACCTTTGCAACACTCACGACCAACGCGGGATGATCATCACCCCTGTAACAACGATAACCATCGGCATACGGACGTTCGCTACCAGCATGTGTGCCGTGAGCTTCGGAACGATAGGGTTCATATCGCTCGGATCTTACAGGCAGGGTCGACCGTCGGTTGGCGCAATAGTTATCAGAGGCTCATCGCAAAGTCGGCCTTCGAGATCGGTAGTAAGAAAGGCTTTTCCAACTGACATTTAGATTGGCTTCACTCTGCGATGTGGGAATGGTCGGCCATCTCCACCATTGCCTTCGGCGACCGATGTTGAAACTCGAGTACGGATAAATGGTCAGCCACCTTAGTCATCGTCATGCGGGGACTAAGGATGCTCGGGCCTCAGGTGCTGTTAGTGACGCATGGATTCCGGTTCAAAATGCACAATTGCATGCTCGCCTAACCGTCTAACTTCACTATTGTTCGAGTGGTGACAAATAGCAATCCCCTACCTCCCCGTTGACAACTGGCGTAATTGACGGCGTTTTGACCCAGCAATTGGTCCCCTGCGTCTCCTTAATAATATAGAGGAGCACGGCGATCTGTTCTGCGCCGGGGTAAGGGGTCACCTTTGTCTCCATCGCAATATGATGGAGGACATTGACGAAAATGGTTCTGGGGTGACGTTTGTACACGTCTAAATCGTCACTGTGATCCCGTCGTCGGCGTTTTCGCCTTTTTGGAGAATCGCCTTCATAGGAAAGAGACGGTGACACGCAGTATGAGGGAAAGAGAGGTACCTCAGTCGGTGAAGGTCGGCTGAAACAGCCACCTTCGCCTCGTGGAGAATGGGAACGAGAAGGGCGACCAGTATCATGATAGACAGGGCACCAAGATCCACGAGGAGATACGGAGCGCGGAGCGAACCACCCGGACGACTCGTTCCATCAGAGGCGGTGGTAGTCTAGACCCACGTCTTGATGTAGTGAGAGTGTCTTGACATGGTGTCACTACCGGAGGAGTTCCCCAGTAGGACCTGCTCCGACCGGATTGCATCTCCAAGCACCACACGCACATGCTGGCCGGGCTCGATGCGAATGAGTCGGACGGTGAGTATAAAGGCGGACCAACGTGAGCGGCCGTACGTCAATGAATGGGTTCTGAGGATGTTCCAGATCATGGCTATTGACGCGCACGACCGTTGGCGTCGCCCTATGATGCATAACATGCTGTGTTCGAGAACTGCTCGGACTGCTCCTGCGACTGCAACTTCCACTTAAGGACCTTAGACTATCCGTTGAGGCGTAGGAGATAAATAGATACGGAGCGTGTGGGTGGTGTTGGGGGTGTGCCAGGATCGTTCATCTTGTCTCCTGTTCCGACAAGGTAATCCGTCTTGATAAGCTCCGTGTGGTGGTGGCGATAGTAGCGATCTGATTTCAAGCCTGCGAGACCCTCACGAAAAAAATATGAGAACTGACTTCGACGTGTCTGGCAGTAGAAAACATGGCTGTCAACGGATGCCAAGCTTCAACATACAAGCAAGATTGCGGAGACCTTTGTGCCTTTCCTTATCAAAGTCTTGGTTCCATCGGTGTGCTACAACCTCGAAGCGATGCCCCTTCGAAACAGCAATGCCAACGATCAGATCGCCATGTTAAATAAAGACCCAACTTCGATAGGCCACTGGAACAGACCAAGAGCTTATTCAACTTTTGTCAGCGACGGTTCTACCAATGAACTGAGTCTCCATTTACTTGGATGCATTCGCCTTCATCATCGGTGTGCTTGTTGGTGTGGCTCATGAGGTTTAGTTTTAGAGCGGGCATCTAGAAGTTTCGACGCGCCGAACAACTCCGAGTATAGTCATCGGTACGGTTTCCATGATAGCAACAACTTCGATGAGCGGGAGTTCGGCTCGGCTTGGTCGACCGTCGGATGACGGATGGCGTAATAGTTATCAGAGGCTCGCCGTTCTGTGCATCTCGAAGTGGCCTTGGAGATCGGTAAGAGGGGCTTCTAACACGGCGCAATGGATTACTGACATATATTGGCGTTACTCTGCGGTGTTTGGAATGGTCGGCCGTCTCCATCATTACCTTTAGCAAGCGTTGATGAAACTCGACTATCAACGAATGTGGGGAGGTAGGTGGTCGGCCAACTTAGTCAGTCAGTGGGCTGTGTGTCCACCTAGCCATCGTCATGTGGGGAACAATGATGCTCAGGGACTGTTGGTGTCCTAGTCACACGCATGCATTCCGGTTCGAAATGCACAACAGCATGTTCGTCTGACCGTCTAACGAAGCGATCCCCTACCCGTTGAGATTTGGCGATCGGAGGTAATCAATCACCTGGGTCTCCTTCGTAATATGCAGGGGCACGGTCGCCACGGTGAGGGGTCACCTTTGCCTCTATTGAGGCCCGTGGCAATAATAGTTGCTGTGGTGACATCTTTGCTAAGATGAATCACCAGGTCGGCGGCGTCTTCGTCTTGCAAGAGGCCGTGACCTGCAGCATGAGTGAAAAAGAGGTACCACTTTCGGCGAACGTCGGCGGGACCCATCTTGAAGAATGGGAACGAGAACAGTGACCGCCATCATCATAGGGCACCAAGATCCGCAAGGAGATACGAAGCGCGCAGCATCGGCGACTTTGTTCTATCAGAGGCGACGGTAACCTAAACCCACGTCTTGATGTCGTGTGCCCCAGTTGCCCTCGCGATCACCTTCATCCCCAAGGATAGTTGGTGATCTTAACCTCTAAACCATATGTACGCTGGGGCAAAGCATTAAAGTCTGGTGCGCGATAATACCCTTGGGCGTCTTGTTCCCGTTTGCATAACCACCGGACCACGGCCCGGAGAAAGAATATGCCTTCGCCGACTCCCATCAACGTAAACGGGTGATAAGGAATGACGGCGCTCAGGATAGGACCTGCTACAACTAGACCCTCATCTCAAGCACCACTGGCAAAATGCCGACTGGGAGATTTGGAATGCCTGTGGCGTCGTGAAGATGGTTGATGAATAACGACTGTCTGAGGTTTCGGAGTTCTCGATCTAGATCATGATGCCGAATGTCGAACAAGAGTCGGTTCGACGTGAGTGAGTCGGAAGGCGGAGTATAGACGGTGTCATATTGTTGTAAAGGCGGACCGACACGTGGGGCGGCACCTGTGTGAAACTCCATTGTGAGGATAGGATGTTCAAGCGACAAGAAGGCCATGACTGTCGACGCGCTCGAGCGTTGGTGCTCGAGTGATGCATGCATGTGTTCGAGGACTGCGACTGCGGCCGTAACTTCTGTTTCTAGAACATCCGCAAAGCGTTCGGGCTTGAAAAATATATATATCGATAGGCACAGAGCGTACGTGCAGTTGGTAAAGGTGTCATTGTGCTGAGGTTCATCATGTCGCCTGTTCCGATACAATACATTTTGTTAAGTGTAGATGGCAATCCGATTTCAAGTAGGCGACACCTCCAGACTCTAAAAGAATAGAGTGACAGACTTCGACGCGCCATGAAAACATGACTGTCAACAGATGCCAAGGTTGCTGAGACTTTTGCGAACTTTGTCCGGTTCTGCACTTGTCAAATGGGGTCGGCGTATGGCGGTGTCAAGCCAGACTCGTTCGAACGTGTGCTGCGCGCCGGAGACCAGACGTACCGCGTGTTCGAGGTGTCCGGGGTTCGAGTCCGTAAGGGAAGGCCTGGTGCACATGTGGGATATCAGTCCTTGTCCTGCGTAACGGGTGGCTTGGTTCCACGGTAGCCATTGAGCTCTTACTGACCCATACGGGCTACAGAACTTTGCCCATGCGTGGTTTGAATAGCACCTTGCAAGAATTTTGATGCGAGTATGAGTGCAACAAGGAATGTGCGGCGGTGGCGACAAGAGCCCGCGCAGGTGTTTGGCGTTGAAAGCGGTGATCGTTCGGTTGGTCCCATCAGCCGCAAGTTTTCTGTTCACACTTGCAAGGAGGGATGCAAGCGGGTTGCACCGCGCCAGAGTAAGTAGAGAGGTTCAAGGAAAGTCTTCAATCATTAAGTTGTGGTTGGATCACTGTACACGTTTCAATACTCGGTCGGGTCGAAACACCTCGGCTCGATGCTCATGCCTGTGTTCAGCATTGAAAATATTTAACATAAATAATCGTGAGAGAAAGAAAAAAGGAGAGAAAAAAAAAGGCTTACAGATTGTAGTTGCGGAGGCAGAGGAGGCTCCTGCGACGTCGCACCTCCGAAGATGACCCCGGAATTGCCCGACACAGCCACCTGGTTCCGTTGCAACTTCGCCATTTTCTCGTGATCCGCTAAAGCTAATATGGGCTAATGGAGCACAATGTGTACATGTATACATAGAGTCTATCCAAGTGTATTATAAGTGGTTTTGAGGAGATTAGAGGATTGTGGCGAATGTAGATAAAGTTGGAAAAACGTGACACTTTTGGCAGGGGAGAGTGTGACCGTGAAGTTGTGACTGACTCGATGTAAACAATGACAGGTTCACGTAAACCAATTAGTCCCTGGGCACGGCCACGATGCAGTTCATCTCGGCGACTGCAATAGTCTCTGCGAACGCGACTCCTCCAATGCCATGACCTATAGCCTGGTTGCCCCAAAGTCCCGCCCGGGGTCTAGCAAGGGAGGAAAAGATCTCGAGGCAACTTTGCAAGACATCGCTGGCGCACTTCAGA
>ML170189.1:108566-332655 GCA_004355085.1 Rickenella mellea
AAGGCTTCGTCGGCGACCGATATATGGTCTTTTGGCATGGTCATTCTGGAACTTTTCACTGAGTCATTACCTTTCGCAAAGACTGCCGTAGACAGTGCTGTCGTCATCGACTTGTTCCATGGTCGCCAGCCTGAGCGACCGGAGGTATCTGAATTGAAGGGGAAGGGACTTTCTGATCAAGTGTGGCTGTCCGTCAAGAAATGCTGGGAGAGAAATCCCAGCGATCGGCCTCGCGCATCGGATTTATGTGACCAGCTTAGGGACTTTGACGGCTCTTCTATGATCCAGAATACACTTGGAGACTCGAAGAAATGGAACCACAATTCCGACGTTCCGTCGCAAAAAGCTGAGTGCGTAGTGAAGCATGTAATGCCGCCCGTGTCACCAAGTATGTCATCTTTCCTAGCGACGTCCCGTTTTGGTTTTGACATTCCGTGTTGCAAGTAGTCAACAAGCTAACGGACACTAAAGACACGCCGCATTCACAACCCCAGCCTACCTTACCTCTAACGGTGAATGTGCAAACTCAAGCCAATCAGGACCCACTGCCTACTCCAGGCAAAAGCTCACCAGGCACTAACTCACCTCGTAAACTTATCAAACCGACGAGTTCAGTCAAAGATACTCGTTCGATCGCCTTACAGAGCCTTCAAAAGATTCAAGAGTCAAAAAATGCTTCGGCACCGCCTCCTCCGTCCCCGATGTCTTGGCTGAAGAAAGTAGGCCGTGTGTGGCAGAAGACAGAAACCAAGACAGGTGAAAACGAACAACACCCGCTTACCGACGATAGTGCAAATTCGGAAGAGAGAAAATCGGAGAAGGAACGGCAACCTGATCCGTTGAATGAGTCGAGCGAAATATCGAAGTCACAACTCACGCATGACGTCGAGCGCACCGATAATGCTCTACCTGCGAAAGAAGGTGGCCATAGCTCCAACATCCTGGAGAAGCCTGTTGAAAACATTCGTGCACAAGATGAATCTCCCGCTGTTCCCCAGATTTCGGTCGTGCCTCCACAATCTTCCGATTCTGAACCTAAGGTGGTGCCAACACCTATTGTGTACCCTGTTCGACTACTTTCTGCGCCTGTGCCACTGAAGCTTGGCGAAAATGCCCAGGAAGATATTTCTGAATCCGAAAAGCGGGCTCGGTCATGGCCATCCCAAGACCCGCAGCCTGCTGCTGGCTTGTCCGGTGTATCCCCTTTACTTCCAAAGGACAAGGATACACCTGCGCAGTCGCCGAATCGACAAATTCGCTTGCGACCCAAGCCCCTTGACCAACGATACAAGAGCGCGATAGCAGACCGACCGATGCTAATTTCTCGCAGTGAAGGCTCTGGACCTCCATCGCCTACCCACGTCCATTTGCCAAGCAATGGCGTACTCGGACCTCCGAAAAATTTCGTTCGAAGCATGTCGCAGCCAGGTCCGAGTAACTCCAAAGAAACATCTCTCGACCCCCAACATGTTGCACATGACCTCACGAAGATCGAGAAGTCCAAGTTCCCTGAACCCGAAACCCAGATCAATTCTAAGAATTTGAATGCTTCGGCCGCGTCAACCACTCGATTCAACGATATTCCTGAAAGGAAGACACTCATCATGCGAGACGAGGGGACTGAACCATTCCATTTCGTGAGCAGCAGTTTATTTCGATGTTGATGAATCAATTCATAAACTGTATATCCTGTTCAGCAACTTGGAACATGCGTTGGCTATGGGCAATTTGGAGGCGTATATCGGGCATTAAATCTTCATTCAGGACAGGTTGTGGCCGTGAAGAGCATAAGTTTGGGGAGGTATTCGGAAGCTGAGATTCAGCAGCTGATGCGGGAAGTTAGAGCCGCGAAGAAACTCAATCATCCAACCATTGTTACCTACGAGATCATGTGCAGAGAGAATGACATACTCAACATTGTCCAAGAGTGAGTATTCTGCAATAACCCTTATTGTACGGCATGATATATGTCTCGCAGGTTTGCGGAAAGTGGATCATTGGCACAAACTATCAAAGCGTTTGGAAAGCTCAGCGAACACCTCGTTCATGGATACGCAGTCAAAATCTTAGAAGGCTTGGACTACTTGCACCAGAGCGGCGTTGCACACTGCAACCTAAAAGCCTCCAATATATTCTGTACCAAGAACGGCAATATCAAGTTGTCCGACTTTGGATTATCATTGAACGTGCGGCAGAAATTCTTGGAATCTACCATTGATGTTCCAGGCGCGCCCAACTGGAGTACGATGCTAATTTATTGAATTTGTCGCTCTAGCTAATTCTTGACCTACCTCAGTGGCTCCCGAAGTTATCGAGCTTAAAGGAGCTTCAAGGGAGTCGGACATCTGGTCATTCGCATGCACCATCATTGAGCTGCTTACTGGCAACCCACCTTATTCAAACCTGCGGAACAGCATGGTGGGTGAGTATGATCGTCCTTCGCCGATTTTACGATTAATGTCTCACACCGTACGTCTCAGTGATGTTTTGGGTCGTTGAGGACCCCATGCCTATAATCCCCGAGGACTGTAGCGAAAGGCTGCAGGACTTCCTTCGTATCTGCTTTCAAAAAGATCCGACTAAACGGCCAACCGTAGAACAATTATCCCGTCACGATTGGCTAAGGACGCCTTCGACACCGCTAAGAGGGAACCCGCAAGGCGACATACCGTTCGCGCGACGGATCGGTCAGAAAAGTGCCTCCGCTGATCCGCCGCGTTACCAGAGAGATATACGACGACGTCCCGTCATCGAGGATTTATCAACCTCACCTCCTGTACCAATCGCCTATGCTCTTGGGAGAACTAAGGAGGCGGTAAACGATGCTTCCAACCCACAACAACACAAATTCGTACTTACCACGTTCAGCAGCAAAAGTTAGTGTCTGTTCAATTTGTGGTATCACGCTGAAAGTCTACACAGCTGTTACATGTCGGGTCTGCGTGCAAGTTTTGAAAAGGCAAGGCAGACTGTGTGAGGATTGCGGCCTCGTTGCCCACATCAATTGTGCGCCGGGACCAGAAATGGCTTGCAGCACGCGCGAGCGGCTACCTTTCTCTGACCCGTTGAAACCTACACGTGCGAACTCCAGGACCGCAGATATCCAGCGCCAGATTGACGACACAGTTGGCATGATGAGAGATAACATCAATAAAATGGCACAGAGAGGAGAGCGACTAGATTCGTTACAAGTCGAATCTGGTGGTGTTCATGTAGGCCCGGCTGGTGCAGAACGAAGGAATTGGCGTACAAACTTTGCTTTGGGTGACCGCGTGCAGCCCACGCCACCAAAGGGAGCCCGTTCTAGCGACCGACCCATAGGTAGACCAATACTGTCCACAATGAATCCGCTGGCTTCCTTGACAGCTGCCAAGGGTCCTGAACAATACACCACGTTGGAGAAACTCGGTGTAGGGACGTGCGGAGCAGTGTTTAAGTCGATTCGCACGGATACGAAGAAAATGGTGCTCATGAGGCGAATCGGTTCGTCGTTACGTGACGGGTGCAGAACTTCTTTCATTAACGCCTTATTCACCAGACTTAAGTGATGCTTTGAACAATGCCGAGGCATTGAGACGAGACATTCAGCAGATTATGCGTTTTCATTCGAAATACGTGCCGGAATATTTGCAGTACGTCGTGGAAGGCAAAGCTCTGCGGATCATCACAGAATATTTTGACGGCGTAACGTGCAACGATCTTATAACTGCGAAAGTCTTCTCCGAGCCACAAATTGCGGTAATTTGCCGCGAAATCCTGTTGGGACTTGAAACTCTGCATGCAAACGGGATCGCACATCGCAACCTCAAAGCTGCTAATGTGCTCATCACGTCATCTGGTGATGTCAAATTATTGGATTTCGGATTGTTTTCCGCTCTCAAGTCTGTGTGGATCCCGAACTTGGCAGAAGTACCTTTTTGGACCGCCCCCGAAGTCATTCGACAAGTCGAGCAGGATGCGAAAGTGGACATATGGAGCCTCGGCATGACTCTCATCGAACTAGCACATGGCAAACCACCTTGGACAGAGTATCACCCTGCAAGGGTAAAGTTTTTAATTCCAAAGGCAAAGCCACCCGTTCTAGCAGGGGACTTCTCGCAGAATTTTAAAGACTTCGTAGCGGCGTGTTTAATTAAAGATCCTAAATTGGTGAGCATGCCTCCTGGGAGTCGTGGTTATTTCTTACCCTGTAGCTCTAGCGACGGTCAGGAAATGATCTATGCAACCATGGTTTTATTCGAGATGCTCCGGCTACCGTTCTACTGGCAGGAGTTGTTCAAAGAGTTCGCGAACATAAAACCAATCTGTCTCGTGCCAGTGACTCACTAAGGAGGAACAACTGGTCGTTCGAAAGCGTGGATTCGAGCACATCGGAATTTGAGGTGGTAACTAAGGGCGAATCGACTGATTCCCTAACTACAAGTGCTCACGAATGTGATGAGGACCAATCCGATTTCAAACCCAGGGGGAAGGCGGGGGTGGGGGTTATCCCAAGCTCTAGCAATGTTCAGGCTACAGGCAAGAAGAGTGAGATATCACCATCGTCCAGCGTCTTGGCAGTGTCAAGGCGGATCTCTTCGGTTTCTTCTTCACGCGATGAAACGGGTCGTTACACCATTCTAGAAACGCTGGGAACAGGCAACTTCGGGACTGTTTTTAAAGGCATTCATAATGAGTCGAAGCAAATTGTTGTTGTCCGACAGATTGGTTTGCCATTCTATCCACATGGGTCGCAATTCATGCCTAACCGTCGTTTTCATTAGAATTAGGTGGCTCAAAAGACAGAGCACTGAAAATTCAGCAGGACATTGAGCTCATGTCGCAATGCAAATCAAAACACTTGCTACGTTATCAGGAATGCTTTGTCAACGACGACACACTCTGGATTATCATCGAATATGTCAACGGCACGTCTTGCAAAGATCTTCTGAAGGCTAGTACCATGTCGGAGGGAAACATTGCTGCGATCTGTCGTGAGTTAATCACCGGCCTCGACTGCCTGCACTCGGAAGAGAAGATCCACCAGAATGTCAAGGCATCGAATGTCATTGTCACATCTTTAGGAGAGGTGAAACTTACCGATGGTGGCATCTCGTCGTCGCTACTTGTTAACCCCCGCCAAACCATCGTTGGAACGCCATTCTGGACAGCACCGGAAGCCATTCGTCAAGCTGAATTCGGTGCAAAATCAGACATCTGGAGTCTCGGCATTACCGCTATCGAACTGGCCAAGGGTGAACCGCCACTCGCGGACTACCACCCAATGAGAGTGATGTTTTTGATCCCCAAAGCGAAACCACCGTCACTCGACGGTGACTTCTCTGATGCCTTCAAAGATTTTGTTGCTTTGTGCCTGAGAAAAGAACCGGATAATGTGCGTATTTACATTTTATATTGCAAGCAAGCCCTCAGTTCGTTTGAAGCGTCCGTCGGCAAAGGAACTTTTGCAGCATAGTTTCATTAAGAATGCGCCAACCACCAGACGTTTGAGGGAACTCTTGGAGCCAAGTCAACTTTATTTGGGGCGGCCACCCGAGCGAATTCAAAAGTATGACATGGGGAGTAGTCATTCGAGTGGCTTAAAGCCTATCAAGGCCGTACGGACAGACTCTCCAGAACGGGAAACTTATGGATGTAGGCCTGCAACACCGATTTCCTTCCAAAACCCAATCACGGAACGATCTACCGAAGGGACGCTTCGATGGAATAGTCCGAAGGCCGTAGATGCAGATATGCACACCGATGGGACGAACGACGCCGCTTTAGTAGAGATGACCAGAGTGAGTACTAAAATGCCCTTTACGCTGTCGTCGCCTGAGTGAATATTGCGTGTTTTCAGGATATCTTCCTCGGCATATCGGGCAAAGAGCAAGAAAACATCGATAAACTCAGAGAAATTCACCATGTTGGGATCATTGTCACGGAAAAGACCACGGGGACCGATCCTGTGACCATGACACTCACCGGTGAGGACAGAAACATCCAGAGGGCGAAGGATGAGATTTCCAAGGTACGTCACAATTGTTATTCGTACATATCTCCCCTGATACGTTCTCTGTAGCTGGTCGAATTTCAGCAGAGATTTGGAAACCTTTCACAATCTTAGTTCATGTACTTTGTATCAAATTTGTAATTCCCTATTCTTCTGTAATAATATACGGATGTATTCTTTTTGCGAACAATTCAAAGAGCTCCACACCAACCTTTCCTTCATGCCAATACTAAGAATCATTTCGAACAATTGCACCCCCACTTCATCCACAGGTTGTCCGTAACGCAATATCGAGTGCGGTTTGTGGCACGAATTGCGATGTACTGTAGATATCTGTGCCATTTTCGTAATATTCCTCCTGCTTCATACGCTTTTGAATCACACAACACAACACTTCATTTCTGAAAATTGAATTTTACTCCATCCCAAACGCTTCTCTGCGGATATCTACAATACTCCCTCTCTTTCCCATCATCAGTGGTCCCTACCATAACATCCGGCGCCACACCACTTTCCACCCAATCCACAATAGCAAGCGGCACATTATGCGTTGAGGCGGTAACATTGTATGGAATGGATTTCTGTGCCCCGACGAGTAGGGCGGGCCCACAGTGCTTTCCAGATACAGAGCCCAACCTAGGAGGTGATTGAAACCGGTTGCTGGGCGCTCCCGCCACGACACCGTCGAAGTCATCTGGGAACGACAGAGCCGCACGCGTGCCTTGCCTTCCACCCGTCGAGCACCGCAGATAATATGATTTGCCATGGTTCCGACCGTAATATGCTTTCACGATTTGTTTCCCGATAACGGCTTGAACGTGAATGGCGCGGAAGGCAAAGTCTTTGATGACTTCCGGCTCGTTCAGAAAAAAAAAAGCCAACCTCCCCGTCGTGTCCATTGTCCGAAGCGACTGTGGCAAAATGAAGCGATGCGCCATAGTTAAGGTTGGCGTAATCAATACCTTCTGTGATTGGAAATGAGTTTACTGATGTTGACGGAGCTTGTAGTATAAGAAAGACCTCTCACATCAACATAGACCAGCGTTTCCTTCAGCCAAAAATCTCCCGAACCATTGATCAGGAAGCCATGCTTCTGCATGTACGGAAGATGAATTTGAAGTGTTCACCACAAATTGGACACGGCACAATGAAACAGATGTGGTTGCGGAGGGTTGATATGAACCTGGCATTGCTATTGTAGATTTTCCGATAATGTACGATGCATCCAGGATCGTCCTATCTGGTAATTTCAAGTTGCCCTTCAATGCGTCTGCGGTTTGCTGAAAGAAATTGTGGTTCAAATTCAAGTTTTCCACAGAGTTTGCTGAAAATTAAGGCGCAAGACGGTTGTGCTAAAATTATTGATTGCTCACAGCAATTGAGAGATGCGAGGTCAAGAAGTATCCTATCAGACACATCAGTCTTTCGTCATCCGTCCTGACAGGTCCTGACAAGCGGTTGTCAGGGCTTGTCAGGACCAATCAGGACGCTTCAGACCGTCAGGTCTCAGCTATGTCCTCCTGAGACAAAATCTGACTTTCTATGCCGCCGTCCGTGGTCACACCTCGGGGCCGCTACCGCTCGCAAGTTCTTCAGTTCAATCCTAGAGGTGCTCCCAGTAATTGACCGCATTTATCTGGACCCTGAACGTGACATAATGAGCTTACAAAATCCTCTCAGGGTTCAGGGATTTCCCAAAAGACTGATGCATCGTTCCGGTGCGAGAGGGACGTGTCAAATTTTCCCGGGACGCGGGGGATTCAGACTGTAATGTTTACGACCTAGATTGTACGCTTACAGCTGCTTGAACAAACGGCAACGATTTTGACAAAGAGCAGCCGTGGATTTATTAATGCACCGCAGCATCACAATGACCAATGACCCAAGCGAGAGTCTCCATGTGGATCAAGTTGGTGGAAGACTTCGGCGTTTCGTTCCTTCAGGATCATCTACTGTCGACGCGTATTGAAACAACTGAGCATTACCACCAGCTGAGGAATAGGGAGATGCCAAGAAGGGAGTCGACGCGTGACCGCATACACGTAACGTCACATATGCAATATTTTTGGTCACGCGTTCACCACCGCGTCCGCTAACCGTGAACGCGAAAGAATGCCCCCGTGCCATCTCTCTTCAATGGACCAGTTAATCGACTTGGCCTAGCTCGGTATCTCTGAGGATCTTTCGAATTTCTGGAAAGCACTGTTACACCTAGACTATGTGTCAGTGCCACAGTGGTCGTCCCAGCCGTCGCACCAGAGTGGTTGCAGCGAATCTCTTTGTTTGTTTGACTATGGGATTGGAACGAGCTAGAGTATCCTCGTACGAGTTGGTGCATGATTCTTGTATCGGATGATTTTTTCAAATCCTTGGTACAGCAAAGCGCTTGACAAAAAGATTCAAACACAATCTGGCGATGATCTTCGGTCACTGGACTTCTACAGTGCTTTCTCACTTGATGTTTTATAGACTGTTACATTGCTCAACTGGATAGCTCTGATGATGCGCACGGGACCCTGAAACGTCTAATAGCCCACTCCAATGAGGTAATCTGCCAGCCCCTCAACGACGGGCGTAGCCTCACCCGCCTGAATTGGCGCAGCATACTCTGCCACAAGAACAGCTTGATTGGTCTTCACGAGTATCACGCCATCAGCCTAGGTGACACAGGTAGCCCACACAAAATGCCTTCCAATCAGCATCAAGATCTCATGTATCGATAGACAACGCACCTGCTTCTTTCCGTACACACTTCGCCCGTTTGCCTGTATAACAAAGTACTTCTGCCCAGCCAAACGAACTCCGCTTGCCAGCGCCTGATCGGGTTTTTCGAACGCAGCGACGACGGCTTGTTGTTCTTGTGTTGAAAGCTGCGCATTTGTCGCCGATCACAGACCACATCATACAAGAAGCACGGGAACGAAATAAGGCAATCAGTTCGAACTTCCAGATGGTATGCTGGGTAGTACGACGCACTGTGTACCCCGGCGATGATGCCCAAACGCCCCCCTGTAAGCCGAGTATGGCAGCCTTTGAGACCTTGCCACTTCCGACCAGATTTGTGTCGACGTATGCTGTTACGACAAGTCAGATGAGCGGTTCTTTCAAGAGTACGACGAAGTCGAACCTTGCCAGGACATTGCGAACGAGATTAGATGGATGAAAGGCGAAAGCAAGAATGAGATTGGGTGTAAGTGTGGCTCAAACAGTTCCGCCACTCTGAATGAGACTGGCGGACCGGAGATGTCCGGCAGATAATCTGGCTCTCACATCATGTCTGTCCTTGACTTAATTCCTTTTATGGACTTACTTATCTCCATTTTCGTACCACCCTAAGTCCATTTTCGGACGTCAATCCCTGAAGGCTGTGGGGCGGCATTTATGCCGATTTTCGCTCTCCGATCGAATCCGACCAAATCTGGTGGCGGATTTTCTCCGGTTGTGATTTCGAGCGACGTTGCTTCTCCCTCGCTACAGACCGTCCATTCATGTAAATAGGTAAAATATTACATTAAAATATACATAAGCTATGATATTTAGGCTACGATGAAGGCTACATAAGTGTTTCAATGGGAAAGCATGGACTTCAATGCTGTGCATACAGTGGCTCGAAATAATTTCTAGAGCATCTGGGAATGACGGAAAATGCGAATTTAAACTTTCAGAATGTGAAAAGATTGTGTGGTACCTGTGTGGGAGCTTTCGAAGGCAAATACATGCACTAAAACGTAAAATATCCTTGACGCGGAAATGAACATGCCTTGCGTGCCAAAATTTTTATTCAATGAGTTGGTTTAATTCCCTAGAACTGTGTCGATGTGTTGGGGACATAATAAGGTACATCTGGAAAAAATTTCACGGAGATCGGCGTCCTCATTGCTCGGGGGGAAGCATGCGCACACCTGAAACCGTGCAGGTGGCGTGGAAATCGAGTACAAACGGAAACGGGGAAACCGGCAGCTGCTACAGCGTATATACATCTCATTGGAGTTCCCTCATACACTTCTCGAGCCTTAGTTATATATATATATCGTGCCACGAATTTTTTTCGGAGCTTTGATAAAATACGGCGACGCGGGGAATTGAACATCGGACTTCAACGGCAAAAAGACAAAATTTAATGCGAGT
Organism: Rickenella mellea; assembly: GCA_004355085.1. Classification (NCBI taxonomy): domain Eukaryota; kingdom Fungi; phylum Basidiomycota; class Agaricomycetes; order Hymenochaetales; family Rickenellaceae; genus Rickenella; species Rickenella mellea. The sequence continues at coordinate 118,687 of ML170189.1, forward strand.
TAACCGCTAGACTACAAGATCCTCATGCGTGAACCTTCCTCTCCTGCTATATTGTAGTTTTTGATTTCAAGAATTCAAATATTCCTAAGGACAGACATGATGCCAAAGCCGATAATCTGGACGTCACTCAGTTGCCTTATGTGGCGAAGTGGCGTCTTTCCACCTGGACCTGACAACCACGTCTGCATCAAAATGACAACCTTGTACTCAACCACCGTTTCCAAGTTCATCTCACACAATGGAATTCGACTCAGATCATGCTCTCTTCCAGTTCATGGAAACTCTTAGTCTAGATGGTGGTCGGGTGAAAGGGAATGTATCAGATGCCTTGGTTGACCGTTACAATTACATCTGGAAAGGTAACTTGGAAGGCCGATGCGTTGCAATCAGGGCTCGAAATATCATAGATGACACTGCCGCGAAAACTAATCAGGTTTGTGCCATTGAATGTTTTAGGCAAGGTCGAGTTAATATTGTTTACAGAGACGAATGCTTGACCTAGGCACTTGGGCTACGGTTGATCACAAGAATATTCTTCCTTTGTTAGGATACTGCGAAGATTTTATCCCGACCATTTGTTTCATATCTCCGTGGACGCCAAACGGAACTGTCGTAGAATTCGTTAAGAATCACCCGGAAACCGATTTAATTTCATTGGTGAGTACTGTCTTTCTCAGCGTCTCGGAGGTTTACTAACTTCTCGTAAAGGTAAAAGGTATAGCGCAAGGAATGGAGTACTTACATAGCATCAGCTTTGTCCACGGGGACCTTCGATGTGTTAGTTTATCACAAATTGCTTATCGACCCACTCATGATCAGGTTGCAGGCTAATATCCTTGTATCCGATGAAAAAAAGCCATTAATATGTGATATTGGTCTCGCCAACCATGCCATCAAGATGTCGGGTCCCACATATGCTCACAATTCTTGTCGATGGAGAGCACCTGAATTGTATTCCCCGGAAAAGTTTGGTTTGACTATGGACGTCGCCTACTCACCCCGCTCGGATGTGTGGTCATTTGGAATGACAATACTTGTGAGTGAATTCTTCTTCATTTCTCAATGTCCCATTTAAAGTTTCATCAGGAATTACTCACCACTAAAAGACCGTACGACGAGATAAAATCCAAATCTGCCGTTGTCGAAGCGATAATATCAGGTCGTATCCCGCACAAACCAGTTCTATTACAGACGTCATCAGCGGCTTCTGGTGGAAGCTTTGAACCTTTGGAAATTCTGTGGCCGCTTTGTCTTCAATGCTGGGTCCGGTACCCAACGTCCCGCCTCTCTATGCTAACCACCCTGCAAACTCTTCAAAAACTCTCCCACAAGAGTTCGGACAATGCCTTCGAGCACTTGATGGACAATTTCTCAAGCAAAACTCAAACATTTAGTGATACAGTGGACACATCCTTCGGCGCTCGGAAAGTCGATCGTTTCTATCGAGCCATCATCACCATGAGTGTCGTCAGTTACGTCCTTGCTTGGGGGATATTGATGGGTGGTGGTTGGCCGATGGGATTCCTGTGGCCCTGGTTAGGTGGATCAGTTGTTTGGTTCATTCTTAAGTTCAACCCGCCCAAGAATGTTCCGTGGTATCGGACCGTGAAAGAGTTTGCATTGGAGGGTATGAAGGGCTGGGCTTGGGTTACCGCACTGCAGATTGGTGGTTTTGGTATTGTCCACATTGCGAAAGATCGTGGATATTTATAGTAATGCATATTGTATTATTAGCCTGGACAGCCGGGCATGTCAGTTCTCCTTGACAGCCAGCAGTGCCTTACGATGAAAAGTATATCAACTTCCCCGCATTCGGCTATGTGGCTGTCTTTTACCCCACACTGCTTTGCGAGATGGACTTCACTACTAGTCCTTGGCCACCCGAGGCCCAAAATTTGACTGGAAAAGTCCAGATAAAGCCGAACTACGACGCCCAAAAATTTCCGCTTGCCGGAGGTTATGCGGACGTGTGGCCAGGCGTATGGAAAGTAGATGGCCAAACGCCGAGGAACGTTGCTATCAAAGCACCTCGCCTCCCTCACATACTGGAGATAACCTCTGAGAAGTTAACAACTGTGAGTTACAACTCTGTGCTGCTTCTCCATGGGGGTTCTTGGTGCACAGCTAATGAAAGTCGTTCCAACAGAGACAAAAGCGTGAGCTGGGAAGCTGGGCTGCAGTAGAGCACAAAAATATCCTCCCGTTTCTTGGGTATTGCACGGATTTAAACCCATATATATGCCTCGTATCCCCTTGGATGTCGAACGGCACCGCAATTGACTATGTGAAGACTCGGCCGGACGTGGATCGGGTCCAGATGGTCAGCCCTAAATGTTCATACTGGACCACGAACATTCGCATTCTCACAATATTCATCGGTCATTCCAGATAATCGGTGTAGCCGAAGGTCTGGACTTCTTGCATTCCAAAAATATTGTGCACGGGGACGTACGCGGTGTAAGCTTATATTTGTTCCAATCAATTAAACATACCCTCACGCGTACATCCCGCAGGGCAATATCCTCATATCTGACAATGGAGAACCGCTCCTCGCTGACTTCGGTCTCTCCCGTCACATTCACGACATGCCGGCGTCCACGAAACCCAAAGGCACGTTGCGTTGGGAAGCTCCCGAGCTCCAGGATCCTGAAGAATACGGCCTGGACGCACAGCCAGCACATGCCTTACCCATTGACGTCTGGTCATTCGGAATGACTGTGCTTGTGAGTTTGCGTGATTACTAGTTCCCCCGTGACTTATAGTAATATGCATGCAGGAAATAATGACCGGGACCCATCCATACTCTGAATTAAATGATGGTGCGCTGATAATCGCTGTCCGAAAACGTCAGATTCCCCAAAAGCCCAAATCTGGCGTCACGGCTCTTGACAAGCTATGGCCAATTTGTCTGCAGTGTTGGGTTTTTTGGCCGAATTCTCGTCCAACTATGGATGAAACCGTGCGAACTCTCCGAAGGCTGACAGTTGACGACGCCGCAACCACATTGCAACTGCACCTGGACGATGCAGTCAACTCGGTTCATAAGCTGGCCGGACAAATGGATGCTATAACTCAACTGTGGATGGACAGGCTGCAGCTTGCTCATCGGGTTACCTTTGTGTTGCTTTCGGCGCTCCTTTTAAGCCTATTTGAGTCCTACTGGTTTCGTGGCAAATCGGCGAAAGTATTATTCTCGCCATGGCTTGCGGGTTGTTTAACGTGGTATTGGTTGCAGCTCTTTTCCTTCGAAACATCAGACAGCATATTCAAATTTATGTGGACAGTGTTACGGAGAGGCGCATGGATGTATTTTGTTACGCTAGTCTCATCCATTATTGTGTTTGCCATGCGGATTGGTCGCTGAGGATTCGTCAGCGGCGATTTACCCGCCATACAGTTTCGAATTTTATGTAAATACTCCTGCCCCGCTTACATTTACGTGAAACATTTACACCATACTCGTACCTAAATAACGTTTCAAAATGCCACCAGTGAATCTACTAATAATCTCTACACCAATAAACCACGCCCAGGCCTTCACGACCTCCCATGCAATATTCATGAGGTTCTGAGAAAACCGTCTGTTCCTCGAGTAGTCGACAAGTAGAATTAACCACGTGGCCGATCCAGCAAGCAAGGGGTAAAGGAACGCCATCTGCCGACTACCCCACTTCAATGTCGCCAAAAAGAGGAGCGCGCTCACGATGCCCATTGTGATACTAACTTGTTGAAGGTACTTGACCTTCTTGGCAATCATTGAACTCGCCTGTCGGTTGGTGAATTTGTCGAAATGGATTCCGAGATCTTCCACCAAAAGTTCCAGAGAAGCAATACCATTCGTGCTAGTGCAAGTCAATTTCTCTAGTGTTTGGACGGAACTTCGGATCGAAGGTCGAGATTCTGGGCAGAAGACCCAGCATTGGAGACAGAAAGGCCATAGAATATCCAGGGGTTGTGGTTTAGAGGTTCGGCGCGGCTGCTGCGACGATGGTGGTTCTAGCGTCGACTTTTTAGGTAAACAACCCGACTTAATAGCATCGAAAACCACATGGTCTGTTTTCAATTCATGGTAGGGACATTCGGCGGTGAGTATTTCCTATCGGGATGGGGTCACGGAAAGTAAAGAAACGAAGGACATGAACTCACAAGTATCGTCATTCCGAGTGACCAAACATCCGCAGGTAATGAATGGGCGTCATCCACGGTCAATCCAAATTCCTTAGGCCAAGCCATCTCAGGCGCACGCCAGCGAAGCGAGCCATGAGTCCTTGTTGAACCAGACATCTCAATAGTATGTCTGGAGAGACCAAAGTCGCAGATTAAAGGTTCCTTCTCATCGGAGATGAGAATATTAGTCTTCACAAAGAAAAACTATTAGTAATACGGAGGTAGGAGGACCGAAGGAACTGACGCAGCGGAGGTCCCCGTGAACAATATTGACACTATGAAGATACTCAAGTCCTCGAGCTATGCCTGTTACCTATTAATCATTTAACTCGGTAGATGAAATGGGATAGGATGATCAACAGTACCAATGGCATTATATCAGTATTGTGGTATTTCTTCACGAATTCAATGGCTGTTCCATTGGACATCCATGGGGACACGAAGGACATGGCCGGCGTAGAATCTCTGCAGTATCCTAGCAATGGAAGAACGTTCGTATGACTTGTTCTAGCCCATGTACCCAGTTCGCGCGCCTGCCGCTACAAACAAATCGAAGATCAAGACGATTACTCACACTGATCGCATGACAAACAGTTGGACTAACCATTGAAAATTTCTCAGCATCATCATCAATGTTCTTAGGAGTCTTGATTGCGACTGTTCGACCGTTAAATTCGCCTTTCCGTACAACCGCGTATCCGCCATGGATAGGTTCTGAAGGTGTTAGCTTCACCCGACCACCATCAAGGCAAAGCGACTCAATGAACTGCCAGAGATCAGTATCTGTCCGCATCGAATGAGAAGGAGAACTTCAACTGGTGGGAGGAGGTTGAGTATAAAGCTTGCAATTTGGGCAGGGAACTGACCATTGTGGTTGGCAGAACGACCGGCGGGATGCTGTACAAGTTCATTTCAAGTTGACAGGCACGCGCCTGTACAAAAATAACTCAAGAACGAAGCTCGACGCTGTAGCACTGCAGCACAACAGGACCGGCTCGCTTTACAGGACTCACTGGCACCCTTGTTGAGCTGCCTCCCGTCCCTAAAATGGAGCTGATTTCGCATTCGGAGGCTGAAAATCTGACCGGGAGGGTTACGAAGAGGTCCAGCAACCCAACATATCCTGGTAGTTTCGCGGACGTCTGGGAAGGAGACTTTCAAGTTAAAGGGAAGACCCGGAGAGTCGCAATCAAAGCACCCCGACTCCCTCAAGTCTTAAACGTAACATCGGAGAAGTTAGCCGGAGTGAGTCCATCCTCGTTCATCGCATGGCTTCTCCTCGTCGTCAATCCGCAACTGCTGATCAATGGTGCTCACAGAGGCTACTGCGAGAACTGGGAAGCTGGGCAGGAATCAAGCACAAAAATATCCTTCCATTTCTTGGATTTTCCACAGATTTGAGTCCATACTTGTGCCTTATTTCACCTTGGATGTCAAACGGCACTGCGATTGACTATGTAAGAACGCGTCCAGACGTGGACCGAGTCAAAATGGTGAGGACAAGTTGTGCGGGTAGTACTGCATATCGAAGACGCGTAACTCATAATATCTAGGTATTTGGTGTTGCTCTAGGTCTAAAATATCTGCACTCCGTCAATCTCGTGCACGGGGACCTCCGAGGTGTGCGTTGCCTGTCGATTTATTTTCCCCGTGAAGAAACTGGACATTTTATTTACAGGGAAACATCCTTATCTCTGACAACAGAGAACCGCTAATCGCTGACTTTGGTCTCTCACGTCACATACACGACATGTCGGCTTCGACGACAACCCATGGTACACCGCGCTGGAGAGCTCCTGAATTGCACAATCCCGAAAAGTATGGGATGAGTGTTGCACAGGCTCATGCATTGCCAGCGGATGTGTGGTCATTTGGAATGACCGTCCTCGTGAGTTCCTTGTGGAATCGTAATTTCCCTATTTATCCCCCAATATTAATGTGCCAACGAAGGAACTAGTAACGGGAGAATATCCATATTACGATTTCAATGAAGCTGAAGTCATGATGGCTATTGGGAGAGGTCGGATCCCAAATAGGCCGACACCCACAGGCGAAACACTCAACATGCTATGGCCAATTTGTCTCCAATGCCTTGTGTTCTGGCCAAATTTACGACCATCCATGCAGGACATAATTGGCCCTCTTCTTGTACTCACAGCCAACCACCCTTCGAAAGCGGTACTTGTGCAACTCTTCAGGGAGGATGCATCCAACACGGCCTCTGACACGCGGGAACAGATGGACCTATCGAGGAAGCAATGGACGGAGAGGGTGCAGCTTGCTCACCAGGTCGCCGCCTCGTTGTTTTTCGCGCTTTTTTGGCATCTTTCGGCATCCTGGTTTCGCAGGAAAAACACCAATGTTCTTTTTACGCCTTGGCTCGTGGGGTGTTTAACGTGGTATGGAATGCAGTACGTTTCATTTGAATCGTCAGAGCAATTCTTCAAATCTGTTTGGACATTCTTAAAGAAATCTGCATGGATTTATTTTGTTACTGTGGTTTGGGGTGTATTCTTATACAGAATAGGTGTGTTTGAAGCTTCCGACTTACCTTTCACTTCGTCATAATACGCACATTGCATCGAAAATATTTGCTCGTACATTATCAAACAAAATACATAATATACAGTACAGTCCATACATCGCTTTCTATGCATACACACAGATATCACCCACGCAGGCATCTCAAATCATGTCGCGTCGTTAAAAAATGTGCCATCCCACTCCCTCCACCTTCACCCTTACCCCGCACTCCCATACCCTCTCTTCACCGAATGCTTCCACGGCGACGGCGTCAACGGCATCTCCTCATTCGGCTCCACATCCTCCACCGTCCTAGCATTAACCATAAAGTCTTCCTCCTCCACATCCAAATCGAAGTCATCCTCCTGCGCCCACCGTAAGAGCTTACGCGGACCCACGCGGAAGCGGTAGGGTCGTTTGTTTTTGCTCTTGATGCCGTGGCGTTTGTTATATATGATTTCGCGTACCCGTGGTGTGGATTTGTATGCAAGATATCCGAGTGCTGGGAAGGCGCACCTATATACGATACACGTTGTCAGTTCAAACATGCACTCTTTGACAGGATTCTTAATGGAACGCACAGTGAGATAATGATGAAGGTTATAGATTTCCGTCGGGAGTTAGAAATGGGGAGGGAGGGTACTAGTGTGTCGTCTGCTGATCCGTCAGGTGTTTCCGAAGGCGGTTCGGCGGGGTCAGCGGGTTCTTCAGCTGCAGAAAGCGCTGCGTTCATTATCTTGGTATTGTCGGGAATAGGGCATGCATGTTTGGTGTCCCAAGTAAATACATGGCGCTTGCCTATTCGATGTAAAAATTTCGGAGTAGATGGCTACAAATCGGAAAGATTTCAGTGAATAGTGAATTAAATGACTTCACACTCTCCGTGAGATGACAACGAACCTCGTGAGATGTGTGGTCACAACGGAAAATAAATTCTGCGAGTTGCGGTTGGTGATAGTGAAGGCCGCCATGTATGGTGACGATCACAGGAGCTACGGGTCGCAAAGGCTGTGAGATGGCAACCGTAGTTCATCGAAAAAGGGCAACATACGAGGTCTAGTGGGGTCATTCTGTGTCCATAGATGTGCCGATATATTAGGATGAGTGCTGCCAACTGAATTTTGTAAATTCCCGGCGACAGGGATGATGTCGACGATTCCGACTCGAGAGGGGTCATTAGGCATGGTCATAGTCGCTGCTTCCCCTCAGTACGATCTCAAGAGATGGATAATTAGGAGAACTCACTAGTCATGCATATCCAGCTCCCATCAGGACACTGCGCAGCATCATCGCACCACTTTCACATAAATTCGTCGAATGTAACGTACCCGCAAGCTCAAAGGCAGCACATCACTATTCTCCAGCGGCCTATCCATCGAAATGCGATACGTCGTATTCCTGTTTACGACGGCACTATCCATATCCACATCCACGGTCCTTTCGTTGCCCCTCATTATTGGACATAAATCAAATCGATGACCATCAAGATCAAATCGACAGGGGACATCGTTGCTGGCATCGTATGCGCGGTATTTCGATGTCGTAACAAGGCCCAACGCCGTGGACAAGAAACATAGCGCCAACACGCCAGGGAATGGTGAGGAAAACATGGCAGGGGGTGGGAGAGATGAGATTTGACGCCGCTGTAAACCGGGCGTAGGGGTGATGGGTCAGCAGGTGAGCTATATCTGCAGCATGTGTGGCTGTGGAGTAAAGCTAGCCAAGAAAGGACCCGTAAATTGATTACGACATCGATATTCTTAGCCCCTTTTTGGAGCCAGAATTCCGCAGTGAGAACATCGGTCTCCAAATTTGTGGTAGGTCAACCACGCCTCATACAGTGAGTCCATAGCTATCACAGTCACAGTCGCAATAAATTAAAATAACATGATTCCCCTCAGAGTCCTTCGTGTACAATATAATATACACAAGGCATGAAGTCCTCCTCTGACCTTCCACCCAAATTATGAGGTTATGCGGATCAATTCTGAAGTTGTAGTAGGGTTAGCTTTTGAAGCCGCGCCTGGGAGCCGCGCTGGAGTGTTGTGCGAACGCATATACTTAGGTTGTACCATCTGTATTCATATCACATAGACTGACCGCTCACTCATGAGATTATCAAAGTACGGAGAAACGCACAGGATAGAGAATGATGACTTAGATCTGGAGGGAGAAGTGTCAATGGGACGAGACTGGCGGAGTCAACATGCCTTTGGGTGGTTGCGCAGGGTGATAGATATTGGATTACAGATGAAAATAAATTCGTCAGGATGCGGTGTTAAAGACCGCCGCGATGCATTGATGAACAGGGAACCTACGAAGATGTGAGGTATGAGTTCATCGCATCATGTGTGGCGTACACGGTTGTATGCATGAAATATTAATATTGACGTTTGCACGGTATCTGGAATTTTTGAACTCCTGGGACAGGGATAATGTCCATGATACGGGTTTGTCGAAAGGTCATTAATCATAGTAAGTAAGTGTAAGTAAGTTAGTTACTCCAAACTTGTATGGTGCGGCTATAATTAGTCCTAAACGAGCTCGGCGTGTGAACTCCCACGTGGTCAGTGACGGATCTATTTCTGGCAACGCGACACTTTTGACGTGCCCCTCTGAATCGCACAAAAATACTCAGCCTACAGAAGAAACCAAGGGACTACCGTACAGCTATAAAGCATGTTGTTGAGGTGCAAGCTAGATGTCTTGACTGGACGACTTGCCCTGCTACTGTGGAATCTGGGGAAACGGCGCTTGACCAATACCGGTTCAATGGATGTCAAATCTACGATCATTGACAGCTGCAAGGGCCCAACCTTATAAACAAATAGATCAAACACTGGCTGTGTCCTCGATTTTTCCTCTGCCTCTCAACCACCACACTCTTGCTCTCTCTTTGGGTAACCCCCGAACACGCTCTTTGATTTCTTCTCTGGACAGCCTGAACAATGCGCGTTACAGATTTACTCTCCTTCTTCACCGTCCTTTCATCCTCTACTGGTGTGTTTGGGTACGTAACACTGTACGGACTTCCTGGCCAAGAGCCTCTTGGTACTGGTACTGCTACAGCGTCAGGCTCGGCTGCATCATACACGGGCGCTGCTGCTTACAATCCTACGATACTCAATCCGCCACCGCCGCCGAACCCACCCGGACCCAGTCAATTCCCAATCCAGCTCATGAGCACCGGCACGCAGGGGTTGAGTATACAACAGAGTGGGAACTTTTTGGGATTTAGTATCGAGTTCTCTGTTGTTAATCAAGTTTGTGAGTGGTTCCGTTCTGTGCGGAAGGGACCTTTTTTAATAATGGTTGATCGGATGAATTGAAGTGGGAAAGAACTCGTAAGTATTTTTCTGTGCAAATGGTCACCATATCGTCCGATCATGCTGTGGATCCTTCAATTTCGTCTGACGGTTATCACTTAGGTCTTTCCTGCAGGTTCCATTCCTCAATCTGATGAGCGAACTCTCTAAGAGAGCAGGTCATGTTCAAATACGCGTTGGAGGTAACACACAAGAAACCGCCACGCTCGTACCATCCCTTCCGGACGGCAAGTCCATTGAAAAGGACTACAACGCATCCAGCAATCCCGTACGTCCTTCCCATTTCCCACCCCACTTTTTTTTTCAATCATCCTTCATTCTAATATTCTAATATGTTTTCAATGCTATACAGACCGCCACCCCTCCGCTCCTCTTCACCCCCGAGATCATCTATATGATGGGCAACATCTCTGCCCTCCTCCCTATCGAGTGGTACATCGGCGTCCCACTCAATGACACCGCCAACCTTCGTCTCGAAATTGCAGAACTCTCACAGGCCGTCCTCGGTCCCAACCTCAAGGGCATGCAGGTAGGAAACGAACCCGATCTCTACGCCAACCATGGACACCGACCCACGACGTATGGCCCAGCGGACTACGATACGGAATTTGGGATAGTCGCGGCAGCGTTGGACAATGATAAGACGATTACTAGGCCGAATATATTGGTTGGACCGAGTTTGTCGAGTATTGCGTGGACCCCGGAGCAGGTCTGGGACACGGGGTTTATGACGAAACATCCGGAGTTGGCATATGTTTCTGTTGAACAGTATGTTGTTTCCTCCTTCCTTCCTTTCTTGAAATACATTTAACAATTATTATTTTTGAATGATAGTTACCCACTAGACAATTGTTTTGCACAATTCGGCGTCGGCACACCGCACGTCCCGCAAGACGAATTCGCCTCGTACCTCACACATCAGTCAGGCAAAGACATCGTCGCGCCATTCCTCAACTCCTCAAACCTCGCGCAGCAAGTTGGCAAGCCATTCCTTATGTTCGAGACGAACACAGCGTCTTGCGGTGGTTTCGCAGGGATCAGCGATAGCTTCGGCGCAGCGCTGTGGGGGATTGATTACGGATTACAAATGGCGTATTCCAATTTCTCGGGGGCACTGGTGCACGTTGGCGGGCAGAGTGTGTTTTACAACGTACGTAGCACCCTCGTCATTTATTATCACGCCTTTGAGCCTACCCCAACATTCTTTTCTTTTAAATTCGCAAAATATGTAGCCTTTTACACCACCACCGACTAACCAATCAACATTCCACCAATGGACCATCGGACCCTTGTTTTACTCAAGCCTAATCATTGCCGAAGCAATCGGCTCAACGAACAAATCACAAGTCCTCGACCTCAATCCGAACGCTGGGAACCTTCTCACCCCCGCATATGCGATATACGAGAACGGTGCACCCGTCCGGGTGGCCATGACGAACTTCATTACGGATCCGTCAGGGGCAAATGATTATACAGCTATGATATCGATTGGTGGAGGACAGACGGGGACGCCAGGTGCAACGCCTGCAACGATTAAGGTTAAGTGAGTTGGCTTGAGTATTTTGTGACAAGGAAGGGAGTTTCTTATATACCATGGGCAGGCATTTTACGGCGGATTCCGTGTCGCAGAAGGCAAACCTCAGTTGGGCTGGACAGGTTCGTCACATTATTCCCATAGACATGGAGGACAGCTAGTCTAACTGTAAACCAGACATTCGGCGACATCTTCCAATCCGACGGTCGCCCAGTCGGCACAGAAACGATTGAGACGGTAACCTGCGACCAGACAAACAACGTCTGCCCCGTCAAGGTCAAAGCCCCTGGTTTCGCGCTCGCCTTCCTGACCGATACCGCGCTGCAAAATTCTGACAGTGACGGTGCCACAGCCACGACGTTCTCCACCACTGCGCGCACGCGACTCCGTAATACGGCTACGGTTGCTCCTGATGTGCTGGCTACGTCCAATGGACACAGTGGGTCGACGAGAGGTTGGGGGAGTACGAGTAACAGTAATAAAATACTCGCTAGTGGGGCGTTGGTGAGGGTTGTCGTGCCGGGTACTTTGGCACTTTTGTCCATGGTATGTGGTGCTGCGATGATAGGGAGGATGTTCGTTCGAGTGTAAGCTGGACACTGGGTAGTCAGGGTAGGATAATTATAGCACATCTAAAAATGGATTGAGAAATATTACCAAATCCGCGGACTCTTTTCAACCAAGATTACTGTCCGAAAATTGCACCTTGACCACCGAGATCGAGAAACACCATACTTCGGAAGTGTTTTACGACACGAGCATGGGTTCTGCCAGGTTCTGTTTACGTCTTTGGCTGCGCTCCGCAGTTCTGCTTTCTGTTTCATCCAGTTTCTGCTCAAGAATACACAAATTCGACGCCTGTTCGCCTCATCTAATCTGTGTTCATCGCTTCCAGCTGGAGTTAGTGGTCTGGGCAGACCGTCGTTTATATGGGGAGCCGAATTTGTTCGCCAGGCCGCTTAAAGCGCCGGTCTTGCTGTTCTAAGCTTCTTCTCTAACATGAATTTCTATATCTGAGCTTCGAAAAGCATTGTCGTTGTCTTCCTCGAACCTGATGTCTCTCTCGACGTTGCTGAATTATCTCGAACATAGTGTAGTCTATGTGTTGGTGACGCTTGGAGTTTTCCTTCTGTATTTACGAAAACAATTCAAACATGCTCACCCACTCCCTCCTGGACCACCCCGGCTCCCTATCATTGGAAATTTCAGAGACATGCCTACCAAGTCGGAATGGTTAACATACCGCGAGTGGGCGAAACAATACGGTCTGTGGCCTCGTTTCTCATCTCTGTGTCATGAAATAATTAGGTTACATTCAGGAGACATAATTCATGTCAGCATTTTTGCCCAGTCCATGATCATCATCAACAGTTATGAAAAAGCTTTCGATCTCTTTGAACGGCGATCATCCAATTATTCTGATAGGTATGAATATAAATCTTGTCGAAGCTGTCGGTTTTTCACTGCTAAGGGGTAGGCCGAACCATGTGATGATGAACGACCTGTAAGTCAAAGCGATTTGAAAAAATTAAAGGTGTGCTTAAAAATTTATAAACCTTGGGCTTCTCGTTCAATTTCGCTTTCATGCGATATGGGAGTTGGTGGCGACGACACCGTAAATTGTTTCACCAGAAATTCAACGTCAATGCTGTGCAAGAATACAGACCTCTTCAAACAGAAGTCACTCATGACCTGCTCAGAAGGCTACTGAAAAATCCTCCGGATTTCGTGGCACACCTTCGATAGTAAGTACTTGCAGACCGTTGCCAACGATACATTGCTGCAAACCCGACCATAGCACGGCAGGAGCTCTTATCCTTCGAGTAGCTTATGGGATCAGCATCGCACCCGAAAACGACCCGAACATCAATACCGCGGAGGAAGCCCTGAAGGCATTGTCCGCAACTGGCAGGGCAGGCGCCTATCTTGTTGACACCCTTCCAATCTGTAAGATCACTTCGTCCCCCTTGCTAGCTGACCGAGTTAAGACACAGTGCGATACCTTCCGGGGTGGTTCCCCGGTGCCAAGTTTCAGCGTGATGCGAAAGAGTGGCGAAAATACGTGTCCTCAATGAAAGAATCTCCTTTCGCTGCCGTAAAGAAAAGCATGGTAAGTAAGAAAGAACCTTAAAGTTGCATTGTACGTATCTGCAAGTTGACCTTGCACGTAGGAATCGGGCATCTTAAATTCTGGATTCGCCCCGTCGCAACTACACACACTCGAAGATAAAAAGCGGTTCACTTTGGAGGAGGAAGAAATAATCAAGAATACCGCTGCTTCAATATATGTGGGTGAGTAGCACTAGTTCCTTTGTCGTAAGAATGTCTCAATTTTATGTTTAACTCTCCCACTGTTCAGCTGGAACAGACACTGTGCGCACATTTACTGTGGTAGGGTGACAATGTGATTAACTGTCGGGAACTGCAGACGGTTTCTGCGATGAGCACTTTTGTCCTAGCGATGACCTTGCATCCAGATATCCAAAGACGTGCCCAACAGACGATTGATCTACTCCTCGGCGGTGAGAGATTACCCGAATATTCGGACCGTCCGTATTTGCCATATATCGATGCTATTTTGAAGGAGACTATCAGATGGCAATCGGTCCTCCCATTAGGTGAACAGTGCGACGAAATAACTCTATCCCGGTCAGGTAATAACACGAATTGTCCACACGTAGCTGTCCCACACGTGTCCATAAATGACGACGTTTACGATGGCTATCGTATCCCCGCAGGATCGATTGTCGTTGGGAATGCGTGGTATGTATTTTTTAGCCTGCTATTATAATCACAAGCACCACCCCGTTTCTGATCCGCGGGCTTAACCATAGGTCGATGCTTCACAACGAAAAGATCTACCCAAACGCTTTCGAATTCAACCCTTCCCGATTCTTAAAAACAGATGGGACTGGTAAACTCATGATCAATCCCGATATTCCAGACCCAGCTCTTGTGGCTTTTGGCTTCGGACGACGTGTGTGTGCGGGGCAACACTTCGCCGATGAATCTGTCTGGATTGCGATTGTTTCAGTACTGTCTGTTTATGATGTTTCGAAAGCGGTGGATGATTCCGGTCAAGAAATCATCCCGGCTGTGGAATATACCACGGGCTTGCTTTCGTGCGGATACATCATATTTTATATCACAACATATTTCTTACATAATTTTGTGTTCAGGTTTCCCGAGCCTTTCAAATGCAAGATAACACCACGATCCCCAGCAGCTGAATGCCTCATCAGAGCCACGACGTCTGATAGGTAGATAACCGAGCACATTGCTGCAGATGATAAATCGGAGCGATGTATTCAGGTCCAAGGACTTTTCAGTTTATGTGGAAGTTCCTGAGTCCCCGGTTCCCAGTGTTGCCGCACTGCAAGAACAACCTTTTATTTTGCCTCAGCCCATCGCGTCTTCTCGAAAGACAAAAAGGATGAAGACCTGCATTCCCGCCGTGACCGCAAATCTTTGCGACTTGAATAATTGGAGGAACCAAGTTCTTGAAGTTCTGCGCCCACTGACTCATGGCATCACGGATTTGATATACCAACCAGCTTCGCATTGAGTCTTTGTCTAAGCGTCCGAATAATAATCGTCGTGGTTGCACTGCTTTAGCACGCTTTGATTGCTCTGACTCCCAAATGGGAAGGTCACGGTGACGTGTCTGCATTTTATTTTTCTGTTCGCTTTGTTTGCTTCGTGTGTTCGTACGGTCTGTGCCGATGGACGTCTGCCACCAGCGATTATCAAACCTAGTGGGAACAATGCAATTTTCTCGTACACTGGCAAACATCATCTCATCACTGGACTCGGAGAAATAAATTTGTTAGACCATTCTGGTTGCTCGAGGTCGAGAAGCACAACGCCTTTTGAATGTTCTACGAACGTTCGCAGCACAGTTTTTATTCTGGAAAGGTTCTGGTTGCGTCTTTGGCCGCGTCTCGTGGTGTGGTGACTGTTTCGCATGTGCACAAGAACAAACAATTCCGACTTATATTCGCCCAACCTGCCATCAATTCCTATTACTGGCGATTTGGGCAATCAATCGTTCATACATGGGGCCTAAATTTGTTTGGCAGGCAACCCAAAGCAACGGTCTTGCTGTTCTAAGCGTTTTCTCCACCACGAGTTCATATAGCTTCGAAGAGTAGTGTAGCTCTCTTCCTCGAACCTGACGTCCCACTCGACGATGCCCAAATATCTCGAACACATTGCATTCTACGTTTTGGCTACGCTTGGAATTTTCGTTCTGTATTTACGAAACCGATTCAAACATGCTTATCCTCTCCCTCCCGGACCACCCCGACTCTCCATCATAGGGAATTTCAGAGACATGCCGACCAAGTTTCAATGGTTAACATACCACAAGTGGGCGAAACAATACGGTTTGGCTTTGCTTCTCATCTCAGAGTCATTGATAACCAGGTTACTTTCAGGCGACATAGTTCATGTCAACATTTTCGGCCAATCGATCGTCATCGTCAACAGTTACGACATAGCTTTCGATCTGTTTGAACGGCGATCGTCGAATTATTCTGACAGGTACGAATATATATCTTATCGAAGCTGTCGCTCTCTACCAGTGTGAGATAGGCCGAACATGGTGATGCTGAACGACATGTAAGTGGAAGCAATATTTTCCATTGAATTCAAATGGATAAACATCCATGAAGTGCGGGTTTTTCGTTCAATTTCGCTTTCATGCGATATGGGGAGAGTGGCGACGACGCCGAAGAGTGTTGCACCAGAAATTCCACATCAATGCTGTGCAAGAATATCGACCCATTCAAATAGAAGTCACTCACGACCTGCTCAGAAGGCTGCTTAAAACGCCGGAGGATTTCGTGGTGCATCTTCGATAGTAAGCATTCTCAGTCTCTCGTCAACGACGTGGCGGTACAAAACCCATCATAGCACCGCTGGAGCTCCCATCCTTCGGGTAGCTTATGGGATCAACATCGCACCCGAAAACGACCCGAGCATTCATTCATACCGCGGAGGAAGCCGTGAAGGCCATGTCTGCAACTGGCAATGCAGGCGCCTATCTTGTCGACATCCATTCCGTAAGACTGTGACATAACAGCAAATTCACCCCTTTGCACATCTGACCAATTTTATTACAATCACAGTGCAATATCTTCCAGAATGGTTTCCCGGCGCCAAGTTTAAGCGTGATGCGAAAAAGTGGCGACAATACGTGTCGTCAATGGCAAATTCCCCTTTCGCTGCTGTGAAGAAAAGCATGGTAAGAAGCTTTGCATACTGTAGGCGCGCGACCCTAAGCATTTGTCACTGTCACACACCCCTTGCCAGCATGTTGAAATCACGATTTTTCACGCGTCACAAGGGCATCCATGCTTAGCATCCCCACCGATGTCACAGGTGTAGAACCCATGAAATCGCAACATTTATGATTATTTAGATGTTATTTTTCAAATTTTCGCCCAGTTTGCGTCAAATGTAAGCAGTTTCAACACATTGAAACACACTATGAGCTGCTTATACTATATCTCCCCCAAATCTGCGCAGGATTCAGCTCCCGCGCATGTTAGTGTCACACGTCACCGCCCTTCGCATGTTAAGACATCCCCGAGTCACAAAATTTTCGAGCATGCTTAGGGTCGTGCGCCTACAGTATGACGTTGCTTTGTGCTTTTTTGCGTAATTTCATCGAACGTAGGAATCTGGTGTCTTAAATGCTGGCTTCGCTCCGTCGCATCTACGCAAACTCGGAGACAACCCATCGAGATTGGAGGAGGATGAAATAATCAAGAATACTGCTGCTACAATATATACTGGTGTGTCACTTCCTTTGTCGTAAGAATGTTTCAACTTTACACCCTCCTACCTTTCAGGTGGAACAAACACTGTGCGCATATGTACTCCTATGGAGCGACGATGTTATCCTGATTAACCGTCGGGAAATGCAGACGGTTTCTGCGATTAGCACATTTATTTTAGCAATGACGCTGCATCCTGATATCCAACGTCGTGCTCAACAGACAATCGATCAATTCCTCGGAGGCGAGAGACTGCCAGAATTTTCGGACCGTCCTCAATTGCCATACATCGATGCTACTTTGAAGGAGACTTTCAGATGGCAGTCGATTCTCCCATTAGGCGAGTATTCTAACACAGAATAATTTCATTCCGGTAGACCATAAAACTCATTTGAGCGTGTAGCTATCCCGCATGTGTCAGTCAACGAGGACGTGTATAATAGCTATCGTATTCCGGCAGGATCGATTGTCATAGGAAACTCGTGGTACGGATTTTCCGCCTGAAATTCGTTCACAACCACCGCCGCATTTCTCATCGAGTGAAACGCAGGTCAATGCTCCACGACGAAAAGATTTATCCAACGCATTTGAATTCAACCCTTCCCGATTCATGAAAAGAGCTCTGAATGGGAAGCTGAGATATCCCAGACCCATCGCTCACTTTTTTTTGGCTTCGGACGGCGACAGTGTGTCGGACAACACTTCGCTGATGCATCCGTCTGGATTGCAATTGTCTCAATACTGTCTGTATATGATGTGTCGAAAGCTGTGGATAATTCCGGTCAAGAAATCGTTCCGGCTGTAGAAGATACAACGGGCATGATATCGTACGGCTCCATCGTTTGTAATTATTGTGGAGGACATAGTTATGACTGAATTTTGCGTGTTCAGGTGTCCCGTTCCTTTCAAATGCAAGATAACGCCGCGGTCCATAGCAGCCAAAGGTCACGTCAAGGCCACGATGTCTGACGTGTAGATCACCTAGCACATGCAATGTATTTGAATCCAAGAAGTGTGACGACCGATCAACGCTCGTAATGAATTTTTCTTTCGTGCATCAGGACCTGTTGCAAAAAATCGCAATTATCAACAGGACACGAAGACTGCTGAGAGACAGTTTGTATTCGAGGGTTTTTGGAATACGTATACTTATGCATGTCTGAGGAACAACTGGGCATCGCTGCTGATTTGACCAAAGATGAAAAGCACTGAGACAGTTTCAATGACATGATATCCATGACAGTAGGGAATGGATTTTTTTGCCACCGCAGTCCTAGCTTCGGAGCACTTAAAGTGCGCTAGATATTGAAGAAGGAAAGATACTCAACAACTCACCCGAGAGCCGAGCTCCATTGGATTGCCAATTTGACTTGTGTAGCCGGGCTAGTGCCAGCATGGGTGACGGAATGTTTCCTGCAAGAATGATTGTGCACGTCAGATTTTCCGACATAATTTATTCCGCAGGCTCAGGAGTCGCTGCGGAAACAAACGCCTTGCGAACAAATGAGCAAGGTCGAAGGAAGTTGCAGCAAAAGCCCAAGCCAAATTCAGGGGAAGAAGGGCTTCAGACGGCCAGAGGGCAAAGTTGGTGACAGTGTTCGTGAATCGTGAAGAGTACGAGCCAGGTTCGGCCAAGAGGGGTCCGTAACTGTAATTTCTGACACGAACTCCCCATAGGACCCCGAAGACAGGTTACCCTACTTTTCGCCGCCAAACGCACTCGAGTCCAATGTTCGACATCTTCGTTTCCTCAATTTTTTTGAGATTTAGGATTCATTCAGTGTATAATATGGTTATATGAATGAATTTTTGCTACCATTGGCCCGTGGTGATTGCGACAGCACTTCGGCGATGTTGCTGTCGGCATTCAGGTGGCTTCCGGTCAGCTTGATTTGGACACCAGCTAAATGCTCGCATTCTTTGCACGCGTGAAGTCCGTTCTGAATTCACAGAAAGATATGAAATGGCTTTCTCATGACGATACACCCTACTTTATAGACTACTCCTGGGTTTGTTGTCGTGTTTTGGCGGCGAAAAGTAGGGTAACCTGTCTTCGGGGTCCTGTGGGGGTTTCGTGTCAAAAATTACAGTTACGGACCCCTCTTGGGTTCGGCCGGGTGTTGCCGCAGAAGTGCTGCGAGGAAGACTGGAAGAAGACTGGAAGAAGGAGAAGGTACGGTAATTATGGCAAAGTCTAAATTTGGGTTCGATCGCGATCGAGCATACGTATCCGTTTGTGCATGCGTCAGCAATCGTGTGTAGTATGTATGTTGTGCCGAATGCCAGACTCACGCGCGGCCCCATCTTTCCGAGTCCTCCTTTCCCTCTTTCCTTCAACCCACCACAAGCTGAACATCGTCACCGACGATGAACCCATTCAGCTTCTGGCACCCGCCGCCCGCCCCGCCCGGTTTCGGGAAAGACAAAGTGTTACCCCAAGAGGAAGCCTCGTCCGTGACACCCGTCCTTACTCTAAATATATATGGCATCCAGCTAATACGCAGCTTCACATTGGATTGATTATACAGCCTCCTCTCGAAACTTGTCTTCCACTGGCTCGGCCCGTTCCTGTCGGTTGGGTTTACGCGTCCGCTCGAGAAAGACGGTGCGTTTACAATGGGCGCTTTCTCAAAAAAGCCTTTAATAATAACTCTATTTTACTGTGGATTGGGTGGTTGCTGCAGATCTATGGCAGCTCCCTACACCGCGACTCACGCGCACACTCACAGATGCGATCCAAACCAACTTCTTCGCGCGCGTCGAGCCAGAAAAGCGGCCCCACTTCCTGCGAAACGCTAGCTCATCGTCGTCCTCTGATTCCGCCGCGTCACCGACATTGAGCCCTACATCGTCAACGAGGGAGGAAAGGGATGTTGAAGGCCAGATACCCGATACGAAGGAAGGTAAGGACCCATCGGAAGGGAAGGAAGGTGTGAAGGGAAAGACCGTGCCAGTGGAAGGGGAGAAGAATGTGAAAGGGAAGAAAGAGAAGAAATACGACGCATCGCTCGTCAAAGCGATCCATACCACGTTCTTCTACCGTATCTGGACTGCAGGTATCTTCAAGCTCGTCGCTGGTGCGTCCTCTCCCTCCTCTCCCCCTGCTGTTCCACGGCCTCTAATATAAATACAAAACAGACACACTAAAAACAACGACCCCCCTGGTGAACAAAGCCCTCCTCGCATGGCTCACTGACGCCTACATCTTCCACCGCCTTCCCCCGGGCACATCTCCGGCTGCCGCAGCTGCACAGGGCGTGACACCGCCGAGGGGAATCGGGTATGGCATCGGGCTCGGCGTCGCGCTGTTCGTTATGCAGGGTACGCTTTTTTCCTTTCCTTTCCTTTCTTTTGTTGTTTGGAGTAGTTTCCCTGCTGCTCCAAACGGCGACAACGTGTGTATAGGATAACTGAACTTACTTTTTTTAACGTGCGCAGAGGTGGCTAGTTTGGTGAGTCATCTCTAGAACAAGACCCACACCGAATACAGAAATGCTAATAAATTTTTGCTTTGGATGCATTTTGCGTAGTTGACGAATCACTACATGCAAAGTCCGTTCTCCATCCCTTTCACCCATCACCCATTCATACTAAGTGCGGGATCGTGATTCGGATTATAGTAACAATGACGACTGGTCTCTCCGTGCGCACTGGGGTACGTGCATCATGATTAAATATCCACCACCCCTCTACGACCAACCCCACCAAATACCCGTTTTGTAAACCCAACTTCCTCTATCGTCAAATTAACATATTCTTCTTGATACCGTGCAGGTCGTCGGCAACATATTCCGCAAATCCCTTCGCCTCTCCGGGCGTGCGAGACTCGACCATACGGTGGGGCAGATTACTACTATGATATCAGCTGGTGGGTCATAATCATCGTTTTTAACATGGTTTCGTAGCTTCTGGTGCTTGTTCTCGAGTGCTTCAGTCGCAATTCACGTTTTGTCATTGCTATTACCTGTTGTCCTTGCTGCGGCCTTTCTCGTGTCCTTCTATCATCCAACATTGGAGCATTTTAGCTGACGAATACTTCCTTGTTTACTACATGAAATGGAATAGACGCGTCACGCTTGGATCTGGTCTCTGCGTTTGTGCACAAGTAAGTCCCATCCATCCATCTCCATTTCATTTCTTCCCCTTCTTTCCCATCCCCCCAAATCCTAAACTCCACACAGCGACTAAACTATGATGAACGAACAGTATATGGATCGCGCCAGTCCAGATACTCATTGGCATTGCTTTGTTGATTAACAATGTACGTCCCCTTTCTCGGCTGCGGGATGATAAACAGGATTGATACTAACGGGTGTTTGTTTATAGTTGGGATACTCTGCACTTGTCGGGCTCGGTGTAAGTTCTCTTCTCCCTTCGCCCCCTACCCCTCCCCCGGGCCTCCCCATCCTCGCGCACAACTATCCTGTAAAACTAATAAATTAAATTCAGGTCTTGATCATCGGCTTCCCGATACAATTCCTGCTAGTGAGGGTCATGTTCGCGCAGCGCAAGAAGGGTGTGAAGATCACGGACCGGAGGGTGCGCTTGAGCACAGAGGTATTCCTTTCCCCTTCATCTGAGAATATGCGTTCCGAAAGCCGGCAACTCACGCACAATGCTCACCAGGTCCTTCAGGGCATCCGCCTCATCAAATTCTTCGCATGGGAATCATTCTATACCCATCAAATTGGCGGTCTGCGCGAGAAGGAGATCGCTACTATTCGTATTATGGCGTGCGTTCTTATTAATTTTACCTGCTTTTATCGTATCAAACCTCACTGAATTTTCCATTTCCTCGTAGAATATCCCGCGCGATACTCATATCCGTTGTGACGGTTATACCTATCCTCGCATCTGTCCTGTCTTTTGTGAGCTGCTACTTTCTTTGTCCTGGCGCGGAATGTGAAGGTGGCTAATGAGTGATTCAATCACGAATTGTAGATCACATATGCGCTGTCTGGACATACCCTCACGCCTGCTATTATCTTTAGTTCTCTGCAGTTCTTCAATGTGCGTCTTTCTCCAGTCCTCTATCCATGACGTCCGAGGCGAATTCCATGCCGTACCCTCCCACCCTCACCTTCAACTGAATAACATTGAAACTCAAATAAACTCAGATCATCCGCACACCACTAATGTTCTTCCCCCTGGTGCTCTCCGCCGTGACAGACGCACTCGTCGCGCTCGGGCGCATCGGGAAGTTCCTCACAGCCGAAGAACTAGCAGATGCGTATAAGATCGAGCAGGAGGGGAAGTACGCCGTGGATGTGGAAGGGGATTTCACCTGGGAAACGGCGGGGAAACTTACGGAAGGGAAGTTTGGAGGTGTTGGTGGTGGACCTGGGGGTGCTGGTATGGGAGGGTTTGGCGGAGGGGGTGGTGGGAGAGGCGGGGGGAAGGGCGGTGAAGGGAAGGAGAAGAAGGACAAAGCAAAGAAAGAGAAGAAAGAGAAGAAGGCCGCAAAGAACAAAAAAGGCCCTATCCTCCCAACAAATGCAACCGCGGAAGGCTCATCAACCGTCGACGAAAAAACCGACAAGTCGGATGTGGAAGACGCCGCGGCCAAAGGCAGGAACAAGGAGAAAGGGAAGGAAGATGAGAAACCCTTCGCCCTCGTTGATCTCCAAATGCGTGTCGGGCGAGGCTCCTTCGTAGCAGTCGTTGGACGCGTCGGGTCTGGGAAGAGTTCACTCTTACAGGCAATGATTGGGGAGATGAGGAAGGTCAAGGGCGAGGTGCGTGTTAATGACCTTCTCTCATTTCCATTTACGTTATATGGCGTTACTGGACATAGGTGGTATTTGGCGGCTCTGTTGCGTACGTGCCTCAAGCTGCGTGGATTATTAACGCGACGTTACGCGAGAATGTCTTGTTCGGGCAGGACGATGATGATAAGAAGTTAGCGAATAATCTCCCGTTTAGTTTCACATCGATTTGATTGACATTTGAAAGGTTCAAGGAGGTCGTACGAGCGTGTTCCTTGCAGCATGACATCGATATGCTCCCATATGGAGAACAGACGGAGATCGGCGAGAAGGGGATAAATTTGAGCGGTTCGTCGGTCTGTCCAACTTTAGCGGTATCTGTTACTAAAGGACCCTAAAAATCTCAGGCGGACAAAAGGTAAATCAATGCAGACGTATTGATGAAATATTGCCTTCACCATTCTTACTCGTTTCCAGGCGCGCGTCTCATTAGCCAGGGCAGCATACGCCGACGCCGACATAGTCCTTCTTGATGATCCCTTGAGTGCCGTCGACGCTCATGTGGGTAAAGCTATTTTGGAGAACTGCCTCCTGAGCGGGCCGCTAGCCTTCAAGACACGCATCCTTGCAACTCACTCGTTGAATGTTCTACCGAAAACTGATTATATTTTCGTCGTCGACAACGGTGTTATAGCTGAGCAGGGGACGTATCAGGTCCGTTGTTCCTTATGCTTTACCCTTTAATTTGGTATGATGTGGTAGAGCTGACGAAATGGGAACATGTAGAATTTGATGAGAGATGGACACGCGTTCGCAAAACTTATTGATGAGTATGGCGCTCCGGAGGAAGACGAAGAAGATGAGAACGATAAAGAGAAGGATGCCAAGGTAGCGCCTGATGCCGCAGAACAAGGCGAAGGCAAAGCACCTGCACTTATGAGTGAAGAGGAACGTAACAGGGGATCTGTTCCGTGGAGCGTTTACCGAAAATATCTCAAATACGCCGGAGGAGTATTTTGGGCGCCTTTTATCATCTTATTGCTTACTTTAATGCAAGGCGCTTCAGGTATGTGCCATCATTTCAAGTCGACGGGATGCGTTGACATGGTCTGCACTTCGTAGTTGGTAATAACTTGTTCCTCGGTTATTGGACGGCTCGTAGCATTCCTCACTTCGCCCAGGGAGAGTACATAGCCGTCTACGCATCGCTCGGCGTAGCTCAGGCAGTATTTTCATTTTGTGCCAGTTTTACATTCAGGTATTTTGAAATGCACACCCCAGTTCTCCACATAGTTTTGCGACTGACGTGTAAACCTATGCAGCTTGGTAGGGCTGTATGCTAGTCTGCGGCTCTTTAAGGCTGCTCTAGGCGGAGTGCTTCGATCACCCGTTTCGTTTTTCGACACAACACCAATGGGTCAGCTCGTGGTTGAATGTCACCCTTTAACTGTGTATTAACCCACTTTGTCCTCAGGTCGCATCGTCTCACGCCTCTCGAAAGACCAAGATACGTTGGATACACAGTTATCCATGACGCTGTATCAGGTTAATACATCTACACTTCGCGATCTCGTTTGAGTCTTAATTCGTGACTTCCCTCATAGTTCCTTTCGACATTCAGTTCAGTCATTGGAACAGTGGCCTTGGTGTTCTATACGTTCCCGTTGCTTGGCATTATATTTGCGCCACTTTCCATACTTTATTATGGCGTTTCAACATTCTATCGCCGAACCTCAGTGGAAACGAAGCGACTTGACTCACTAATGCGTTCGGCACTATACGCAACTTATTCTGGTAAAGTGGAAAGCATTGAGTCGCCGTAGAATTTCTAACCGGTTTCACCTCCCGGATAGAAACTTTAACCGGTCTGGCGACTGTGCGCGCTTACGGAGAACAAGTATGTGTTACTACATCTCAATCAGCATGACTTCATGACTTCTTAATATGCATGTGTATTTAGCAACGTTTTATCGACAACGCGGAGCACGGACTGGATCTCGAAAACAGAGCGTATTATATGACAGTCTCAATTCAGCGTTGGCTGTCAGTACGTCTCGACTTCTTTGGGAACATTCTGATATTCGGAATCGCCCTGTTTGCCGCCGGGTTCCGGACCTCTGTCAATCCCTCTAAGATTGGTGTAGTGCTTTCGTACACACTCAGCAGTATGTAGTGTGTTTCCCAAATCCTGCTTCCCGTCACTTATGTTCAACCACAGTTACGCAGACATTTTGTATGCGTCACATTCTCTGGGTGGCGCCGACACTATTGACTTAATTACGCACAGCCGATATGGTCTCACAATTCGCGCAGAACGAGCAAAATATGAATGCTGTAGAACGTGTCCTTGTCTATGCTGACCTACCGGCTGAAGGCGCTGCGACGACGTCAAATGACCCAGCTCCTTCATGGCCTGAACGCGGAGGAATTACGTTCAAGGATGTTATGTTGTCATACCGAAAAGGTTTACCTTTGGTGCTGAAAAATGTCAGCTTCGAAGTTCGGCCTGGAGAGAAAGTGTGGCATTTTCCACATTATTGTGATTGCGCCGTCTGATAATAGTTCGTTAGGTCGGTATCGTTGGACGTACAGGCGCAGGTAGGCCCCTGTCCTTTGTCTTATTCGTCTCTTAATTTTCTCTTCAGGCAAAAGTTCCCTGCTGCAGGCGTTGTTTAGGTGAGATTGGGTTATGACCTTTTCGCTCATTTCATGACTTTTTTCTGTTCAGGATGGTGGAGATTACAGGCGGTGAGATTGAGATTGACGGTGTGAACATTCGGCAAATAGGATTAGACGTCCTTCGACGGCAGTTGGCATTGGTTCCACAGGATAGCACATTATTCCTCGGAACACTTCGCGAGAATCTGTGCGTACCGAATGCTTCGTGAATTTTGGCTTAAATGACCTATGAATACCGCAGTGACCCGCAGAATGCGAGGACAGATGCAGAGATGATATCCGCCCTCCGTCGCGCATGGCTATTGCCTCGAGATGGCGCACCACCAGACCCAGTCGCGGATGCGAAATTCAGTCTCGACACTGCCGTGAGCGACGAAGGTGACCATTTAACCTCCCACCTTCTCACATTTATTAACAGCCGTTGGATTAACAGGATCGAATTTCAGTGCAGGAGAGAAGCAGTTACTCGCATTGTGCCGAGCAATATTGAAAGGTAGCCGTATCATTGTACTGGACGAGGCGACGAGTAGTGTCGATTTCGAGACGGATTCGAAGCTACAGCAGACGATCCAGACGGAATTCTCTGATTGTACCTTGTTGTGCATCGCGCACAGGTTGAACACCATCGGTTCGTCCCGTTGCTTCCAGCTTCATACACGAAACTAAGAATTTCCATCTAGTGTACTACGACCGTGTCATGGTCATGGATTCCGGCGAAGTGGCAGAGTTCGATACGCCACTGAACCTCTTCGATAAGGAGGAGTCGATATTCCGTTCGCTTTGTGACGAGGCGGGCTTGTCTCGTCCGGATATATTGCGCATACAGGCTGCCGTGAACAAGGCGAAAGGTATAGATTCCGAGACAGTAGCTTGAGCATGGTCGCTTTTACGATCTTAGATTGAGGTTTAGTGGTGATTGGCATTGGCAAATGTAGCACTTAGTCAACTTCGCTTTTGAATACATGACGCACCTGGGCACCCTCCAATTTTGAACGCGAGACGAACGTTGCCGAGCCTCAAGAGTTAAGATAGTTTCGTTTGTTACATTTCTTCTGTATCTTCACATTCCCACGCAGTCTATGTTAAAGTTTTTCGCAGCGTAACCCTCAAGCCTTTGCATTCACAATGTCGACGAATTCGGGCTTCAGCGATGCCCCACCCACAAGGAACCCATCGATATCCGGCTGCGTTGCTATCGATCGCATCCAGGTCAGTTCAATTCGCAATAATGCGGGTCAGATTGGCAGGGACAGAAGGCGGCGCACCTAACTCCTTGCAATTTCCGGCATTGACACTCCCACCGTAAATAATGCGAGTACCATCGGCCACTGTAGGAGACACCTTCTGTGTCAAGTACTTCCGAATTTCCGCGTGGATCTCCTGTGCCTGCGCCGATGTAGCAACTTTTCCAGTCCCGATAGCCCACACGGGTTCGTATGCAATGACTACCTTACTGCACGACATGAAAATAGCCATATCGGTTAGTTCCTTACAGTTGAAAGAAAAAGGGACAAATTGAAGAGAAGTCACAACGCACCTCCAATCGGATTCCTTGAGCACGGCAATTACAGCGTCGAGCTGCTCGTTGACGACTTCGACCGTGCGGTTGCTCTCGCGTTCTTGCAACGTTTCCCCCACGCAGAGGATGACACTCAGTCCCGCGTCGATCGCGGCTTGGGTTTTAAGTGCGACGAGTTCGGATGTTTCGTGGAATAGCGTGCGGCGCTCCGAGTGGCCTGCGATAGCCATGCGTATAAACGTACGAAATTACGCAGTGATTGTGATCCCCATAGTGGATATAGTGGGGATGAACATTCCAGTACGGGCACGCACCGAGGATGACGTATGGCACCTGCGCATCGTGTAGCATCGCTGGGCTATTTAGCGAAGTATTCATTCCGTTGATAACGCATCGCGAGGTATCTTCGACATTGAGACGAACCTCACTTCACCCGTGAAAGCGCCAACGTTCTTCAGATAGCAGTTCTGCGCAGCGACCTTGATGTCTTTCCGAATACTCTCCACCAACGGTATGAGGTACAAGAACGGTGGTGCGATGACAACCTCTAATACGACACAAACCACTGGTCCAGTTAATCGGCATAATCATGTCTGACTTGTTTACCGGTTGATGGGTCCAGCTTTGCTTCATTCAAAAGACTAACGAGCCCTTTCTTCTGCTCAAGTGTCGCCGGGTTCATCTTGAAGTTTCCACCGACGAAGAATTGGCGCGTCATTTTGGCAGTGGGGTTCGTAATGGTGGTTGAGATGAGAGTCGATGGGGTGGACAATGAAAGAACTAGACTTATGCTCTGTGGCGTTAGCGGCTTTTGGACGCGCTTACTATTTTGGATGAAGACCGACGGAAACGCCGACAATCAAGGAAAAATCATGTACTGTATGTTTCACCTGCAACGACTTGCACAACTTCTGAAGCCATTCTCATAATTTTAAAGGTGTCTAAGATGAATTTGACACGGCGCATATAACCGCTTCCTCAACGCCCAAAGTCATGTTAGTCCATACTGCACCATGTGCCAACTTCTAATCTCACAACTTCGCGTCGGTCCTCCTTACCCTCAACTTCTCAAGCCCTTCAATAATGTCTTCCGCCTCCCTCTCCAATCTCTCCACCAACTCCTTACAACTCGGCACATCTTTAATCAACCCCACGCAACTTCCTGCACTCCAAACCCCAGCCTCCGGATCCCCAGTTTCATACACCTTCTTCCCTTTCTGGCCATCCACCAAATGTTGGATATCGGAGAACTTCGCCCCTCCAGGACGACGCTCGATGTCTACCACTTCCTGAGATACGGAGTTCTTGAAAACGCGTGATGAGTTGTGGAGGGTACGGAAAATGTGGACTGTATCCTGTTCGGTGGAAGAGACGATTTTGTCTTTAATGTTTTGGTGGGCTGGGCTATTGTTGTACGAGGGTTCGATCTAAGAAATCGCCGTCATTCAGTCAAAGGAGTCCAATCACCTTTCTACAGTACATAAGAACCGAGTTCCTGTGTGCATAACCTTCAGTGCATCACAGTCACATGTGATAGCTTATACATACCCATATTCACACCCTGGCGATAAAAAAATAAATATTACTTCGTCAATGCGAGTGTGAACGGTGAAGGGATAAATGCTCACAGCTGCACCAAGCGCTAGCGCGGCAGCCAACCCGCGCCCATCAGCTATGCCTCCAGACGCAATATAAGGCTTTTTAAGTTCCTGTGCAGCTCTGGCCAGCTGTAATAGTAATAGTAATAGTAAAATCAGTACAAATCACCGACGGAAAATGAAAACATCTTGAAGAGCGAAGCGATTAGGGATGTTGACCTACAAGAACTAAACCACCGATATCGTCCTCTCCAGGATGCCCCGCGCCTAATAAAAATATAATTAAGAACGTTCGGTTTAGAGCGGGGATTTGAGCTTAGGGATGTTGACATTCAAATCCGTCAATGCTTAAGATGTCTACTCCATGCCACGCCGCGGACTATGGAGTATTGTTAGTACGTACTTATGATGAAACGATGGATATTTGGAGAAGTGAATAGAACATTTACCTGTGCGTGTCGAATTGACGTGCACTTGTGTATTATGATACAGTCATTTGATTTGAAGTATGTGATCAACGGACCAGCTAAAACGAATAATGCATCGGATCAGCATCTCAGCGACTCACTCCGTAAGATGAAGGCCAGGGATGTGGAAGGCGTACGATTATTTCCAGCCGTCTCAAATATCCTAACCCCCTCTTCCACTGCAGCTTTAGCGTACCCAGCGTAGTCCGGTGTGTCGATACTAGGCAGAATCGTGATGTTCACGCCAAATGGCTTGTCTGTGAGTTTGCGTGTCTCGCGTATGGCAATGCGAAGAGCATCGGGTGTAGGTTGTGTGAGGGCTGTGAGTATTCCGAGGGCACCCGCGTTCGACACTGCAGCTA
Source organism: Rickenella mellea (assembly GCA_004355085.1). Taxonomy (NCBI): domain Eukaryota; kingdom Fungi; phylum Basidiomycota; class Agaricomycetes; order Hymenochaetales; family Rickenellaceae; genus Rickenella; species Rickenella mellea. Next base: position 148,347 of record ML170189.1, read on the forward strand.
CGAATGATGGGTAGCTTACCCTGGTTGCAGGTATAATTGCCACCGTGTCATTGAGGTTGGAATAATAGGAATATCAATGGATGGCGAACCAGTGCATTCCACCTTGAACGATTGGTCTGTTATGCGAATCAAATGGACTTGTCAACGTTGTACACAACTACTCTTGATAATTCAAAGGCTCACACTCGGATGTTCAAAATCTTGGTGAGGGGAGTTTCTATCATGTTTTTCGGTGTTCGTGAATGCGAGTATTCTATGGTGGGATAGCAATAGTCGTGGTCTTAATCTAAGAGGTATTGAATGGTGGGTGCCAGAGGTAATGAACCACACGTGCATGTCGCTTTGGGAATAGTGTTACTTCTGTTCGGTTTTGAGCCATCGTCCAACCGCCGGAACCGAATTGTAACGACGTGCAGTTCGTTCAGTTTTCCAAGAGGAATGAAACCGAAGTCCAGTTCATACTTCAGCAGCATCTATGCCACAGCGAACTAAATGGAACCATGTAGACAGAATGCAGTTATACTCTCAGCTCATAAATATCGAGCATGAACGGCGGACGGTGGTGCTGCTTTAGGCGAGCAGCTATGACGGCAACCTGTCAGTCCAGATCCAGGTTTAGTCATGTAAGGCGGTGATGCAATTGTGTGCCGAAATTTATGCTGTTGAAGGAAAGTGAGGATCCCGCGAGCGACTTTCGAATTTACTGACATGACGAACGACTTCAAGTTGTTGGTGGTGGTTAAAAATAGAATTTGCATATCATCATTTTCTTCTCGTCACACGAACATTGTACATCGTGCGTGGACCCTGTTACGCTGGAGGTATACGAGCCCAAATTTTTGAAATTATTTTATAAGGGACATTGTATCAAAATGTTATGCAGACAGAAAACGCCGCGCCAAGAATACCCGCCAGTGCCATACCTCAAAATGTGATTAGTATTGGCAGCAACCCGATATCATTCACCCTTCAGCATTTCAGGTAAAATATCAGTCTGGGTACAATCACCCAATGCGATGGTTTTGAAGATACCATACGCTCTCTCCAGGTCATCATTCACAATCACAATATCATGTGCTCCAGATGCGGCATACTCCATCTCACTGACAGCAGTTGCAATTCGTTTCTGCATAGACGTCTCCGTCTCGGTTCCTCTGCCAGTAAGACGGGCCTGCAAGACATGCATGCTAGGTGGAGAGATGAAAAGGTATACGGGATTGAGAGAGGTTTCTTTTATTTGCCGGACACCCTGCCATTATAATAAGAATGAAAATGATGACAATTCAGAAAGCAACCAACCTGCGCCTCGATGTCCAGAATGCACCTTTTGCCAGCGCTTTGTACAGTGTTCACAGCTGCAATACTGGTGCCATACAAATTTCCGGAAAATTCAGCATGCTCGATGAAAGCATTTTCCTTGAGGAGGTGGAGGAATTCCTCGCGAGAGACGAAATGATATTCTTTCCCGTTCGTCTCACCCGTCCTTGGTTGACGCGTTGTGTCTGTAAACCATCCATAAGTCCGTATCGTTCTGCCAGCCATGGCGCACCTACGAGACACGCTGAAACCAAACTTGTCCGGATAATCTGCGAAAAGCCGTGCTAGTAGAGTACTCTTCCCTGTTCCACTAGGGCCAGATATGACGAGAGGGCGTGAGAAGGATGTCATTGTGTACGCAAACAGTTTGGATGGCAGTGCAGGTCACTTTCCACGGTCAAAGGTAGCGATCAATGCATCACCTTCTACACCTTCTACCTCTCTTTCCACTGGCATCTTTCGTCAACCTTCCTGAGCAGAGGGGTTCCATTACAGTAGATCGTGTTGTGCATCCCGAACGGACATGGGCGCCGTGTGTTGCCGACCAGAGGCAGGATCCTTACCAGGTCTTCAAAATTTATTGCTGATCGACTGGTTCCATGTGCAGCCCGTTGATTTCGACGGAGATGTCAACCTCTTCCACTTCGTGCTACTGCAAATTGTAGGGAAAGGTGCCTTTGGAAAGGTTCTTGTCTACTTATTTCTTCCGATGTGGATTTCCGACCAGCCATCCAGGTCAGAGTCGTGCAGCACAAACACACCAACGAACTTTATGCTCTCAAGTATATCAACAAGGCTAAATGTGTTAGAATGAAAGCCGTTCTTAATATTATCCAGGAGCGGCGATTGCTGGAGGAAGTATGTCTGCATGTTGCCTTCCTATGACTTGCTCACACTGGCATGCACTAGATCGACCATCCGTTTGTGGTAAACCTTCGATATGCCTTTCAAGACGACAAAAACTGCTTTTTTGTACTCGACTTGATGTTGGGTGGGGATTTGCGGTGTAAGCAATCATTGTGTGCTGAGAGTAGCCGTCACAAATGGGGATATTTTAGACCACTTGGAACGACTGGGCTCGCTCTCAGAGGACACTGTACGGCTTTACATAGCAGAGATTGGCTCTGCAGTTGCATTTCTACACGAGAAGAAGATAATTCATAGGTACGTCCCTGTTAGTTCACGGTCCACACTGGTACATAAGTTTTACTGGCAGGGATCTCAAGCCGGATAATATTTTACTAGATGATGGAGGGCATGCACACATCACAGATTTTAACATTGCCGTCCACTATTCGGAGCGGCGCCTTCTGAAAGGTGTGGCCGGGAGTATGGCTTACATGGGTATGTTCATCTGTGTGGGGGCTGTGGCCTGGTGTAACCAACGACTTTCCTGCGCTGACTGACTTCGTTTTTGTGATCAAAAGCACCAGAAATGTTGCAGAAGAAAGGCTACACGAATGCGATCGATTGGTGGTCCCTAGGCGTTTGCGCTTATGAACTGGTCTTTGGTATTCGGCCCTTTCAAGCCGGCCCCAACTCGGATCTGACACATTCGATCACTCGCGACCCCATAAAATTCCCGGAGGATTCGGAGAGCAAATGCAGTCCTGAAGGGAAACTGGCACTGAAAGAGGTAAGCTATAAAGCACACCGTTGACGCCTCCGAAACGCAACTGAGTAGCGGAGCGCTATACATTATTTAAATCTGCGCCGCCTTGTTCAACCATGGAGTGTGAACGATGCTGACGAGCAATCCAATAGCTGCTTACTCGAAATCCAGATCATAGGCTCGGTTGTCGACCGCATGATGATTCGCTCAAGGAGTTTCGCAGACACCCTTGGTTTACTTGTATCGATTGGGAACGGCTGGACCGCAAGGCGCTCACACCCCCGTTTGTGCCAGACGTACGTACTTTCTCTGAAAATTTCCTGAGGCGGCAAACCTGTGCTCCGTATATTATCTCGTTACGCCAAAGGGGTGGCATCATTGCCATGCTCGCTTTGACAACTGCCTTTTAATCTCGTATCCCGAATACTGATTAAATATTGCGCAGTCCAAGAAATCGAATTTCGATCCCTCTCTTCAGTTGGAAGAAGTACTGCTGGATGACGATCCGTTAAAAGCGCGAAAACGGAAAGCGAACCAAGATATCAATAATCTGAGTGCCGAGATGCGGCAAATGGAAGAACAGTGAGTGTTATCAGCACGTGGAAATTCGGTAAATCTGACGATGTCGCATGCAGGTTCACTACTTATGACTTCAGGAATATGAGGCGCAGATCGTATTGTCCCCCCGAACAAGTGATATCGCAATTGACAGCAACGACTTCTACCGGTTTTTCTCCGTCAAGGCCCGTCACTCCGGCTCCCAACGACCACGAAGGCGCCCTCGGAGGTGATAATGTTGTGATACGTGGACCCTCCAGTGATGCAAACGAGATCACAGAAATTCAAGGACAGACAGTGGACGATTACGAAAGGGGTTCGAGGCTTCCCATACGACTTCACCAGGTGTTGGTGGACAAAGAGGAGTTAATTCCATGACCTTGGAACGGAACATTTTGATTATTGTTTTCCGAGTTCCGAGGCTCATTTCTGTATTACTGTACGCACTTGATCACTGGCACATTTTATCAACGACCATTGGTCTAATTTGTATTAGCTCAATGTTTTCGGCATTTTCCCTCAAAACCAGACATTCGGATGGGCAGGAACCCAAATTTATGAAATAGTTTTATGAAGGGAAGCGGGTATCACGATGACTGGACGAAGGCTCACAACCGAGTCATCCTGCTATTATTCCTCAATACCCCAAACCGACCAATTGCATCCAGTCATCCTACAACTTCGCATTGCCTTTCCTCACCACCAACCTCCCAAGTCCTTCAATAATCTCCTCCGCCTCCCTCTCCAACCTCTCCACCAACTCCTTACAACTCTGCACATCCTTAATCAACCCTACACAGCTCCCCGCACTCCAAATCCCATATTCCGGATCGCCCAGCTCATACACCTTCCTCCCCCGCTGCCCACTCACCAAATGTTGTACGTCCGAGAACTGGGCTCCGCCAGGACGACGCTCTATGGCTACCACTTCCGTGGAGACGGAGTTCTTGAAGACGCGTGCTGTGTTGTGCAGGGTACGGAAGATGTGGACTGTGTCTTGTTCGTTGGCGGAGACGATTTTGTCTTTGATGTTTTGGTGGATTGGGCTGTGGTACACGGGTATGAGATTAATTAATCGCCACATTTCGGTGAATTGGAATGCATTCGTGAATACCTTTCTACCGTACACATGAACCGAGTCCCTGTGTATGCAATCGTCAGTGCGTCGCTTTTGCATGTGCGAAGACTTCACGCGTACCCATATTCGCACCCTAACAATGTAATATTTAATACGCCAATGCGAATGACACTATGATAAATACTCACAGCTGCACCAAGTGCCAGCGCGGCAGCCAACCCTCGTCCGTCAGCCAAACCTCCAGAGGCAATATATGGGATGTCAAGTTCTTGTGCCGCTCTGGCGAGCTGTAGTAAACCAAAAAAAATTAATGCAAATCATTGACGTGACGTCGTGGCGTCGTGAAGAGCGAGGTGGATGGGGAATGCGGCGTACCAGGACCAAACCTCCGATATCCTCCTCTCCGGGATGCCCCGCACCTAAATATAATAAAATTAGAACTTTTGGTTTGAAATGGGGAATGGGGATTCGTGGTGCTGACATTCGAATCCGTCAATGCTTAAGACGTCTACACCATGCCGTGCGGCGGACTATTGACCCTTGTCAGTACGTATGCATTGTTTAAAATACAGAGAAATTGCAGAGAAATGGTAAAGCGTACCTTCGCGTGTCGTATTGTAGTACACTTGTGTAGTACAATACAGTTATTTGACTTGAAGAATTTGATTAGTGGACCAGCTATCACAAATATTCATCACATCAGCATACAAACGCCACCTCCCCAAAAAATAAGCTCGGAAAGCGTACGATTATTTCCAGCTGTCTCGAATATCCTAACACCCTCATCCACCGCTGCCTTCGCGTATCCCGCGTAGTCCGGTGGGTTGATACTAGGTAGAAGCGTGATGTTCACGCCAAACGGCTTGTCCGTGAGTTTGCGTGTCTCGCGTATCGCAACGCGGAGAGCATCAGGTGTGGGTTGTGTGAGGGCTGTGAGTATGCCGAGACCACCAGCATTGGACACTGCAGCTGCGAGTTCTGGGACGCCGACCCTGGTTGTAGTAGCTGTAAGTACTAACGAATGATGGTTTTGGGGAAGTGGCGAACCATTGCATTCCACCCTGAACGACAGGTCTGTCATAAGGCATGTCAATGCTGCACGGAACGACTCCTCACGATCCAAAGGCTCACACTCGGATGTTCAAAAGCTTCGTGAGGGGTGTTTCTATCATGTTTCTTGATGTCGTTGCTGTGAATGTTCTACGGTGGGACAGCAATAGTCGTGGTCCGAGTCTAAGAGGTATTGAATGGTGGATGGTGAAGCACAAGTGCATGAATTCAGCCCGAGCTGCCGAGGTGCTTTCACGTGAATATTCGATGGCCTAATTGAGACGAAGACCGACGTAAACGCCGACAATCGGTGTTAAGGGTGAACCGTGAGGGTCGGGGTCGTGGTTTCAACCATGCGTCACTATCGCTGTAAGAACTCTTGACGGAATGGTTTAGCCGACCGCAGCTCGCTGTTTCTTGCTCCACTGCCCACAAGTGACTTGACAGTCGCAACCCACCGTTTACACTTTGGTGAGTAACTGAGTTGCAATAAACCGAATGCAAGGGTTAATGTACACCACAGACATTGCGAAATAATCTTTGTCGCTCCCACGACGTCCTCTACGATGCTGCTGCTTGACCTAGTCTGGAGCGTCTCCCAGCTATTGTAAGCATCGGTGGCCTCAATGTAGCTTCATATCATTAACCATTTTTCAGCCGTCTTGGTGGTCAATTTTCCGCAGCAGACGGTGCTGCAGACCGCTGCAATGCGTTGAATGGCAACCTGGAGTTGCCAGACACGACGATCCTAAATACTTCCTACATTGCCGGCCAAACCACTGTACCCACGCCAGGTTCCTGTCAGCCTTCCGCAAATGTCCCCGTTTCGTTGTGTCGTGTCGAATTTGTGATAACGACTTCAGATTCGTCATCGGTACATGCAGAGGCGTGGCTTCCAGATGAGTGGTCGGGGAGGTTTCTCGCGTTAGGAAACGGCGGTTTAGGGGGATGTGAGTATTTTTCATACTGCATCGTAGCCAGTCGCCTTATTTTTGGTTACCGAAGGCATTGATTACGATAATCTCGACTACGGCGCGTCTCTTCATTTTGCCACAGTCGCGTCGGACAACGGGCACGATGGGAACGACGGGAAGGTGTTTTGGAACCAACCCGAAGTCCTTAAAGACTTCGCTTTTCGTGCCGTTCATGTGGAATCTGTTATTGGCAAACAAATCACTGAGGCGTATTACGGCCGAAAACACGACAAATCATATTTTCTGGGATGCTCGACGGGTGGAAGGCAAGCTACGCGTGCAGCTCTATCTTTCCCGGAAGACTTCGACGGCATCGTGGCGGGAGCGCCAGCGACCGACTTCAACCACCTCATTGGATGGGTTCTTACCCAACAAACCTTTTTTGGACCTCCACCCTCTCCAGATCGGAGAAATCCGAACTTCATACCGCCCGATCTGTGGGACACCGTGGCAGAGGAAATCCTTGCCCAATGCGACGAACTTGATGGTGTGAAGGATAGGATCATCACCGAGCCCGATGCCTGCGAATTCCGTCCGGAATCTCTGATTTGCACTGGTGCCATGACGGCGAACTCGACATGTCTCTCACTTGCGCAAGTTGAAGTTCTCCGCAAAATTTATCGACCTCTGTACGGCCTTGACGGACAACTGATCTACCCGCGTTACGATCCTGGCACAGAAGGAGATGGAAATTCTCAAGCTGTTTTCTCTGGCACGTTATTTCCCATCTCAGCTGTCGGTTATCTTTACATGTTTAACATTTTACAAAAAACTGAGCAGGAAAAACACAGGATTGGTACAAATATACCATCTTCAACGATTCCGAACATGATTTTAGCAACTTTGGGTTGAAAGACATCGCCCTTGCGGATAGCATAAATCCTGCAGGCATATCGACGTTTGACGGTGACCTCTCCGCATTCCGAGATCGTGGTGGGAAGTTTATCTCGTATCATGGCCGCCGAGACCAAGTGAGATATTCTCTCAACACCTAACCTGACTTCACGCTGAATTATTGATGACCTCACAGCTTATCCCGTCAGGCAACTCAAAGCGCGTGTATGACCTGATATCATCCACACTTCAAATGCCCACTCTCGACCCATTCTACCGTCTCTTCCTCGTTCCAGGTATGACACACTGTGGCCTCGGACCTGGCGCGTGGAAGTTTGGGCAGGTGGGTGGCGCAACTTCCAATGAAAACGCATCAACGCATAATGTGCTTCTCGCTGTTGTCGACTGGGTGGAAAGTGGTGTGGCACCGGATGTTATGGTAGGAACGAGTGATGATGGGAAGGAAAGGGCACATTGTAGGTATCCGCAGAGGAGCGTTTGGGATGGGGAAAAGTTTAATTGTCGACGATGAGCAGTGTTGGAGAAGGAATACTTATTATGAAAATGCCGAAGAGATATGGATTGCACACCACATGGCAAGGAATCTGCGCTCAACATCGGCGTACTGGTCGACCACTCCACCACTACTTTTCTCGTGTATATCAATCTTCATTCCTCAAACTACCAATGATCAGCTGTGCCCTCAGTTCCCCTCCCACTTGTACAATATCCCAACTCTCCCCATCTCCTCATCCCTCTGCAAATCTGCAACTGTCCTAACACCAACGGCACCAAACGGCACCTTCCTATAAATACTCTCGTTTGCCTTCTGCAACTGCACCTTCCCTTTCGCGATGTTTCCAGATATCTGACTTTGCTGGTCAGGCGTAAGGGAGTGTGAGTATAATATACGCAGAGCATATGCACGCCATGGACCCGGAGTCCATTCGGCGATTTTGAGGAGGGGGAAGGAGGCGTAGAATGTCGCCCATGCTATGCCAGTGTGGTGTTATATTTTAATTGCTTGGTACGGAATCATTTGGACAACGTACCGGTGGTCCGAACTGTTATAAATGCGCTCCGAACAACCAACTCCGGTACCAGCCCAAACATACTCGCGCCCTGCGGATGTGCACTCGACAAACTCAAACTTCCCACCCGGAACACCGGACTTTCAGCAATCGACTTGCTAGATTTGCCTGTCGTCACTCTCAAACGAAAGTATCCATCGCCTGACGATACTGGAATGTGCACCTGGAGTGTTTCCAACGGAATTTGTTGCAGAGAGGAGTGTGATGGGAAGAGGCGGGTGATGTCTTTTTCGTATTGAGATTGTTGTGAGGATGAGAGAGAGGTGAATGCGGATTGAGTTGTAGGTGTAACTTCAATACCGGGTAACTTCGAGCCTCCTAAAAGTCCGCCGACGTACCAGCCACTGCAATAAAGGTCAGAATTCCATGTCGGACGGTAAAAATCGCCGCTGGGACTTACAACATTGCCGTCCGATACCCCCTCCGTTGGAGGAAAACTCGTCGATCACTTGGGAGAGGTTTCACACCCAACACAGTAACCGGCACGCTCGTCTTCACTCCCTGATACACCACGAAAGGTCTACAATGTCGGAGAATAGAGTATTCCGGTCCAATATTCACTTCTCCGTCCCTGTCGCAGCATTGTTTGAGAATATGAGCACGAAGTGACGATGAAATGCACAGCTCACGTTAAATAATTATAACTCTCGCCAATACGTGTGTAAAGAAAGGACGAAATGTCTCGCAGAGAGGGACTCATGAATAGATAAACGGGTACGAGTACGAGTACGAGGAGAACGGGGATGAAAATGAGAACCATGGCGTGAAATGTGGTGACGTCATAGCTTCAGAGGAACATTTACGCGTGACGGCACGTCGTCACAACGCCATCACCGTGCAATTGCGATTCCCGAAGGTCCAGTTCGTCGTGCACACTCTTTGCAGTTAGCCGGGCCAGCTCAGTATTCAGTGCAAACGAGAACACTTCTGTACCACCATCAGGTCAAAATTCCGTGGGTGCCGGAAACATATTACTTCCGCAAAGATCCGCAGGCTACCCACGCGGTTCCGCCGTCGCATAATTCAACCAAATGGGCTACGTGTTGCCTCGGCGAGTTCTGTGACTCGTACTTTGCACATTGAGTCTTCCTATTGGTTGATCACGTCGGTCATACGTTGGAAAAACGTGTCCATTTCCAGATGGGTATTTAGACTGCGGTTGAACAGCCCCGCCGCAGACTGTTACGATATAGCAGAAGAGCTATTTGTCTTCTCCTAGTCTCCTAGTCTTTCGCTCACCATGAACCCGTTCAAACCTCCACCTGCCCCGTCGGGGTTTGGGAAAGGGAAAGTTGTACCAGACGAACGCGCATCGTAAGTCTCTAACATGTAATTCTCAGGGGCAGTAATTGAACTCGGATTAAACTGTGTAGAATACTGTCCAGGATCGTGTTCGAATGGCTCAGCCCGTTTCTGTACGTTGGGTTCACCCGGCCACTCGAGAAAGACGGTACGCACTTGCACGCATCCGTCGATCCCACCTCCCTCTCGAAATATCACGGACAAAATCTTAATGCATCTGCGATTTGACAGATCTCTGGGAACTTCCACCACACAGGCTCACGCACAACCTGACAGACGTATTAGAACGTAATTTTTATCTGCACAATCCCACTAACACTCCGCCACCATTGACACGATCGACGGACTCACAACCTTCCACAAACGAGAAGAGTAAGGACACCGAAACGAACGACACGGACAAGGGCGTGAAGGACAAGGAACAACCCGGACATGGGACGACACTCGTCAAAGCGTTTCATAGGACGTTCTTCTGGAAATTCTGGTTTGCCGGTTTTTGCAAGGTTGCTTCAGGTAGGTTTTGTGTATGCGCATTAGAAGAGGATTTATGCTCAATTCTTCGCCGTCAATTTACTCGTCACCTAATGATAGACACACTCAACACATGCGCCCCACTCGTTAACAGAGCACTCCTCACGTGGCTTGCGGAAGCATATATTTATCATCGCGCTCCATCTGCTGTCTCAAAGCCACGTAGTGTAGGATATGGCATAGGACTGGCGTTTGCACTTTTCGCTATGCAAGGTCCGATCCTCATTATTACTCTCCTCTGCATCCCACTCAATGAGCCCTCTGTTTATTAAATATTCAGAGATAGCAAGTCTGGTATGCAGTCGTATTATTAAATCATTAGAAGACCAACCATAAACATTGCCCAACTATTATATAGTTGCAGAACTACTACATGTTCTGTACGAAAGCCTTGTTGACCTTTTTTATCACCCATACTAATTCGCCAACCTATCAGCCAGCATGACCATTGGCATGAGTGTTCGCTCCAGCGTGCGTGTATATCCCTTGGTCTAAATATTACCGTGTTCCATGTTGCATTTATTTGATCTGACTCTGCCCCCGTGTCACAGATAATAGGAATGATCTTCCGAAAGTCTCTCCGCCTTTCTGCACGAGCAAGGTCGGAACACAGTGTCGGACAGATTACGACTATGGTTTCAACAGGTATGTGTCCTCATAGCATCACCACCGAATCAGTTGCTACATGATAATGTTTGTGATTGCAAACAGATTCCGTGAGACTGGACATGGCGTCTGGGTTTGTTCACAAGTATGTTTTTACTAATCCTCCCGTCAATACTGGATTCAAACTTCTGTCTAGCTTATGGGTAGCCCCCATACAGGTCTGTCCATTTTATCGGAATACCTGATCGCCGAATTCAATTTCATGCAATAGCTAACAATTGGCATTGCCCTGCTCATTCACAACGTTCGTCGAATTATGTCAATGGGTCTGGGAACAACACGTCTGAAGTAACCATTTAGCTCGGATACTCCGCGTTGGTCGGTCTTGGTGTGAGTTTGTGTTTCCTTTCCATCATATTGTTCGGAATACTGGGTACGCCGTGGAGCGCGGAAATATCGTAGAACATTAGGCAAACATTTTGTCAAAACCGTCATTAGACGGCTCATGGATAAAGTTTGACTATTCACCGCGACCGGATCTCGGCCATGCATCCATGGATCCAGTTTACCCTTTTTTCGAAGTGATGGCTAATTCATTCTCAGGTCATGATCCTTGGCTTTCCCTTGCAAGCCTTTATTGTGACCGTGCTGTTCGCGCAGGCTAATAAAGGCATCAAGATTACGGATAAGCGAGTGCGCTTGACTACTGAGGTTCGTCAACAGAATTTATTCTGCCAATTGTGTGCGTCGAATTAATTACCGAACCATTGCTATTTAGATCTTGCAAGGTATTCGATTGATCAAGTTATATGCTTGGGAAGCATTTTACGCACACCAAATAAACAAATTTCGAAAGCGCGAGATCAAGACTTTCCGAATCACATCGTGGGTTGCCTTTTCCACGTTACACATCCGTCAAATATGTCCATGTTATAACATTTATTGACTGGTACGTATCAGGCTGTCCATTGCAGTTCTCATATCATCGATGACTATTGTGCCTACCCTGGCCACGGTTTTGTCTTTCGTATGTCTCCCCTAATCCGTCGACCTGACGTCGCCACATCTAACGTACAACCTCGCTTAGATCACGTACGCTCTTAAAAAACACCCTTTGAACCCGGCTATAATATTCAGCTCCCTTCAATTCTTCAATGTAGGTTCACAGCGGAGGTGATGAGAGTTTAACCACAATTCATGCTTGACTCCAAACAGATTATCCGCCAGCCGCTCATTTTCCTGCCGGTCGTCCTCTCTATTGTCGTCGACGCAAGTGTTGCTCTCAAACGCGTTGGCACGTTCCTCGTCGCTGAAGAACTAGAGGAGCCATATCCGATCGAAATGACGAGCTCATTTGCTGTTGATGCTGACGGAGACTTCACCTGGGAGACGACGTCCAAGGATATCAAACCTGTAGCAAAGGAGGACACGCCTTCTTCGGGGTATTCAGCAAAGAAATCGAAGAAGGAGAAGAAAGTCAAGAAGGGAGACGAGATTCTGCCCGTCACGAACGAGGTTACCGAGGAGAAGAAGGAACCCGAAGAACCACCGTTTGCTTTGAAGGGACTTCGTTTGCAAATTCCGAAAGGCTCATTCGTTGCGTTCGTCGGACGGGTTGGATGCGGCAAGAGCTCAGTCCTTCAGGCCTTAATTGGAGAAATGCGCCGAACGCGAGGCAATGTATGTCACTGTCTCGACGGTGCATTCAGGAGCTCACAGTTGGTTCAGATCACATTCGGAGGGTCCATATCATACGTTCCACAAACCGCGTGGATTATGAACGCCACATTGCGAGATAACGTGCTCTTTGGACTCCCGTATGACGAGAAACGGTAATTTGTTTTTCTTTGAGAAAATTAATCACCGACCGCTGATCGATTTCGGCGTCCGTGCGTCTCAGGTATGAAGAAGTCATCCGAGCATGTTGCCTGGTGCAAGATATCGATATGCTACCGCACCGTGACCAAACGGAGATCGGGGAGAAAGGCATTAATCTTAGTGGTAAGAGTCTCATTTTCAGTTGTGGTTGAGTCGGCTAAAGGATACTCACTCGTGCAACTGAAACTTACTCAAGGCGGCCAAAAGGTTAGTCCTTTCAAAAGTCGCGCATGTGCCAAGACTTGACTCAAGAATCAAAAGGCACGGGTATCTTTGGCACGGGCTGCATACTCCGGAGCAGACATCGTCCTTCTCGATGACCCCCTGAGTGCAGTAGATGCACATGTCGGCCAGGCAATCCTAGAAGGCTGCTTACTCAACGGACCTCTGGCAAACAGAACTCGAGTGCTTGTAACGCACGCCTTACATGCCCTTCCGGAAACGGACCGTATCTTTGTCATGGACAACGGGTTGATCATAGAACAAGGCTCTTATACGGTCAGGCATTAATTCGTCACACGAATCCGTAGATGCGCTGACATACACCTTTAGGAGCTCATGCAGAGCGGCCAAATGTTTGCACGTCTCATCGAGGAATGGGGCAATTCCGACAAAAAATCAGGTCACGAAGCAAATTCGAAGAAGATAGGATCGCGTCCCTCGCCGGAAGCGGCCACGAAAGGGAAATCTGAGGATCCACAGCCCGATTTAATGCAAGAGGAGGAGCGATATACTGGCGCCGTTTCATTTATGGTGTATCGCAAGTATCTGAAATATGCCGGAGGGATTTCGTGGGCGCCTTTCATACTCTTTCTTCTTATTTGCTATCAGGCTTCTCAAGGTGTGATAATTGTGTTTCAAAGCGAATTTATCTATGACAATGACAATGATATTGACCTCAGTCGCAAACAATCTCTTCCTTGGCTATTGGACGGCAGGTAGCATTAAAGGTTTCTCACAAGGAGACTATATGGGAGTGTACGCGGGTTTAGGAGTCGCGCTGGGTCTCTTTTCATTTGCCACGAGTTATGCTTTCAGGTTGGCGTATCTTTGACAACTGGCAGTTTTACAGTGCACTGACTATCGGTCAGCTTGGCAGGGTTAGTTGCAAGCTTAAATCTGTTCAATGCGGCCTTGGAAGGCGTGCTTCGATCTCCGGTGTCATTCTTTGATACGACACCTATGGGTCTGTTCTGTTTGTTATAAGGAATGCTTGTTACTGACGGGCACAACACAAGGACGAATCACATCCCGCCTTTCAAAGGATCAAGGAACATTGGACGGCCAGCTCGCCATGACCATGTTCGCCGTAGGGTCGTTCATTAGAGCGTACAGAACAAATTTAATGTCTGTTCCACAGTTTCTCTCCACATTTAGTGGTGTAATTGGCACGATCGGGCTGGTGTTTTACATATTCCCTCGTCTGGGAATTATATTTATTCCACTTGGAATACTGTACTATTTCGTCTCTATTTTCTACAGGCGCAGTTCCGTAGAGACAAAACGGCTGGACTCGTTAATGCGTTCGGCGCTCTATGCATCATTTTCAGGTACTTCGGGGCTCCGGTAGTAAACTTTTGGATTAAAATTGTTACCATTCTTTAGAAACCCTGACAGGTCTTTCCACCGTGCGAGCTAGCCGCGAACAAGTTCGTCCTACAATATTGAATGTGCCATTTTTCTAATACCCTTAAATCTGACAGGATCGGTTTATTAAGAATGCCGAAGGAGGATTGGACATGGAAAACCGCGCTTATTTCATGACAATCGCTATTCAGCGCTGGCTCTCTGTCCGTCTGGACTTGTTTGGGAACATTCTCATCCTCGGGGTTGCTATTTTTGCAGCGGCATTCCGAAATACCGTAAACCCATCCAAGATTGGCGTCGTTCTATCATATACCTTAGGCAGTATGTACAATTTCCTGCTCCGCTTATGGATACGTCCTGATTTGAATAGTTACCCAGATACTCTGTACGTCGTAAAGTTAAGTCCCGTGGGGTTAGACGTACTCAACTTCCATAATCTGCAGCGGAGGTCGTCTCACAATTTGCGCAGAACGAACAAAACATGAATTCGGTCGAACGAGTCCTCGTATATGCTGAGCTTCCGAGGGAAGGCGCTCTTACCACTCCGAACGATCCACCGCCTTCCTGGCCGGAACGTGGGGATGTCAAATTCAAGGATGTCACGTTGTCGTATCGCGAGGGTTTGCCCAGGGTTTTGAAAGGCGTTAGTTTCCAAGTCTTTCCTGGGCAGAAGGTCCTGCGATATTTTTCTACAAAGTCGTACTTCTGCTGAATATTTAGACAGGTCGGCATTGTTGGTCGAACTGGTGCAGGTTCGTGGTCCTGTTGTGAGCACTGGGCGATTCTCAGATTTCTTTGTTTTATAGGAAAATCCTCTCTCCTACAAGCTCTATTTAGGTTGGTTTCTCCATTCATCATGTATTATCCGCTCAAAGTTTTGCAGGATGGTCGAGATCTCTGACGGACAGATACTTATCGACGGTGTGGATATCCGCACCATAGGTCTTGATATCCTCCGACGCGGACTGGCTTTGGTGCCACAGGACAGCACATTGTTTTTAGGTAGCCTACGAGAGAATCTGTGAGGATATGAGTATGATTATTTATGACGTGCTAATGGGAACAACACTTCTCAGGGATCCCGAAGGAGCACGTACGGATGCTGAAATAATTTCTGCCCTTCGACGGTCATGGCTACTCCCTCAGGATGGAGCCTCTCCTGATCCCACTGCGGAAGCCAAATTCAGTCTTGATACCACGGTTAGCGATGAAGGTAAAAAACAATGATAATTTAATTGTCGTCGAAATTTGACATGGTTTGTACAGGCTCAAACTTCAGCGCCGGAGAGAAGCAACTGTTATCGCTGTGTCGAGCATTGCTCAAGGACAGCCAAATCATTGTTCTCGACGAAGCGACAAGCAGCGTCGACCTTGAGACAGACTCAAAGTTGCAAAGGACTATTCAGAGGGAATTTTCGAAGCGTACATTGTTGTGCATCGCTCACCGGCTAAATACCATTGGTGAGTGTTGCATGTGGCTTAACACCCAATTTCGTTATCATTCTTTGCAGTGTATTATGATCGCGTCCTTGTGATGGATGCTGGGAAAGTAAAGGAATTCGACACTCCTTTAAATTTATTCGATCGTGAAGACTCCATATTCCGGTCGCTTTGCAACGAGGCAGGACTTTCACGCAGCGACATTGTTCGCATTCGAATGGGGTTCGAAGAGTCCGGAAATATTACTGTGGAATAATTTTATCTGGTTGCTTTCGTATACACACCACTCACTCATTTCGTTTGCTTTCCCAACTCTGGATCTGTAGCAAATATGTATTATTATAACTCGAAATCCCTAATCTCAACTTGTCACTCCTCATTGTAGTGGGTTCTGCTGGTGGTCCCATTGGTTTTCCGCTTCCCGCATAATGCGCTCGAAGAGTGGGGAGCCTTTTGACACTTCTTTGAACTGTGCGAATATACTGCATGTATCTAGTGGTAGCAGGCACCAAACCGCCGATATGATGGCCATGCACCCACAGTTGTGGTGGGCATCGCACTACGATAAACAATTGGCAAGGGAATCTTGCCCAAGGGGCGGCAAATGCAATGTTTCCACAGCATTTGCTGCTCCGAATGGGCTTCGGAGAGACGGGACTTATAATATAATATTAATATTGTATGGTTGATTGCTCAACAGTCACACGTGAAAGTGGCTTATGATCAAGAAAAGGCGATAGACGGGAGGGGGTATCTGGAGTTCGACACATGTTGGGTTTGTTCGACCGCGAAGGTTCAACATTCCGTTCCTTTTGCAACGAAGTCGGTCTAACCCAGAGCGATGCATCTCAGGCATGGTCTATCAATGCTTCTGTCAGGACATACCGACCTGTTCAGGCAGACCATTGACCTCTGAGTCACGTTCTGCGTTGCATTACAAGTATCTTGTCCGTATATTCAAGCCGTAGAACAACAAATACAATCCTTTGTCAAGAAGTTGTGTATTATAAATGAATGTGCTGAGTATCAAGGGCTTCATTTGGGTTCTTCGCTCTTTTTACCACCACATTGATTTAAGCCAGCCCCACAAAATTGCGCCATGATAATCCACACAAGGATCTAAAGCGAAATAAGTCCATTTCACGAATAATCAATGCACAAACTCACCAAACCAACGAGCGCCGACAACAACAAAATCTTCTGATTCCTCCAAAACTGCTGCCTCCTGACGCTCCGTGCACCCCTGCGGAACGCCGTCGCCTGGTGCGCCATATTGTCCGTCTTGTCAACGATCAGCTCGAGGCGTTCACCGCGGCTCAGAATCTGCTCGACGTTCTGCACCATGATATCCTTGACTTGGCTCAGCTCGCCTTTTGCGCGCTCGAGCTCGTCCACTGGGGGAGAGTTGTTATAGGTGTCCATGAGCTCTGCGATGACGGGTCCGAAGGTGCCTTGCATGCCGTGTGCGGGTACGTCCGTCAGCGAGGATGACGAGGGAAGTGTGGTGAATCTCCGTTGGAGTTCTGCGAGGAACCCAAAAGGCATCCGGCTAATTTGAATTCAGCGTATGAACTAGCAAGATTGAAAGCAAGGTGTGGGGAGCCATGAATTGGTGGCAAGCGTACACCCCCAAAGTGAAACCGAGCAATATGATGGTACGCACCGACCAGCGGAGTCGTCCGCCATTACAAGATAGGTAATGCCGCCTTCCGACACATAGTGAAACAAGAATTGCTCCCAAACATATGTGAGCTTGCTGTTATTCGGCGGTATCTTCGCCAAGATAGTTTGAGTGGCTAAGTTGCTATGAACACTCAAGAACGAGAACGAAGTGTTTGTGTTGCACCTTGCGAGAAGTCCCGCTTGCCCGCTTGATGCTCGGCAAGAATTACAGAGCCCCGAGCTACCAATGCATGTATCTGTTGAGATTTCCAGTCACTTCGAACTTCAATAAGATACAATAACTTACGAGGGACATGGTAAGAGATGAACTTACATGCAACTGCGGTGTGGCGTAACCAAGCGATGCTGACCAATACTCTCTCACGAATTCAAACTGCCACATCAGCCTTGCCAGGTGTACATTTCACACAACTCTTTTACTTCCAACCCGGTTCACTCGTTTTCAACATGGTATGTAACTTTGATATCTTTGAAGACATTTATTAACGATTGGGTTCAATTTGTAGTCGGACTCTGACTCGTCGCGCCCCGTCTCACCCACCGGCCGGTCCAATGCTGTCGCGAAACCACCTGGAGCTCAAGTCCGGTAAGAATCCACCAATGAACTCTGGATTATCAATACTGACCACTCTGATGTGTCCAAAGACGTCGTGCTACTAGTTCACAGGTTACACGGCCCAACTCGTCGCGAGCTGCTGGTGCAGGCGGTTCTTCCAATACTATGTTACGCCTCTACACGGACGACTCTCCTGGGTTACGAGTGTACGTCGTTGTGTTTGAAAATTGCTAGCTTTATTGACTGTAGTTTTGTGCAATAGCGACCCTTTCATCGTCCTCGTTCTCTCGTTGTCATTCATCGCGTCGATCTTCTTCCTTCATATATCTGCAAAAATTATCCGGTCGTTCTCCAAGTGAACTTTCTTACTTGGTGGTACCGTGCGAGGCGTCTCCTCTATTTATATGGGCAGCGCTCGCAGTTGCTGTACAAAATGTACTCCGACTCGGAGGGGCTAATATGGATTTCTTCGCCTGG
Source organism: Rickenella mellea (assembly GCA_004355085.1). Taxonomy (NCBI): domain Eukaryota; kingdom Fungi; phylum Basidiomycota; class Agaricomycetes; order Hymenochaetales; family Rickenellaceae; genus Rickenella; species Rickenella mellea. The sequence continues at coordinate 166,921 of ML170189.1, forward strand.
CAGTCTGGGTCGTGTGCGGATAAATTTAAGTCAATTATGGATTACTGGACTATAAGTTGCAACGACAGCCTGCAGGACAAGATTCTGATACATTGTGTTCGCAAATTTCCGTGTGATATAAATATGAAGAACGGTCGACCTGGACATGCAGAGAATAAGGGAATCGGGGTAATCAATGGGTTACAGAATTGCTCAGGTATGATGAAGAAAAAGGAGATCTAGCTTGACGACTCCACATAAACGACTGGGTCTTGACTTCGGCGCGTAGGCGCATGCCTGCTGCGAGGTGGAGTTCTAGTAGGAACACCAGCGGCTCGAGACCATGCCTCAATCGCAGCTGGTGATGCGTAGCCATTTGGATACTGTGGTGGGTATAACATCCCAGTTGAGACGGACGCCACGCGTGAGCGCTGCGTAGTCCATGACTGCTCGGAAGTGCCGTGCGTTGACATAGTTCGCGAGCGGGTGGGTGTCTGATGCGGTGTCCGCGAACCTTGACGCTGCGTCTGCGTCGGCGACAACATAGGAGCGCTCGGATGTGTTCGCGTGGGCGTGGGTTCAGGAGACTGCGCTTCAGTCAATGGGTGTATATGGCGAACAGCAGATAAATTTGGGTAAGTTTGCGAGCGCACAGGTGTCCGAGATGAACGGGACAGGTCAGCACTCGATGGTGTCGCCGAAGGTTCATTAGGAGCAGCAATAGGCGCCTGCTGCCGTATATTTGTATGAACACGACGCGTGTCCTCAACGTCTGCTCTCGCAGGCATGCGGTTGCCGTAAGGTGTTATACCAGAGCGAGCGTCGACCGTTGTATTAGTTCTCGAAGAAGTAGTAGGGTCATTCAGAAGCCGATCAAGGAGCTGGCGTCTCTGTCTCTCTGCCTCCGCCGCACTAGCTTCACTCGCCATGCTTCCCCTGGCAGAGCCTTCGGTGCCTGGTGGGACTGACAGAACCTCGAACCCAGATAATGTGGAAAGAGTGCTGGCGCCGCTATTCCTGTTTGGTCGGGTAGTGGGAACGCGCAAGGCCTCCAGTCGCCCAGCAGGATTATACTGTGAGGACGAGACGGACTCCTGCGAACTTACAGCGGTGGTAGGTATGGGTTGCAGTGAAGCAACGAGTGGCTCTGCAGGTTGTGGTGGCGGAGGGGAATCCTCCATGACAAGGCCAAGACCATTGACAGATGAAATGCTAGCGTTCGCATCTGTATAACTAGACGATCGTCGTGATCTGTTGCTACTGCCCTGCGATCGAAAGGAGTCATTGAGTGAAATTGTGTCCCGCGCAGATACATCATGTGAATGATTGGTTCGACCGCCACCATTATGCGCGTCAGTCACAGGCTGTGCGTCCTCGCGGCGTTGGATGTAATGCGGTCGAGGAGGAATTATGACATCATCTTTTTCGGACATCCGCGGCACGCCTTGTTGATCGCGATCCCATTTGATTCCAAGCGTACCCCAGTCTGGCGACTGCGGGGGACGAGGAAGTGGAGGTCCCGCTAGTGATGATGACTCTGGGATATGGCCGTGAGGAACACCATTCGGCATGGTGGTTGCTCGTGACGTGCTGGGACGTCCACGAGTCTGTGCGAAGGCGGGAAGACGCGATGGTGGCACTGGTTCTGGTGGCGCCGGTAACGGATTGTTTTTGACATAAGTTGAGATTTGGCTCTGCAGGCTTTCAAGCTTAGCTGTTGCCACATCTAACTGTAAAAATCCGGAAAATGCCATAAGATCTAAGATTGCAATTGTGTGAGCTATTCACCTGTCTAAAGGTGACAATTATGTCAGAAGTCGTCAGACAGAAGAAATTGCTCTTACTGGTTATAAGTTCGACTGGTTTCAGCGATGGAAGACTTTAAACTGTCTTCTTGCGCCTTGGCCTCGTTTTTGTCCTGCTTACGCCGTTGCTCGCTGGTTTTCCACTTATATTTGAAAGCATCCCGCTCTTCTCGCAGCGTCACAACAGCTGCTTTCAGTGCCACATATCGTTGCAACAGACTGACCGACTCGCGTAGTACTCTGTGCTGTCATTACTTGTCACATCAGTGAAACTCATTGGAGGTTGAGTCACTCACCGTATCGAGTGGATGGGATTCTAACCAAGTGGATACTCGCTGAATTACTTCTTGCCGAGCCTCGTCATCGGCGGAGTCTGTAGATACCGCTGCAATACTTTCAGCAAGCTGGCGCACTTCCAAGTCGGTAGACGACTGTAACAACGCGTGGTGGTCCGTCGAAACATCGACATGAAGCTTACGGATCCGTTCTATAACGAAAGGTCGCCGACATAGGGGGCAATTACGAGGATTTAGATTTCTTAGGCATCTGTTTCAAGGAATACCACCGTAATTAAAATGAGGTTCAAGAAGGTCCATTAAGCTCGCCGGAATAGACGCACTGGTTGCAGAATACGTGACCACAGGCTATTGAGTGTGGCGTCGTTGCGATGGCGTCCCAAGAGTAGGGTTCAAGACATACATCGCATGTTGACGACGGGTGCACGACAAGCATTTGACCTGCGAGCTCGTCGTCCGCAACGATGGGCAGACTGAAAGCATAAGTGCGCCAGCCTCGTGTTTGGGAAAGAAGTGAGGACAGTCACGCCAGTCACGCGCAGTATTTTGTGACATTAGCCTAAGCTGTGACAATCATCCGCCACAGCGATTCGCGTCAATCGAACGTCCGTGCAGCTAACACTGGGCTCGCGCGATCTTTCGGTGCTCTAAATCAGCAAGTAACGCTGCTGGATCCTGCCCAAATATGCAGTCAGCCAGAAGGTTTCGATACCGTAACGGAAAGCTTGTCCTACTTTGAGCAACTGAACAACACGTTGTAAACATGAGGATCAAGCAAACGGTCCTTACTTCCCCAGCGCCTTTCCCAAGTTGGATAACGGCGAGAATCCTGGCAGTGCTCTGTGAACGTCTCGTATGATTCGGACCGTCTTATGAACTTCCAACCCCACATCGTCTTATCGTTCAAAGCTCGGGGCTAAGCCTTCAGGTACATATATCGAGCCAATCGCAGGTCTTCAGGCCAAGTCTCAAGTACTCAATCTCGTGATGAATGGTCACGGACTTACTCTCACGTACATTCATAACCTGCTGTTAACCGCATGTTTCTCTCGGCTTTGAGCGTTGCCTGCTTACGTCCACGAGTCTATGAACAAGATCCTTGCGTAGATCAGTACCAACCTTCCGGATGTTTAAATAAGACTTCTGCAAACCTCGGGTTCGACCATACTCCCGGCTGCCGCGAGGCTCCCTCCTAGTCGACTACAGCTCATCCCCCCGAGTGTGTGCTGGATAAGATGCTAGTCATAAACGCAAACTCGACTTGTGATGTCTGTCTCGAGACATACTCCGCCAACGGACCTACTATTCCGCACGCTATCACTTGTGGACACACATTTTGCTTGAGGCGAGTGACCGATGGCTTCTTCGGCTTTTTTAATATCTTTACATTTCCCCTCATAGATGTCTGCAATCTCTAGAGCATCGCCGTTGCCCATTATGTCGAGAACCCTTTCAGCCGTTTGACGTGCGCAAGTTGCACTTTGACGCCAGCGCTGCACCATCGAGCAGACCGGTCTCTGCTTCAAATCCTTCATTACATTCCACGCACGGTGCAGACATGGGCTCCACGTCAGAGCATGCTCTCCTCCTCCAGCAGAGAATAACCGAGATCGTCCGCGAGAGTTCTGTTCCTTCGGGCGTTTCCCAGCATAACGTCCAAGATCTACTTGAGGATGTGCATCGATTTCTCTCATCGGAACCTGCCGACAGAGTTTGTCCACCTTCCATACATTATCCCCGGTTCAGTTAATTGACGGATTGATTTTCTGTCTTAGCATGCCGATCTCCGAGCCGCATTTCTTCTTCTCTACCGATTCACCGAAACCCTGAGCAAATGCCTTCAACTCGAACGAAGCATAACTGACATACGGGCGCAAAAAGCGCAATACGAGCAGACTACATTGGAGGTCGAGAAGAAGTGCCAGGAGCTCCAGAAGAAGAATCAGGACGAGAAATCCAACTGGCGTGCCATTGAAACTTGCCTGAGAGAGCAAATGGACAAAATCGATTCGGATTGGCACAAGTGAGTTATCGCGTTGCGATTTTTTCAACCGATTTGCTAAATTTTATTTGTTACCGTTTTCAAGGAAGGTGAGAAAAGGCACTGACCCTTCATTTTACCCTCTTGACATTTCTTCTTTATCAGTACACCTCAGTCCTCGACGACAACATGAAGCTCCGCACTGAGGTGGTACGCTTTCAAGACGCGGATTACTCTCGTCTTGCTTTTCCGTCCACCGAATTGGTCCTGAGGAAAGAACCCATGGATGTTTCCAGAGATATCCTGCCGATGGGTGGCTCAGAGGCCGATGCGATCTTGGATGCCCATGCCCTGCAAATGCAAGCGCCGGAAGAAGGAGACAGCCTGCTCCACATTTCTCCCGTGTCAATGTCGATTGTCCTTCCCGTGAGCATCCACGGCTCAAATCTCTCTCTAAACTCTGAGTCTCATCCTATTGCATTGAAGTCTAGAGCCGACTTCGAAATGTCTGACTCAAGGAGTGCAGGGCATACTGGTGATGCCTCGAACGTGAATGCTTACACTCCATCCAGCTCACCGCCGAAGGGGCGCAGTACTGCGTCGGAATATTTCGCTTCCAGGGGGGAATCTTCGGGATCGAGGGTGTCGCCTCATCGTACAGGCAACGATAGAAGTGAAACTCAACCCGCACCACCGTCGCAAGATTACTTCTCGAACTCGCATTCCAGGAAAGGTCTTTTGCACCACGCCCTCACGAGTCACCCACACACACCTGGATCTCACCACAGCCATAGTGACGCTAACTCTGAGGAGCAACCCGCAGCTGAACGCCTTTACGACCTGCTCGACACTCCAAGTTCAAAGATGTCCTCTTCGCCTGTCGCAAGCTCCCCCTTGGCCCAAAGAAGAGATTCGCAGCCGTCGCAGAGAAGGGATTCCCATAGTCGTCCATCCGTTTCCGGCTCCCGCCCTATAGTCAAGGCGCCCACAATGCCAATGACATCCCAATCGTCCGGAAGCGATAGTCACGACCGACATGCTGAGAGCAATCGCCCTTCCACATCACTTCCGGCTACTTCCCAATCCCAATCCCAATCGACCTCTCGTGTCTCTCTAGCTTCTCAGGCATGTTCTCATCTCGTCCAGAAATCCGGCCCCTTACCCCCAGCTCTCACAAGTCATCAAGTAGCCGGCGCGAGCCAGAACGCGCCAAGACGTGGGTCGACATCAACGGCTTCGACTGGCTCGCTTCGAGACGCGACCAACGTTCACCCCCCAAGGTTCCACCCCCAACAGATGTCGCACAAGCCGTCGCAGGTTCTAGCTGGAGGAGCAACCTGGTCTTCTTCGGCGGAATCGGACTAAATATTCATGACGGCGACTTGCAGAACGAGCTTGACAACGCCCTTCTGTGAACCATTACACTCCATTTTTCCCATTCGAGACCTCGATTCTCATCACTGCATTCGTTTTGGACGCGCGATCTGCGATCGCCACGTACCTTTTACTGAGTCTAGCGTCAGGCTGCACTTGTTCTAGGAAAATGACTACGGACTGGAGCCACATTCAATCTATCATCATGTATGTCTACCTGGTTCCGTTCCATCAATGTCAATGTTATTTGTGTATCAGTTACAATCGGTGTATTGGTATTTTGTGAAATGTGTGGTGAAAACGCAATAAGTAATACAGTCTGTTTACGGCATAGCCCTTTCATTCAATGCATGGCCACTGCCTGGCTATCGCACGGCTACGGCGTTGTTGGCGAAAGAAGTGTTCCCTCCACGTATGCTGTCGAATTCTATATGGGACTGCATCAACACATAAGGCTAAGCAATTCGAAGCAATGTATTTCTCACTGGTCGCGAACGGAAATTGATTTCTCTCCACTCCACCCGCGTATCGACCTTCACCGGCAATGGTCGTACAATCCGCTGAAACGGCGAAGGGGAATTCCGGGTCGTGTGAAATCCGCAAATGAAAGGACAAACCTTGTCCCCCTCTTCGGTTCCGACGAGTGATGCTTGGTAGGTGATGCCAGTGCCGCGTGGGGACGGCTCAATGTTGCTGAGGTGTACAGACAAAATCCCGTCATTTTCCAACGCGCCGCGCAACGCGTCCCGAGCATTGAGGCTGATTTTGATCCGTCAGGGTTCTGCGGGTCGGAAGGTGGGTGGGACTCACGAGGCCAGGTACGAGTTAAGGTAAACTGTGGGATGAATCAGCGCCCGCCTTCTGGGTTCGATAACGCATAATAGAACAGCGGGGAAGTACGAACGTTTACTCAACACCAAGCTGACGAGTCACGGGAAGTCAGAAGTGGGAACCAATTGACTGTGGAGCGACTCACTAGAAGGCGACGAAAATCTCATTGTACGGCATCACGGCGTACTACAAAAGGAGCAAAGACTCAGCAGACCGCATGCACTAAGACGGAAAGGGTACGAACGGTGATCAAGCCGGCGGAAGCATCGAGCCTGAAATTTCGAAAACATCGTATGTCAGAAAAGGTTGAACCAGGACGGGAGAACAATTGAAAACGGACGCAGTAATCATGCCAGTGTTGACAGTGTAGATCACTAATGTGGCGATGAGTGAATCTGTCCTGGAAACATAGCCATAAAAGTAAATGTTTGCATTCTTTGTAGCGTGGGGGATGTATCGTACCGTCTGAACCCAGTCTTCGATTTCCACAAGAAGTAGCATAAAGAGATTGCGACATGAAGGTCCGCCAATACCCCAGACGCGAAATTAGCGTAGAAAAGAGGCTAAAGGTTGCGCCGGATGTCAAGCCTGGGCTTAAATGAATGGAATGACTAGACTCACAACCAATGGTCGGAGGCCCAGCAAGGATTTCACGGGGTAACTAATAATGGATGTGTATGGCATGAAACGGCGAAGAGGACCTGCACTTACGCTTTCGCAGTAATAACTGACAGAATTGCACCCATCAGTCCGTCCCCGGGCATAATAAGGATTAGTCACTCACGGAGTCCAATGGCTAAACATCACTTAGATGAGAAACCCGTAGTTTGGTCAGTTTGGAACAACCCACTTAGGTCAGCGGTTGAAATGACAACCTTTATAGAATTTAGAAGACGAAAAACAACGGAAAGATGACCACATTACAATTGCAACGGTGAGGAGGATATTTCCGTTACTAACTGAAAGCTTTCACTTAGTAAATGGTGGGGTAGATTGGAACAAAACTTACGCTTCCATACACGCCGCGTGAACAAGCTGGACACAATGTGAGGGATGCAAATCCTGTGCACGTCTGTATTAACGTACCTTCGGACTATAAAATTGCTTATCGACTGCGTTCACCGTCATAAGGGACCACAATAAATGGAAAGTTTGGGCTTACCGTAACAGCTACATGAATCTAGGACTCCGCTTTTAAGGTCTACGTCAGGGATGAGAGGACAAGCGACATACGAATAAACTCCTGCATTTATTCATGAGTCATTAGCGCGCAACATCAGTGTTTGAGGCGTACCATGCAGGTCGAGCCGCGGCGAGAGGATTCGCGAAGTTTGTGACAGTGTACCAATAAATACCGTGCGACGTAAGGTAGTAGTCGAACGTATCCAACGCCCTATTCTCATTTGATTAACAAACGTAGAGATATTGTAGAAGAGTGTGTACCAAAGAACGACGACCTTCAGAGCACGCATTTAGTAGATTGACGCGTCAAAGGACGTGTTTGCTCACCATTGTTTTCAGATAAGGAGTGTCTTTTGGATACCTCTGGAAATAAATGACCGTCTGAATGAGCGTGATGCCATAGAGTCTGACAAACGATCGATTGGTTCACGCGTCATAAGCAAAAGACGAATAACCTACGATGCGCATGCCAGAGCACCAATCAAGAGTGCTCCCAAGGTAGTGTCGAAACGCAGAGGTAGAGAGCTCGGAGTGTCCGTCGCGCTACTCATGGCTCTGCGAGTGATCGTACAGTTCAACAAGCAAGGGGTTTGTTAAACGCCTGTGCCGGAATGGAAGGTATATGTAGGACGACCCGTCATCGCGAACCACGATGCATTCCTCCCGATCATGGAAGCCCCACGGAATGCCACAAAGGCAATTGTTTTTGGAATACGCGCAATCTTTCATTGTCGGATCGGAGCCATAAGGAGGGATAACGAAATATTCGCCGGTCCCCTTCCGACTTCAAGGTCAACTTCACAGCAAATGGTTGCCTGAAGGCGGAACCAAAATTAGCGCTAATCCGGAAATAGCAATCTGTCGTGACTGTGTCACGTCACATTTCCCGCAACTCTTCTAACGCCAACCCGAGCAAATTGACAACGTCGATGCGATCACGAATGACCTATTTTCCCGAAGGTCTGCTGGGAAGAATCTGCCGAGTATCTTCTGTGAGCTTCGGAATCTCGCGGCGGCTCATGCCTGTTGGATTATACCCCGAATGAGATGAGGTCGGATTTGTTCTCATTGCGGTTGAGATTGAATTCCTTTCGTTCATCGAGGACACATGTTCCGAACTTCTCACTGGTAATTCGATGGTGGTGCGTTAAGAATTTGGAAGGACTCTTTTTTTCGGTCCAATGGGTTTCGATGACTTCTGCGTTTCAGGTACAATAACCACAAGTAGGCAGTCACCGTAATGTTCATTTTGATGCAAATCGAATAATGCCACTACAGTGAGTGTTTGACGAGAACATCATTGACACGCTATGTTCAAGATCGTAGCTCTCTCGGGAAACAACCCAAAGTAACTTCCTTTTATAAATCAAACAGTTGGCAACCCTTGCAAGCTTGCACGTGAGTGCAATAGCTATCGATCTTGCTTAAATGGGACTGGTTTAGGTACTGTGCAGTCGAAACTCTGATAACCCATGGCCCTTGGTGGACGTGATAGGCTATGGGTTATCACAGGTTATGAGTTATCAGAGGTTGATTTTAGTGTAAATTTGGGGTTTGGTGGCGGTCCAACCTATGGTTTATGGGGGGAGTATGGGCTGCGAGAGGTATGGGTTATGAGAGGTCCGACTGCATTACTTTCTTACCTGTTATGACATGTCGTATCGATCAATAATATTCAAGAAACTTTTCAAACGCTGCGCCAATTCGAGCGCTTGGGAGCATATTATGAGGAATTCAATGACATTTCGGATTTTCTCACAATTTCATAAAGAAACACTTTCTCGAGCAAGTTTAAAGGAAGGTTCTGTCGCTAATGCGGGAAAGCTCCGATTTGGATGTGACTTCGATGTCACAGCTCTTCTTCAAATCTTCCAGCCATGGAATTGGCAACTTCGCTGCCATTAGGACTGCCTGATCTCCCCGAAGAGCTACTGGAAAAAATATGTCGGGTCTCGTCTGTTCGCTTTCGGGATCCCGCTATAGACCATGCTACTCCCTGCCTATTTACTGCCCGCCCGACCGAGACGGATCTATTTTCATTACGCATGACTTGCAAAGTCCTTCATCGCATAGCAACCCCTTTAGCCTGGAGGAGACTGGAAATTGTTCTCACGGCGGACGAGCATCCACATAGTTCGGAAAGACCTTATACAGATCTTGCCTTCCTTTCCTCGCGTCATGAACTTGCAAGGCATATTCGTTGCTTGGGATTGCAAGTGTCGTGGGGGGAGAAAAGAGAGGAGACTCGAGAAGCCATAGAACGATTACTTGAGGTCACAACCTCTCTACGTGCTTTCCATATCACGCGAGCATCATTTCTGACAGCAAACTCTGCCAGAATTTTGTCGTCCTCGGTGGAACTTTTGAGCATCGGAGACACATGGTTTTTAGGAGACTATTTACTGGACGGTCAAAATGCTCAGCTCTATGACTTTAAATTCAGTCACCTAAAAGCGCTTAAGATGTCAGCTTTCGACCACCGTCGGGACCTGTCATGTTATCCTAATATCCAATCCCTTATACTACATTTTAAGAATCCCTCAGTGACTAGAATGACAGATCTCTCACTACCCTGGGCAACGATCCGAGAGTTAGAGATTGTTGCCTGTTCGCATAGTGTCTTAACTGACATAATAAGCGAGCTAAAGGTGCATTTCTTTCTCCATGATCTTCTTTAAAATCTGCCATTGATCGATGGTACCATTAGAGTCACTTGCGAACCTGTCAAAAAATTGTCCTCCATACGCTATCCATCAATACATTTTCAATGCAAGCGCCGTATGCGAAGGGCATCATCGCTACTTTCAAAACAGCCAAACTACAGAAACTTTCGTTTGGTGGGCTATTCCGTGACCAAATGGACACGGAATTCGTTTCGTTCATTGCGGAAACATTTCCTGAACTTGTCAAGGTTAGTCTGATGGTTCGAGGCTTCGGGATTTGGCGAGACGCCTTGGTATGTACGGTATGAATGAGTAAACCTCGCGATCTCATTTATGTCTAGGATGACTATGTCAGCGCTCTGAAACGATTACGACATCTCAAAGTTTTAGAGTGGAACAATGTTGACATGCCCGACGAATATGACAAACAGAAAGGCTCCGTGCCATTGGCTCCCCCCGATAAAAACTCAAATGAGCTCCCAATCTCATACTACCAACAGGAAATCAAACGGTTGGCATCTCATCCGAGTTTGGAGGTGGTCAGGCATTCGAGTTGGCACAGATTCCATCATGTATGCGACACTTGTTACATACTCCGTGACAAATGTGCGGAGTACTTGGGTTATGATATTGATCGTTCCAACAGCGTCAAAATGGGCACGGTTTTGAAGGACTGGAATGCGTTATCGAGTCCATATGCTGTTTAATTTGCAAGCCTTTCAAATCCACGTCTCTGTATTGTTATCCTGATGCCACGAAAATCCCATCCAAGAACGTAAAAAATATCCAGGTGCGTGGCCTGGTAGCGGCTTGGAGTCTCCGAGGATCCGTGGAAGTCAAACCAAGGAATCGCATGGCCACGAGAGTATGAGTTGTGTGGGCCTACATTCTTATGGACATCTAGCGTTCTTTATGCTTCCCGGCCACCGCGAGTCCAAAATTCTATTGTGCAAGTTTGCGAGAGTTTTGGTCAAGCTTTTGTTGTCACTTAAGCATTCGAAGACGTCGAGGGAATCGTGCCTGTCGATCCAATCACCAAAGTTGTGACAGTGGTAATGCGTGACGTGACATTCATTCTTCTTTCCAACTTTATGGCCGTCAAGATCGTGTACCGAGTTCTGCGGAAGATTTCAGACTGGGCATTGTGGGCGTTCTACTCTGAAGTCTGCATAGAAGGCGAGGAAAACGTCCCTGAGGATGGGCCGCTTATATTGTAAGAGCCACCAAAGCCATCCCCAAACAAACTCAGCCAACCGCGAGTTAGATCTCCTACGCATCATAACGAAATAATAGACATTGCAACATTATGTACGAGCTCCATAAATTGATTCAGTCTGTGTACACTTAATGTATCCGCTTGTTAGCTGCGACCGTTCCGTACAGACGGATGATAAGTTACTGGGCGAAGTCTAGTCTATTCTCCAATCCCGTGACACGCGCCATCTTGTTATCTTCTGGGAGTATACCTGTTGATCGCAGGAGCAAGGACAACCAACGTCTATTTAAGGGAACATTTGACTCTCTGTCTATAGAAGAAGCCGTTGGAATCTACCCAGAAGGGACAAGTTACACTGAGCCTCGTATTGTCCAGGTAAAAGATGGCGTCGGGTGGGCGGCGTTGGAGTATCTGAAGTGGGCGAAGGAGAAGAATTTCAGCATGAAGGAGGTCGTCATCGTGCCTGTCGGGATTGTGTATACGGACAAATCGAAATATCAGAGTCGTGTAAGACTTCTTGTTTCTTCAGTTCCTCCACCCGCCTGAATTCAGTTCCGATCAGGTATACGTGAAGTAAAAATATGTTTCGGCTATTTTTTATTAATCTGCTGTTCGACTTATCCTCCCTCTCAGATATGGCAAACCAATCTTCGTGGCCAACTATGCTGAGCAGTTCCTTCCCGATGTTGATGGAGAACGTAGAGCAGCTGTAAAGCGCTTATGCCATTCAGTCGAAGATGGGATGGTATCCCTCTCTGTGAATGCTCCAAACTGGTTAGTGTTGACCTTGCAACTCCAACTTTACTACGTGTTCACCGAATCATGCCAGGGACATTCTTCACTGTTCTCGACTTGCGCGAGATCTATTATGGGGAGACGAGAAGAACATTCCACTCAGGCAATTTGTCGTGGTATCTCAGACGTAGGTGATCGTATTAACAAAAATTTACCTCCCTGGCTCATCTTGGATGAAGCCTCGTCGACATATTCTCGGACCAAAACCCGTCTCCTGAACTGGTCAATCTAAAATCCAACCTACTTCACTACTATTCTCTTCTCCATTATTCAGGGTTAACTCACACCTCTCTCGTGGGCATCCCATTAACGTTCTCCCCTCGTCCACTCCGCGTTGTCTTCTCGTTGATGCAACTCACGGCACTGGAGATATTCAACTTGCCGTCCTATGCCGTCCCACTCATTGTTCATCTGCCTTCTTACATCCTTGCTTCTATGGGAGCACGACTGGCGAAAGACGAGGAAGAAGCGCGCGCTCAGTATAAAGTTGTCTTCGGCGGTCTCGCACTAGCAGTTACATATCCGCTTTTTGGCTGGAACGCGTGGAAGTTAATTCGAAGTTATAAGGCTTTCAAAGACCTCGTCCCGCAGAGGGGACTCTTCAGCCAATGCATTGGCGCTGCGGCAATGGCATGGTGGCTGAGCCATTGGCACAACCGAGTTATCGAGTGTATGTGTCTAATTTATCGATATGGGCAGCAGCTAACACTGACTGGTTCCACAGCAAACTATAATCTGTAAGTTGGGGATTAAGGCTGTGAATTTTTCTACAGTAACATTTCCGCGTTTCGCAGGTACAAGCAATATAAAGCAACCTGGAAAGTTCTTCTGGGGATATTATCCAATGGCCTCTCGCAGTCTTCAGTCCAACCGTACACAATTCCTCCCCCACCTCCAATCAACCCATTCATCAAGCGCACATCCTCTACCCCCGATCCCGTTCGAAAGGCCCCACCACCCGTACCATCTCGGCGCCTCATTCATCACCTACTTCGCGCTCGCGTAGCCGCTTACATCTCTTGCGGCGTCTTTTTCCAGGGACTAGAGAGGTCAGGGGAATTGGTCAAGCCAGCGGATCTGGGCGAGACACGCGTAGATGGAACGGGGACTAGTGTGGATGTGGATTCAGTGACATTGTCCAGTTCTACGGTTGAAAGAAGCGGAAGAGAAGTGGTGGCGTTCCTGCGCAAGAATCGTGCTGATTTTGAAGGCTTGGCCAAGGCGGCTTGAGATCATACATACGGCGAAGATTCGACGTCGTAATACACCATGTAACTTATAGTTTTTGGCTTAATTCAAGACTGTGATGCTCAAACAGACACCGCAGGGGTATAATTTGCCACCGGTTTCGCAAACCAAGGGGACGGTGGTTTACCACATGAGCAGATTCAATGTTGCAGTTCGGTAACACGAGACAGTCATTCACACAATATGAGGAGAATTCCGACCACGGGACAAGCCTAAGAATGACTTGTTGCGCGTCGAGAGGCGACATATGGTCGTGGCCAGCATACTCTACATGCGACATCGACCAATTTTTATAAAGAAGAAATCACAGACGGCGACCACGGCGACCACCCTAGTGTCAAGCAGTGAGTAATCCCAGAATGAAGCTGGTAGATGACGCGAATGTACCTTGCGACGGGTTGAGTCAGTCGGGATGGGTGTGACATCCTCGATTCTGCCAATACGCATGCCTGCACGGGCGAGGGCACGGAGAGCACTCTGAGCTCCAGGGCCGGGGGTCTTGGTACCCGTGCCGCCTGTTGCGCGGAGCTTGACATGAAGCGCGGTAACGCCGACCTCTTTGCAGCGTGCAGCAACGTCCTGGGCGGCCAACATGGCTGCGTATGGTGATGACTCGTCACGGTCAGCCTTGACCTTCATCCCGCCTGCGAAACATAAGAGATGTGCGAAGAAAGGGGTAGAGTAAGTGGACGTACCGGTTACACGAGAAATGGTCTCCTTCCCTGACAAGTCGGTGATGTGGACAAACGTGTCATTGAACGACGCGTAGATGTGTGCAACTCCGAAAACCAGTTCGCCCTCAGAGACTTGGGGACCGAGTGAGACGGTTGTTTCTTCCTTGGGTGCTTTGCCTTTCTTGGGTGCCTGTTCATCCGAAAGTCAGTCATGCCATCCATTACAATTTCAGTTCCAAAAATTAAAAGAATGGTCGTCTGGTGTTTCCGGATGTTCCTGGGTAAAGTGAAACGCACCATCTTGACGAGGAGAGGTTGCTGGAGGGGAAGATGGACTTGAGGTGTGAAGAACTTTCGAGATCGGAGAGTGACGAGCCACTAGAGCCAAAATGTGACAAGCAATAACAAATAAAGGGCAACAACGCTGTGGCCAGCCCGAAAGCCGCGGCATTCGCGAGAGCTTATCCTTAACCACCAGGCAAAAATCTTTTAATGCTCTGACTATCCTCACATATAGGGTTCAAAAGATAGAGCCACTGGTGTCAATCAATCAGAGTGACAGCGCTCCTGCCCCGCTCTTCCACTAGGTTCTCGGAGTTGACTCGAGTCGTTCGCGGGCACGAAAACAATCTACCAACGTCGCTCGGAGAATTGCCATAGCGTTTAATTCTGGAGGCTTTTGACAACGCACTTTGGAACTTCAAATATTTCGGAAAGTGCGAGGGTAGCTATGGCGCGTTGCAATGCATGCCCCCGGCAATTCCATCTCCCAATCTCCATTACTGGATGTTCGGACTCCGCCCATGCTGCTATTCGCCCTGAAGCCAAGAGGGCAAATACGCTGCCCATCTCAGTTTAATCTAAGGACGTGGCTGGACCAACGCGAGAATAAGTCTCCCAAACCCGCCTCAGTAATACTCGGTTGGAAGCTATTCTGGATGACACGACGTACGGATACATGAAGCATTCGGCAGCAGTGCAAACTTATCTTCTCTCTCGTTGATGAGTTGGCTGATGGTGTGTTTCTGAAAGAATTCCAAACGCGCATGGCAACGTGTATTATTTCTCATCATACAATCTGTCCGCATCATCGTGCACTCTCTCCGGGAATCCTCTAGTGACCAAATTTTTGGTGCGTCTTTGGCCGTGTCAATAATATCAGCCAGTACTATGCCGGAATGTTTTTGCCAAGTTACAACAAAACATGACTTATGTACTCAATGGATGGTTTGATATTTCTCTGTCATGCCTAACAATTCTTCCCATCTGCCTTCATCCAAGCTTGCGATCGGCTTCCACTCATCTTCATCAACAACTCTTTTGACGGCAAACAACCAAGACGCCATAATAATATCGGCATAGCTAAATTTCTCCCCAAGAACGAACGGTTCATTTTTCCCGTTCTTGCCAAGTAGTTTGGAGAAAAGGTTCAGACCCTCGTAAATTTTGCTCCAACCATCCTCTCGGTCCGGACCCGGCGGAGCAAGCTCCTCCAGTTGGCATCCAAATACTCTCTCCCTGGGAATTCGTGACTCGCGGTGTTCAATCTCCGGAAAATTGTGGGCTGAACGATTTTCGACAGGGCAGGAATAGGGTGCTGCATCCAGTAGGAGTCGAAGATAGCAGCGATTCCTGGTCCCGCAGGGAATAATTTTGGTTGGTCGGGGTACGTCTCATCAAGATATTGTGCGATCGCGAATGAGTCTGATGCCACTTTGCCTGTCGCATGGTCGTGAATAATGGGGACGGTGTAGAGCTCCCGCGTTGCGCCGATCGATGTGGGCAAAGCGCCTATCTTTTTCGCGAGAGGCCCGATATCTGGATATTCCACCCATTCCGTCTTGTACTCCAGGCCTTTGTAATTCAAAGCCATCCTGTGTTGAAAATATGTTCCATAAAATTTGTAAAAATTCTTGCAGATGAACTCACCGAGTTTTATAGACATTTGGGGACCAAGCCGCGCCAGGGATTGTGGATGAGATGTCATACAGCGTGATGGTCATGGCTGCCTTGGACGTGTATATCCAACAACAGATGGACCAATAGTATATCTAAGACTTCTTATCTTATCTATCATAGTGTCAATCTTCTCTGAATGGCAGTGCTAGCGCTGGTGTTGCGATACATATTCGAGTGGGAAGGCGCTTTTCCTAATGACCAGGAAATCGGGTGCGATTATTCTGCCATAGGATGGGTGGTATGCATCGCTTTCCGTGTGCGCTGATATGGCATCCCTTCCTTGTAGTGAGTGATTAATGCTCCATAAAAAACTGGGTATTCTTCGGGTCCGCAGCAGTGGTAGCGTTCTGGCAACTATTACCACAGGAACACAGCGAAGAATAGAAGACTTGATCCAATAGACAATAGCGGATCTTGTGCTGCACTCAAGGCTTCTTCCAGCGATTCAGAGCATAACGCTACTAGAAAAGCAGCCTCGCGGATAGATATAGAAATGATAGACGCGTCAGGATCATAGGATCGATCATCTGACAAACCTCAATTCGGCGGTCTCCCAATAAGCATCAGATGCTGAGCCAATACGAAGTGATGCTTTAGGCAAAGGAGAACTCAGCTGGAGCATATAAAGACCGCCAATCTCAGGAGTATCTAAGACATCCTCTGTTGAACTTGTACATATCACATCGCCTTTGAAACCATGGCTCCCAGCCCACAATGCTCAGCTCTCGCCGCCGCTCAGAGGAAGACTGGTACGTACATACCATACGTGTGGTTCCGTCTCGTCTCTCATGGTGTCTAGGTCTCTCCTACAAGGAAATCGCCGCAAAGATCGGAAAAGACGAGCAGCATGTCATTGATGGTGCGCATATAATCCGCTCTCGTTTAATCGATGCTAAAATTCGCCCGTAGTATGCACTGGGAAAGTGACGCCCACTCAGTCCGAGTTCGATGCCTTGGCGCAAGCGCTTGGCATTACATCTGCGGTAAGCTCAAGTGCATTCATACCCCCCACGAGTGAATATTGATGTCCCATTTATTATTTTGTCACGCAGCCGCCCCATGACAGGGCGCACGCCACCGCGTAGACTCAGAGCAGCGTTCTTTTGTCGGTAACACATACATGCGCTATACTCGGAAGACTTTGTACAATTTATTCTGTATTCTGTAACGACTCCGTCATAAAAGTCCGGTGTGAATCTCGGGATTTTCAGAATAAAGCCCGTGGGACGGTGGAGTACTGTACATCAAATGTAAATGGACGCACCTACTACAATCTCAACTCGGTATCTCCGAGTCCCAAGAGCTGAATGACCAGTGAAGGACATTGGTAATCCTCGCTCTCGAGTGGATTACTAGATCGACAAGATTTTAAAAACGACGCAACGTTTTCTTTCGTGATAGCCTACTGTAGGTAGGCTGTGGCACATCGAGAGTTGACGACACGCGATAAAATTACGTAATGCATTTGGGCTGCCAAGAATGGAAGCCGGATGACGTCGCCGAGATGCGTGTGCTCAAAATTTCTGAACGTTGTTTCCAAACCACCAGTGTCCTGCTCAGCTTTGCTGAGCCCAGGCTTCATTCCTTAACTGTTCTCGGAGTATTGATATCTGACATTCGCTTCACTGACAACTGTTGGTTTGCTGCCAATAATTTCCCGAAGCACGAGAGTCCAGCGACCACTTACGAGACGAATTCGAGGTCAGCCTTTCCCAGACATTTTATCGTCTGAAATTGAAATTCCTGACCCTGTGCTATGTGTGGTGAGTAGTGAAAACGAGGAGCACTTGTTGGTATGGTCATATTCCCAGTGAAAGGGTCTCTCAACTCATCTGATGGCTAGGATGACGTATTCCATTTTCCGGATACCATGGATCAATTTAAACCTACAAGCGCATAAAGCCTCGGGAATCAATACGTTTCACTCTCCTTTCAATGCCGTGCGTAACATCGGGAATCCACCATTCCGCAATCTGTCCACAGCTTCGACATGGTCAGACAAATATTCACGTACGAAACGTTACAGCAAACTTTTGGCTTGGATAACCTTAACCGGAGGCGTCGTATACGTTTTGGACACTCGATTCTACGCGTCTTCTCTCACCCGTACCGCACGAAGCTTTGCTACTGGCGCCATAGTCAGCTTAGACTATAAGATTAATTTCCGACCACACCCTCCACTTGCTAAATCGATCGCCCATTTGCATGCTCGGAATGCGGGACGGCTAGACAACCTCCTCCGTGAAAACGGTGGGCTGTACCTCAAGATTGGACAGGCAATAGCGATGCAGAGCGCCGTGCTACCACCCGAGTTCCAGAGGCGTTTCGCGAAGATGTTTGATGATGCACCGCAGAATGACTGGAAGGACGTAGAGGGCGTCATTCGTGAGGACTTTGGAAGGTCGCCTGAAGAGGTCTTCGGCGTAAGCTTCAATGGAGAACCAGGGAAAGGTGTTATGGAGCGTGTCGCGCGGGCTAGCGCTAGCGTTGCGCAAGTTCATTGGGCACGTCTGCCGGATGGCCGAGAAGTTGCCGTCAAAGTGCAGAAGAAGGAGATCAAGCAGCAAGTGGGATGGGACTTGTGGGCTTTCAAGTACGTCCTGTATCTGACTTCAAACGTGCATCATTATACTCATAGGATTTAGAGCCGTAATGTATATCACAACCAAACTCTTCGACCTTCCATTCTACAACCTCGTACCCTACATATCGACTCGCCTTCTTCTTGAGACGGATTTCGAGAATGAAGCTGATAATGCGGAACGCATGGCGAATTTGGTCGCCAATGAATCACGACTTAGAGATCGCGTCTACATACCCAAAGTCTACAAGGAGTACTGCACGAAACGAGTAATGACCGCAGAGTGGATTGAAGGAGTTCGGTTGTGGGACAAGGAGGCGCTCACGGCACCCTGGAAAGGTGGCAAGGAAGGTAGTCCTGGATGCCATGGAGCACCTATGGATTCAACGGGAGCGGCTGCGCCATTCGTAGAAGGCTCACCAGGTGTATATTTGAAACCAGACAGGGGTCATTGGAAGGGTGCGAAAGGTGGTGGCGGGCTTGGTTTAAGGCTCAAGGATGTCATGACCACGATGGTCGATCTGTTTTCTGCACAGATGTTTCTCTGGGGCTGGGTGCATTGCGATCCGCACCCAGGAAATATTTTCATCCGTCGGCAACCTTCAGGGAATCCCGAACTCGTCCTCATCGACCACGGACTATACGTCCACCTGGAACCAACGCTTCGGCACGAATACGCAACTTTCTGGAAAAGCTTGCTGACGTTCGATAACGCGACGTTGGGCCGGATCGCTCAGGGATGGGGTATCAGCAATGCTGACATTTTCGCGAGCGCGACCCTTATGCGGCCGTACACCGGAGGTGACATGTCCACGACGCGCGGCATGATGGAGGCACTTGGCAAGGACGAATCTGAACGTGCATACGCAATGCAAGTACGAGCGCGCCAAGGCCTTAGGGATATTCTCGGCGACGAAACGAAATGGCCACGAGAGTTGATTTTTCTAGGTCGCAACATGCGAATTGTGCAGGGAAACAACCAGTTCCTAGGTTCTCCAGTGAACCGAATTAAGATTACCGGGACATGGGCGTCGCGTGCACTCGTCGATTCGACTGACCTCACCCTCGGGGAGCGTCTCAGAAATTTTGGTCGCCATCTGGTATTCCGACTGGTACTTCTCAGCAGTGATTTGATGTTCTACACAAGCAAGTTGAAGCAGACGTTGGGGTTTGGGAAAGGCATGGAAGATGACCTTGAAGCGCATATGCGAGAGATGGCCAAGGGTACATTTGGAGTGGAGCTAAACCACAGCGTATTCGACGGATGATTTGGTGATAACATTTCTTCTCCCCTCCCCCCCCTTGGCTTAAGCCACATAATTTGCGTGTCGCCGTGTCGAATCCTTCTGGGGCTTCTGAGGTTTTTACGGATTGGTTCATTAATTGCCTCGAGCCGCACGCTGAGTTGGCACCGCTGCAACTGAGTGACATCCGTTTGTTTCGCACTTCATGGTGGAGGTAAACACAGAACTGGAAAAATGATCTGACCGGGTGCAAAGTTGACAAGTCCGTCAGCTCCGCATTCGGATTGGAGCTCGGCTAAGTCCGTACAATCGTCCGCTGACTCCCGATTGGCTTGACCTCCAGAATTCATTATGCCGCTAAGCTTTAATGAGGGATTCAGCCGTACATGAAGTCTCGTCAGGAGGTACCAAAGCGGCAGTACCCCAAACTTGCTGAGCTATATGGCTGGGGGAATTCTCAGATTTTGTGATTTACCACCGACATTCACGACGTCCATTGCCTCAGAACATGGCGAGTCCAAATCACCTTCACTTCGACAACACTCTAGGGGTAATACTGGTTGGCACGATCATTTCATCCATGTAAGAGTCCCAGTTCTGGACAGCGATTCGAATTTCACGAGCTGCTCGTCATAGGCTCTACGGCATCACGAACGTTCAAACTTTTATTTACTTTCAACGATCTTCGAAAGATCCTAAATACATGAGAGGCCTGGTGGGACCGATTTGTTGTACTCCATCGTTCGTAGCTGACGGATATTCGTCTCACCAGGTTGCCTTCCTGTGGTGCGTGCGCATCCCTAACTTGGGCGAGTGTAGATTTACTGACGCCTGGTAATAGGATATTGGACAGTCTACATATGGCGTTTATAGGACACACCGTCTACTATTACATGGTCGATAACTTCCTCAATCCATTTTCTCTCATATCGCCAACCTGGTAAGTGCCCTTTCTCCTGGCCTCAACGTAACTCTCACAAAATGTCTGTAGGAGCTTTAAGGTTCGCATCCTCCGTTTGCATGATCATTCATGTCTCACTTCTGCATGCAGTCCAACATTATACTAACAGTATGTTTCTCGCTTATCAACGCCGGTCTTAGTCTGACAAATATCAGCATATAAGCGACGCTTTTATAAGAAGGTAAATGATACCAAGGCGCATGTTGCTGTTCATTGTTCTGACACCTCGGACCAAGCATCTTTGCCTGGAGAATTTGGATTCGTAAGATTTTCGGCATTCAAGGTAAAGTATCGCCTTACATTTCCCTTTAGTCAGCGGAGGCAACTGGAAACTGCTATCATCGGTGGTAAGTTAGACATACTTATTCCCGTCATTCCTTCATCACATATTTAACTGGACAGATAACTCTTGCAATGATTGATCTTGGTATGACCTTCGTTTGCTATTTTTGATGTGTATGCATCGATTAATGTGCTCCTTTCTGTCCAGTTGGAGGACTAGGTGAGCATCCTGACTTTCACGACGACGATGACCGCTAATCCATCCGTTCAAGGCTTCGGCATAAAAACGTACATGTTGTGTTTATGTGCTATCAAGTCCAGGACTGACGTACGAACAGGTACTTTTATACGACCTTCGCAGACTTCCACAGACTTGCGGTGAGTTACCAATATTGGTGGCCGGTGCGTAAACTCTGAATGCACAATTCCTTTTTCAAAGTGGGTGATATATGCGACTCTTGGTATCAACGGCCTCGCGGACTTGTGGACGGCAGCTTCGCTATGTTATTGCCTTAATAAAAGCCGCAGTGGTATCAAACGGTACGCTACGCCGCTATTCATATCGTTCCGCATCTCAGCGAACGGTTAACAGGACAGACTCGATGATTTCTACGTTAATGTTATACTGCATCAACACGGGTCTGTTGACCAGCGTCTTTTCCATCGGTTGTTTGGTCTCCGTGAGTTGTCCTGAAATTTCTTTCTGCCACCTTATGACACTCTTGTCGAATAATAGTATGCGACGATGCCGACGAATTTCGTCTTCATCGCATTTTACGCCCAGTTACCTAAATGTGAGTCCGATCCGTTTTCTTACCCACGACGTGGCGTAATGTGTTTCGTTCACATTAGTATACCTCAACGCTTTACTTGCAACTCTAAACGCTAGAGATGCCATGAGAGAACGGATCAATCACACCCAGGCTATAGTTAGCCAAAGTCAGCCAATGTTTGCCATGTATGACATCAGGTCATCTCCAGCTTCATCCCAAAATGAGAAAGTGCGTGTAAACACCCACACATGCGACTCCAAAACTCCATCGTCACTGTATAATGCTTATTTCATGCTATGTTATGTTTTACAGGCGGATTCGGCACTTCGTCACCACCTTTCCGTCAACATTGAATCCGTAACAGACTCGGAGCTATCATCTCAGGTATGCACCGTCCAAATCAATCCAGTTGAATCCTTTTGAAAGTAGCAAACGTTTATAGTTACGGGACTTCCAAAGCTCGGTCCACAAGCCGGATAATTACAAAGAAAGTTTTGTGTAAAGAGGTTACACCCACATCGTTGGTGCAGTGGTTGAAATTCCCCATCTACCAGTATATGGTACCGTCTGGCGTAGAAGCACGCAACGCCTATTCTTGTAATTTTTGTTTAAGTTAATTACTACTGTTGTATGTATGTACAAGTTTTGTCCTGCGAGACGTATGGTTGTGTTGCTCTCAGTAGTAGGACTACGCCGAAGGCTTATTTTCACCTAATCGACCTCCAATTTGACACTGACGAACGCGAAACTTGAATCTTTCGTATGTATTATATGTCCTACAGGTCTTGACCGATCGGACCTTAGGCGTTGTGATTTTTGCGGCGGATGTCGTTGTCTGCCGTTAACAAAATACCTCTCAAGGCGCCAAAACTTATGAATTTAATACGGGTCCTCGCTTCCCAACTGTTTCAAGATCATGCACGCTATAATCACATTCGGCGTTGCCGCCTCCGAGTCCTTCATTGTGAAAGCTGTCGAGTGCGCTTCTTCGGCACGTGTATTCCACGTGGGGATCGACGTTGCCCTTATCACTTTCAAGAAGCACGGAGACATAATTATGTACAAATGCGTCCGGCGAAAGGGTGTGGGTGTATGGTGCAACGAGGCTCAGGGCATGTGGGGTGAGTTTAAGGTGATTTTCGAGAACGAATCTAAGAGGTGATATGAGAGCGCTGTCTGTGATACCACGCTGTGTCATTCTCAGAGAAAATGTAATCTCCGATTTGAGCTTATTACCTGAAAATCCCATACAGTCAATATTTTATTATACTGGAAGCCTCTATCCAAATTGATGGAGGTCATTGTCATGCGGAATCCAGTCTTGGCGGTGTTGGTGCCGAAGGGGGGGACAGGCTTTGAGATGTCAATTTTCGTCCATAAATTAGGTGCAGAAAGCATGCAACCTATCATCAATGAACGGCGAGATATCTCGCACGTCACTTCAAAACTCACCGCCGACTCGTGTTCTTTACCAAACCATTGAGCCGCCCAACGGCATTTGAAATCACCTCGGAGGTGCATGGGATTGCAGGTACGCCACGCCGCCAGGCAACGAAGAAGAATCCGAATATTCCCTATAAGCGTTAGATCGGAAAAGGTTATCGTTATCTCGCTAGCTGGCAGATAAACACGGGATACTTGAATCGACCAACGCTTATTTTCAGGCCGATCTTTCGTAAGAGATACAGGGAGCACTAGGTAAAGAAGCGCATTATTTCAAATGGACTTGCATCGGCCGCGCGACTGGCGCATTGTCCGTGTGTTCGCTTCGAAGAGCATGGGCGGTGATGGACGGCGAGACCATATTTGCTTAAGTTGGAACAATTATTGAAGTCGGTAAAATGACATTGAGTGTATCGAAAACATCTTGTAATTCTTCTATTAGTCCTACTTACGAAATCCACGAGAGACCAAAGAGCTTTTCTACGGCGAATGGCCCCTAGGCAGGGCAGACATGATTTAGATCAGCATTTTGTGCTCCCCATGTGCCATAAGTGAACACCAGGACTTTAAAGCAAGTCCGTTCAACTTTTATATGCATTCAGATTTTTTAGATATTCCCATGTGCTGCTGGTATCCATAGTGGTCTTTGAGCGTCTCCTGGAATTCCAGCATGACATGGTCATATGCAGTAGTACGAATGTTGCCAACTTGCAAGCACTGGTGAGGTGTATGTATGCGCCATGTTAACGTTATGAAATATTGATTACATCTCACGGGTGGGTGGCAGCACTGGCAGCACTGGCACGCTACACTAGTGTTTCCGCACTGGCAGTATCTGCGCTGTTTTCACGAAGACCCAAGCAGCTTTCGTGTGCGCAAGCTTTTTGTTCTTGCATACTAATGATAGCAGCAATATGACCAATTTTACGAGTAGGCTGCATGTTTGCAATATCAATATCACTCCCTACCACGCACGCCGACAACATCGCATTGGCACGCAAGCATTGCAACAGATGGTACTAGCACACCTACGAGCCGCTATCACAGCACACAGCCCGGCATCTCTTTATCACGCTTAACATTCCCCCGTCCGAATTGGTGGAGCATCTATCGTACGCGTTCAATTCGTGCCGTGCCGTAACTCTCCCCTTCAAACCCCGCGGCGCTTCAGAAGGAGAAGTGGGAGCGTGGCCAAGTATATTGCATTTCGCTTAACTAGCGTTCGCGAACACGCGGCGGAGGCATGGTGGCGTGGCACATATGGAGGTACGGCGCGTTAACGGAGGTACGGGTTGCGATAAATTCAGTAGATCTTCGAAAGCCATATGGTGCGTCAATCGCGCAATATTCTGCTAAGCGAGCAAGGTGCTGTGTGTTCGCCGAGAATCGTTATCTACGTGACATTTTAATCAGCATTAAATAAAATACTCCGACCATGGTGGGTCGTTGGGATACGATACGGGTTGTGAGTGAACTTGGAGGGAACGAGGCCCCTGCCGTCGATGTCGAATATATTCGAAAGCATCAGTCCTAGTTAGTTAGTCGCGAGAACGGCAAAGTGAGCAGCCAACAGCCGAATTGCAATCTCCGTTGACTTGCAATAACGGCATCCCTCCAAAAGAATTGGCGATCCTCCACATTCCCTCCCTCCCCTCCTCACATCGGGTTCTCGAATACAAGCTGATCATTCGCTTAGGCTGGCCGCTATCTGTGCCAATGCCTCCTTCTTCGTTACAGATTACTATTATTGTCGTTAGCGACGTAGAGAAAAAGCAGATTTTGTCGACTTAAGAAAATATGACATACGTTCCTTGCAACCCGTCCCCGCATCTAGCCACTCACATCTCGCACATCTCGCTTTCGTTGCACAGCATGGCCGAACGAACGCATGGACTGACAAGATGACGGTCGGGATTTGGTCGATTTGTAACATTTATAAGAAATTAGGCGGCCATGCGGGATACACGTGTAGATCATCGATCGGCGTCGGTCGCCACCTGCATCCCCTTTCCTCCGAATGGCCATGGCTTTTCGTAAAGGTACTGTACGATAGAAGGAACTGTGTTTTACTGTACGGCAGGCCAGGTACGACGAAGCAAGCCTAAGCCCAAGCCTGAGCCCAAGCCTAAGCGTCGTCCGGTGAAAGCGTTCAGTATAACGATGAATTTGAATTGGGTCACACGACCACGACTCCAGCTGGTTCACCATTGATGAGACTGTGTGTTAACGTGAACGTTATCGCTTGTGCGCCATTGACTTCAAGTGTTCTCCCATTGAAAGTGGGTTATCGTCGTGGGGTCAGATGGACGCCTCTCAGCTCAGCTTGGGCTTCGACCTTGCGCAACGTTTCCTCAACGTTTAGTGATGAGTCACTGTAGTTCCGCCCGGAAGCCCTCGTTTCGTTTCGAATTCTTTTTGGGCGATCCGTCGTCCAGGACGAAGGCGGAAGGCGGAAGACGGGTGATTGACAAAGATGGGCACCCGACTTCCCCAGATGATCAATCGTGAAGAGTCACTCCGACTCCGAGTGGTGAGAAAGAGGTTCCGAGCTATCATATCATCGTGTCCCAGAAAGAAATGCTGAATACAGTAGAACAGAACATAAGCTGCAAGCCCCACATTCACAGCGCGCAGCACGGTGTGCATGCCGTGGCGTTATCTCTCGTTACCTTGACGTTAGTCGTTGCGTTCTTTCAGTGCGTATCTGCGCCATTGCAAGGGCCATGGTGGAGCACGGAAATCGAAATTCGCATTAAGGGCGAAACGCGTGGATGCCCAGTGTTGGGATTGGTGATTGGTGGATTGGATACCCTGACAGTGCCGGAGCGCCGGCAAAAAAAGACATGGCTCAAGCGTGCTGTGGCGGTGGCGGAACAAAGAAGGACAAGGCCACGGAAGGGAAGGACAAGGGGATTGTTTGATTTTTTTACGTATCCGAGGAGGGGGTAAATGAATTCATCGCCAGAACAGCTTAACCTTCATCGGGAAGCGGACGGACCCTTTGCGAGCAGAGATCTGACGGAGATGAGGTTGATTCAGTTTTGTAGGTGTTGATTGATGCGCCGGAGGATGGCGGTTCATTTGTATCATTATTATTGAAATGAGGATGATATATTGCAGTATTTTGTATTTGTGGGAGGTATGCAGGACGAAGATGATGCGGGGAGAGGCCTCAGGTGATCCTCGAGCGTGTGCTGAGGGCGATCAGTTGAGCGTGTTGTAAACCAGCGAAGGTTACGGGGAAGGCGCCGTGACAGCGTGCAGCTCTGAATGTGCAAAGGCCTCGCTTAGTTCCGAGTCTACCAGTCATGGCACATGACCGTCTGAGAACTCACAAAGAAGAAAGGGGGGAATGAATTGTGAACCGTAAGGCGTGAGTGTTGGTGGAAGTGGGATCGATGAGAGCGCCTGTCGTCAGTGCGGAGTCGTCTAATGAACGGTGGTCGTCGTAGTACAGAGAGTGCTAGGGTGTTCTGGATAGTTGATGAGTCATCATGGGTTTGTTTGTACACGGCTTGGTGTCATGCTTTGACGAGGGTTATGGGTTGAGCAGTAAAATCTTTAACTTTGTTGTTATTCTCTTTCTTCTTCCATCTCTCTTCTCCTTTTCTTCTTATTCCCTTCCCCTTCCCTTCCCTTTTACTTCCCCCGACCATGCTCACTCTCGACCCAAACTCCTCCTGCGACGTCTGTGCAGAGGAGTACGGCCTCAACAACCTCCCAAGCTCAATTCCCTGCGGTAAGTCAACATTTCTCTCCTTTGAAAAATTTTCATCCGTGTTTCTGACGGTCCCCCCCCCACCCCACAGGCCATGTCCTGTGCAACCACTGCAGCGAAACCATATGCGAGAAAGCCTCTCCGCGACAGCCCTCGCTGTGTCCCTTCTGTCGCGAGCCCTTCACCGCAGACTCCATTCGCGTCATCCGCGTAGACTGCAGCAGCCGAGCAAGCACCCCGCGGCCCAATCTTGCCCTCGAGATCCCAGAGGAGACCATACTGTGGGAACGGCGGGAGGACGACCGTGCACTCCCGTTTGACAGCGACGCAGCCCGCATCAGGGGCGAGGTCCGTGTGCTTGAAGACAAGGTCGCAAAGGTCGCATCCAAGAAGTGTTCGGTCGAGGAGCTTTACACCCTTCACAAGGAATTACAAGACTGGTTAACAGCCGAGGGCAATAAGAACTCTGACGTTCAGGTGCGTTGTCACTCCTCCGTATGATGTGTACCCTTTTGTTCACATTCACATTTATTTTGTAGCCCGTATCTTTATTACTGAGTGCCGCACTACTGCGCGCCATCCTCATGAACCACCTCGCCCACAGCGAAGCCATAAAAATGGCCAAAGGCGTCGAAACCAACCTCCGCTTACGACTAGACGACGGAGACAAGTTCGAAAACGAGCTTAAAAAGTGCGTCACCCACCTCTCTCCCTCACATTCATATCTGACTCGACGCTGACTCAATTTTTTACAGACAAGTGAGTCACCTCAAAATTTTGCGCGCTGACGCATATGCATTCCAGGCACTGACATATCATTCCTTCTTCTCTTCTTCCGTATTTGTAGAAAGCCCTATTGGCGCAAAAGACAGCCGAGTGCCAGCATCTCCGCGCAGAGCTGAGCCGATTCAAGGTGAACGGCACGGCGTCGTCCCTCGGGCTAGCCACCACACCCACCACACCATACACATCCTCCCGGCGGGCGTCCGTATCCACATCAACACCGACGTCCCCAGACCACGCGCCGATGCTCACGTCGACGCCATCCACACCAGCATCAACGACGATGCACTCCCCCTCCCCGCTCTCGCGCTTCTCATCCCAACACACACACACGCACACACGCACAGCATCGCTATCCATGTCCTCCCGCTCCTCAACGCCAACGCCGACACTGCACCATCGATCCATGACCCCCGGACCAGGGCATAGTCGGAGCATGACGCCCGCGCCGCCGCTTCCGCAGCGCTCTGCGACACCGGCGTTGCCCATCTCCGCGTCGCGCGCGCATGCGCACGGGGGTGGGAGCAGCGCGCCGCCCGTCCCGCCGAAACCGCGCACGCTGAGCTCCACGCCGCCGGGCGGGGGGAGCTTCAGCGCGCGCGGGCCCGTGGACGATCGGGAGCGCGATCACCATAGCCATAGTAAGGACAGCCACCACCGCGAGCGCGAGCACCGCGACAGGGAGCATCGCTCGTCGGGGAGGGAGACGCCGCACCAGGTGTGGCACCCGAGCCAGGAGGTGGAGCAGAGGAGTGGAAGTGGTAGAACGAGTCGCGCGGGGCAGAGGCATGTGTCGATGAGTGCTGCTATGAGGGGGTTGGGCCTTGGCGGGAGTCGGACGTTGGCGTCTGCTACGACGTCGAATTGAGCGTTCACTCTCGCCCGATGGATTGGCCGACCGCACGAAGCGGCGGCCGTGCAAATCTAATCGACTATTCATGATACGAACAGCTACGCGAATACGAATACGAAATCCAGAAACGAATGCGACGAATCACCGAATGGAGAGATGAATGAAGAGATGACGAACATCCCAAAATTATATCTTATGGGATGAAGATAGCAGAGATGAAGAGATGAACGAAGTCATCTAAATTATCAAAAACCCCGACATACCTACCTACCTGGCGATACCTCACACCATCGTCTCGCTCCCCACAACACCACACACACACACACACTCATCCCCGCAATTGGCGATATAATTCGCCCATCGATCCGTTTATGGCGTTGTCGGGAGTGGACCAGACGATTAATAATCACACCAACTCAAGACGCGCGTTCACTGACTCGACTCAACTCATGCGGAAATGCGGAAATATTAATGCTGGTTCAACACCTGCCGGACTCAGGCTGACTAGTTTGTGTTTTTCGCGTTTTCGCGTTTCCCATTTTCCATTTCCTTTCCCTTCTGGTCTCGTTTTTCTTTGCAGGTTCTAGTCCTCTGACTCTCACAACGCCCGCAATCACCATTTACTTTGCGGTTTCACCATTCCCACTTTCCGACGTGTCTTTTCCTTGTTTCCTTCCCGTCTTCTTTTCCTTTCGTCCCGTACCATTTTTTCGCCTCCCTCCTTCGCCCACTTTTCAGATGAATCGAATTATTGTTATGGAGGCTTTGGTCCTCTTTTCGATTTTTCCCCAATTCCTCTTCTACTCTTTCTTTCCCTTTCGTTCTCGAAACCCCCTTTTGGCGGCCTTGTTGTTGGTTGATTTGTTGTTGATCTACGCACCCCACCCAATCTGTTGTGTTGTTCCATTCGCGCATGTATCATTTTAGCCATTCTTAATCTTTCCCTCTCCTCTCTCCATCTTTCCCCATCTTCCATCATGGTCAATCTTAACAATTATCACGATACCATACATATCTCATTTTTACCCCTGACTGAACAACGAACGGACTCGATTTCCTCTCTTTTTCTTTAAATGGCATGCTTAGACGCTTTGGATGCATTTTCCCCCTCTTCCTTTACCTACTTACCTACGATCGGAGTATACAATAATGGAGCACCTTTTAATCCTTGATAGATGTCTTTAGACAATGAATGAACCATCGTGTGAACGAATTTTGGACGATGGGACAATTGGGCACACAATAATTGATCGTCGTACAAGAGCTGCTGAGTTTTTGTCCCCGCTTGAAACGAATAGCTCGAAAATGCAATGCAAATCAAGCCAATTGTTGACGGACACTTCCGACTTTGGATGGCTTAGCAAGCTTGGCGGGACGCTCAACCGACATGCAGGGAATTTCGAACTTGACACAATTATACAAAGCGAATTACAAGTTACGGACTGATGTGTTTCGCGTACGCGGAGGTACGTGTAACTCGGATACGTATGCCACGATGCAATGCGAGCGTCCAGTAGAAGTCCAAGTCGATATCTACGCGTGCGGCCCGATATCCACGATTTGGCTGCAATATTGCGACATTTGGCAACTGCCCAGTGGGATGCGGAGGGTGCAGCTGTAATTTTGGCCTCGTGTGAGCAGCGAGGTCGCTCGCGTACAGTGCGCCGGTAAGCCAGTGGGCGAAGGGTGCGAGCAGATATCATGGTTGGTAGATATGATTTTTTGGATGTTCGATGAAATTTGCGATAGATAACGCTGCGCGACGCGATTTGAAGAGAAATAATCTCATTCCGATCGCGTATACGCAAGTCCATTTTTGCTTCCGTGCCCATTGATACACTACATGCAAGTACGTACGTACGTGGTGCCGGTGAGTATCAGGAACTCACCTCTCCGCCTTCCCGATGCTTCCGAGGCGTCCCATTAATGCCCACCCGCACCCACTGGCGTGGGACGAGTGCATATATGCACTCTAATGTGAGAAAGAAATGAGCTGGCAAACTTACGACAGCTTCGGTTCGGAAGGTTTGTGTGTGTAAGATTTGGAGGGCGATCGAGTGGGTGAGTGTGTGATCACGATCGTGATCACGAGAACAAGGACAGCTTTGCGATCTGTAGTGTAACTGTGCTTTAAGGAGCAGCATCAGAAACCGTTACGGAGGCAGGGAATTTTTGATCCTTAGGAAAAGGATCACAGACCGGCGAACAGTCGGTGACCACATAATATGCCGGTTTGGGTTCTGAGAAAGTTTTGTTGTGCGGTAGCGATCTCGTTTCAAGGAAAGCAGAATCATTACCGCAACATGGGCTCAGAACAGTTGCCGGGATACAGTGTCCACGGTTATTTACCGTAATACCTTCAATTGAAGGAAAATCCCAAATCGTATCCGCACGAATTCTAGCGACCGGTACTGGTGGATGATCACCCGTTGTAATATGAAGGCTCATATTTGATCTGTGAAGAAGAATGTATTTTACAGCTCGTAAATCATGGACATCGAAAACAAAATGAGGCGTTATTACATTATGCAACAGACAACAGAACGAAGTGAGTACGAGGGAAAACACAACAAGAACGAAATGGTCACGAATTCGCTGCCATGATCTTCTCGATGTCCAATTGACATCTAACGCGAGACGCCTGGGCGGCAGGATCCGTCCCTCCAATCCTCTCCTTCCCTTCCCCTTGCACAGACTCGTATATGAAAGCAAGCATCTTGATCCACTGCTTGCCCCATATCGCTTTCGCTCGTACACCACCAACGTCCAATGCCACTGCATGCCCCCAAGAACGTCAGAACCGAATGTAACCTATAGGAATAATGTGTTACGTACCATAGATAGCCTCTGGAGCGACCACACGCTGTAGTAATGTGGTATTTGAAAGAAGCTGGGACAAATAAGACCAGAATCGGGCGGGTCGGAATTGTGGCGGCAGTGGATGGGGAACCGGCACGAATAACATATGCATGTATAAACGCAGCACGCCAGTGATACGCATAACCTGCGTATCCTGCGACTCGTCTTCCCGCCGACTCCACAACTTCATATACTGCTTCTCGCTAGTCTGCCCTGGAGTAACTTCTTGTACGTCCCTCTCATTAGCTACGATAGGAACGATCCAGCAACCTGCGAGTTCGCAAAGCTTCGCCCAGAAGATGTCTCCTAGCAGTGGATACGCGCAAAGCAGGTTTACCGCCAGTTGTGCCAGCGGGACGGCTTGTTCTTTGTGTGCTGTAACTTCAGTTTCTGCTTGCCGGATGATGATCTTGGCGACCGATGAGAGTAGTGCATGGTGTAATGCCTCAGGAGTGCCTTGTATGGGTGCGACGATCACCTTTAGTTCTTCGGTCTGCGATGTACAACTAATGAGAACCATAAATGGTAAAGTCTTAACAGATATTCACGTACAATGCGAGCAATCTGTTGCGGGTCGTCGGTCAACTGGCCAACTTTTGGAGTTATCTTTCGACGTTGTGCACTCCAAAGTTTCTTGAGAGGAGGTGCGAGTGGTGCTTGATAATTATCTGGAAGCGGACTTGGTGGTTTCGGACCTTTGACCGCTCGCATTGTTTCGCCTTTGAGCCGCTAAAGCCCAACCACGAAGTTAAACATTGACAACGAGTGAAAATGCAATGAACTTGCCTGTAACGTCCGCAAGCCTGCAAGCCACAACATGTCAGCTCTCGGTGCACCTGCAGTCTCCCGTATCGAGTCGGCATTATCTTCCTGCTCCTTCATCTTGCGCTCTAATTCCTGCGCCTCCGCAACCCTTGCCTCATCCTCCTTTCGCAACCGCTCCTCGTCAGCCTTTCGCTGCCTCTCTTCATCTTCCTTCCGTTTCCGCTCCTCCTCCTGTCTCTTCTTTTCAGCTGCCCTCGCAGCCTCCGCTGCTCTCTTCCGTTCCTCTTCCTCTCGCCTTCGGCGTTCAGCCTCCACTCGCTCTCGTAGCTTATCCTCTTCGATTTTGATCGCGTTGTCAATTCGGTCTTTCAAAACACGTTCGCGCCGCTTGAACACCTCTACAACCTTCTGTTCTTCCTGCAGACGCCTTGTGTCAAGATCGCGAAGTCGTTGTCTGACTTCTTCTAGATCCCTTTCACAGGCAGCTCTTAATCGCTGGTCATCTCGAACCCGCGAATGGCCTTGGTTGTCTCTAAATTCGGACCGTGACGATGCTTGTTGTTTTCGAGCGGTATGCTTAATGAAGAGTCGTCAGCAAGGAACTCGAACAGATCTTGGGCCAAAAAAAGATTATCTGAATTTGAGGTACCATGACTTTGGGCTGGCGAGAGATGGGCGATGCATCCAATGTGAAAAAATATTTCTCGCTCCTCCCTAACCCACCACCCGATCGCCAAAATGTACGAGTATGAGAACAAAATCATGATAGAGGGACATTGCACAGAAGGCCAAAGCGATCGAGACGCAGGCGACTTTCAGGACAACGAGATCATCACAGTGTCCGAGATTATAGTTTCGGCGAACTGAATAACATCCATTGTCTAGAAAGTTCATCATGCATCGCACAGTCGACTCAGAGCCCTGATATTGTTTTTCTCTCGGAAATGTACGTCTCCAAAGGATAAAAAGAACCGAAGGTTGAATAATGGAACGCACAAAAGCATCCTTTCTCGTCTGCCGCTCCCACTCTTCATACGGGTCCTTATGACGCGTACGGACGCGTATCGCGGTGACAGTTTCCTCTATATCGCGTTCCTCTTCTTGTGCAATGCGTCGATGTCTTGAAATCCTTTTAAAAGATATGAGCTCCTGGTTGTCGCAAATATATAAAAACGTGTGGCACTCTGTCTCCCTTGGTGAGTTCGATTCCTCAGACTCAGACTCGGACTCGGACTCGGACTCGGACGGTTCCTCCGAGCTTGTTCCAGACGATGATTCTAATTCTCCTTCATCACTGTCTGACGACTCCTCGTATGAATATTCATCTGAATCGGATGAGTCGGATGGGGCGCGAAACGTTGATCGTGAGGTATTGGGGCTGGAACACGTGTAAGGTTGAAATATAATAAAACGGTATTTCGAAAGGATAACACACCTCGTTCGTATTGGCGATGAAACTAGTAATGTCGGTGCACTGAATCGCATGTTGAAGTCGAAGAAATTTGAAGTCGTAGTGTGTTGGCTCGCTTCGTGGGAGCATTCATGCTTACGTTATGGACAAGACCACGCGATTGTTGCAGCGACTTTCTTGTCCGAAATTCATAGAAGTTCACAAAAAATGGTTTTGGACGAGAAATTTCCCCGCTTGATACCATTCCGTGAGGATCGCACATCCTGGCACCTGAAGGATCACCGGTTCCATTCAGGAAAGGCTTCAACATCTCCAGGTTCATCGTATTGCTGTTGAGCGACATTCATATATTGCGCACAGCCGTCGCAACCGGAATCTATGACCCTAAATCTCTTCCCCCACTTCGCTTCCAGGATGCTCGAACCGCCGTTGCACCTTGTCCTCGCTTTGTGCACAACGTATGTCTTTCTGCATGCCTTGGTCCGCCACCGGCGAAAGGCGAGGCTAGCAAACCCGAAACGTTTGCCTTTACCGCCAGGCCCAAGACCCAGTTTATTAATAGGGAATCTACGTGATATGCCATCGTCCTACACGTGGTTGGAGTATTTTACATGGTCAAAACAATACGGTGCGACGATCACAGTATCACACTCACTCACTGATTGCATTTGAGATTCAGGAGACATCATTCATGTGGAGGTCCTCGGGAAACATATGTTAATTTTGAACTCCCTAGAGGCTGCCGTCGAACTCTGTCAAAAGAGGTCCCATGCTTATTCCGACCGTCCTCTCATGGCAATGGTTGAATTGTAGGCCATTTGTGCATTCTTTAGGTCAATGCACTATCAACCTAATCCTATGAATTGATTCAGAATGGGCTGGGACATTAATTTGGGAACGATGCGTTAGAACTGTTTCCTCCATCTCCCAAACACACATTTATTTGGTCGTAGCTTATGGTCCGCTCTGGCGAAAGCATCGTAGATCTTTCCACCGGAGTTTCGGTGGTTCCACAATCAAATCATATGTTTCCCTGCAAACAAGGGAGGTCCGTCGCATGATGCGACGACTTCTTTCGACTCCTGAAGACTTCTTCCAACATATACGACTGTGAGGTGGACTGCACGCTGATATTTTTCCGAATTAATTGTACTGACGGTGCATTGGCGATTAGAACCTTTGCAGCGACCTTCATGCAGGTCACATACGGCATCGAAGTCAAAGGGCCGGACGACCGATACGTCATAGCAGTCGAAGGTGGAGTGAGAGGCTTTGCAGAGGCTGCTGTCCCCGGTGCCTATTTCGTGGACACCATTCCAATATGTCCGTTGCCACTTTCCCCACATGTCTACTGGTGCATAGCGAACTGAACACGCTAGTGAAATATTTACCGGTGTGGTTCCCGGGGGCCACGTTTGTTCGAAAAGCTCAAGAATGGCGTAAACAATTACACGTATTTTTGAACGAACCATTTGTCGTCGTAAAAAATGGAATGGTATGTGTGACTCGCGCTGGATATTCTCATGATAGAAAAAAAATGACAGGCTTCCGGAACTGCGGTGTCTTCAGTTTGCAGGACTGCACTTGAGAAGGTAAGCGGCAGCGGCGAGGACGAGTTTATAACGAAGAACACTTGCGCCATGGCATTTGCTGGTGCGGCCAGTTTGAATCCACAGACCTCAAATACTGACAGATTTCATAGCAGGCTCGAACACTGTCAGATGGATCCTTTGATATCGACCCCGAATCAGCCTGGCTCACGCTCACGGTTTCAGACGGTTTCCACTATACAAGCGTTTTTTCTGGCCATGGTTCTACATCCAGAAATTCAGACGAAAGCTCAAGAGCAGATTGACAATGTCGTAGGACGCGACCGACTCCCCGATTTTGCAGACCGTGTGCGATTGCCATACGTGGAGGCAATTGTAAAAGAGACATTCCGCTGGCAGCCTGTGCTTCCAATGGGTGCGTGACTCACTGTCTTTTAGCTCTTTGTTTATGTTTCACAATTTCATAGGCGTTGCACATCAGACGACGGCCGACGACGAGTATAAAGGTTATCACATCCCCAAAGGTGCAACGGTTATGGTAAACGCATGGTAGGTCTGACTTTCCGACAATTCTGATGATTTATGTCCTTGCACAGGTCAATTCTGAACGATGAGACTGCGTACTCCGATCCGTTCACATACAACCCAGAGCGGTTCCTAAATGACGGTCAAATAGACCGAAATGTCCGGGATCCAGAGGTTGCTGCCTTTGGTTTCGGCCGGCGGTATGCGACTACAATAACTTTGACTTCCGATCCGCTGATTATCATCCTCTAGGATCTGTCCAGGTAGACACATAGCCGTAGACGGTGCATTTATTACCATAGCATCAATACTCGCTGCCTTTGACATTTCACATACGATCGACGAATATGGGAATCGCATTGAAGTTGAAGTAAGAATGACACCTGGTCTTCTCTCGTAAGTGTTGTCAATCCATAGTATTTCATTCCCTAAAATTCTCACTCTCGAACCTCGTAAGATATCCCGAACCATTCAAATGCAGTATCCAGCCGCGTTCTGGGGCCATCCCTTCAATGATTCAACAATCGATCGATGGGGACTTTCAAGATTGAATGTCCTTTATCCAGTATATTTTGTGTGCTCAATTCTTCTGGGCCGGCAACTGCAACCTTTCAATTTGACCTTGCGAGCACTCGAAATGTTCACGTAAGATAATACTATATGATAAGTAGAGCTTTCTAGGTCATGACATACATTACAACCTTCATCCGTACTTTATGATCAGCAAGCGACTTTCATCTGTGCAGAAGCTCACATAAGAAGGTTTGGCGTCAAAAGACTCAAAACATTCTCCGCTTGATTGAAATCCGTGGGGATCGATCGCACTTCTGGCAAGGATCGCATGTTCCATCCAGGAAAGTATTCAACATTTCCAGCGCTCAACAAGGCTGTCGTAGTTCGGTTGAGCGAGATATGAATTTCAAAACCACCTGAACAAGATCGAAACATGGGTCATTCAAAAGTTCGCGAAAACAACTACTCAGAAGAACTGAGGACAACATCTACAGGATGAAGTACATTCAGACTCGGAGAAATTCAAAGTCTCTATCGATTGATTGCTGAATCATAGAAGGGACAGTCTCAGAACGTGGTCTAATGCTACATTTAAACGGCTCGGGGTATCTTACGAGGTTTGAGAGAGAGGATTTAGCGAATAAAATTACAACTCGGATCGACGACACTCACGAGAGAATACCAGTTGTCATTCTTACTTCAACTTCAATTTGATTTCCATGTTCATCGATCGCATGGGAAATGTCGAAGGCAGCAAGTATTGATGCTATGGAGAGAAATGCACCGTTTGAGACCAAATGTCGACCTGGACAGATGCTATAGGATGTTAAGAAGATACGTGGTATGTCAGGTCCATGGCACTGGAACAGTGAAATTCCTTTACCGCCGACCGAAACCAAATGCAGCGACTTCAGGATCACGGACATTTGGGTTTATCTGACCATCCTTCAGGAAACGCTCTGGGTTGTATGCGAATGGGTCCGGGTACGCAGTATCATCGTTCAAGATCGACCTTTGCAAGGACATGCAATGAAGCCCCATGCATGAATCAAATTCCTCGGAAAGGTGAGACCTACCAAGCATTTATCAGAATCATCGCACCTTTGGGGATGTGATAACCCTTGTACTCGTCGTCGGCTGTCGTCTGATGCGGGACGCCTATAAAATTTAGAAACATGAGCCGAGACGCTAAAGATGCGGAGCCACGCACCCATAGGACCAGCAGGTTGCCAACGGAGGGTTTCTTTTATTATTGCTTCCACATATGGCAAGCTGACACGGTCAGAAAATTCGGGGAGTCGATCGCGTCCCACGACACTATCGATCTGCTCTTGAGCTTTCTTCTGAATTTCAGGATGTAGAACCATGGCGAGGAAAAATGATTGTATAGTGGAAGTCGTCTGATAACGCCATCGTGAGCAACACTGATTCCGGATCGATAATAAATTATGGATCTGACGGTGTCCGAGCCTCCTGTGAAATTAGTCAGTGTGTGAAGACGGAGGGTTCAGGCTGCTCATACCCGCAAATGCCATTGCGCAAGTGTTCTTCGTTATCGAATCCTCTTCGGCACTACCTCTGGCCTTCTCAAGCGCAGTCCTGCAAATCGAAGGCACTCCGGTTCCAGCGGCCTACAATTTCTCTCTAATTTTCATCATTAAATATCAGAGTAAGTATATATATACCATGTCATTTTTCACGAGAAGAAATGGCCCGTTCACGAATTCATTTAAACTTTTCCGCCATTCTTGAGCCTTTCGAACGAAGGTGGCCCCAGGAAACCATGCGGGGACATATTTTACTAGCACGTTTAGTTAGGTTTATCCAACAGCAGAGATGTCGGGAAAGTGACAACGAACATATTGGAATGGTGTCCACGAGATAGGCACCAGGTGCGGCAGCATCTGCAAAACCTTTCATCGCATCTTCAGCTGCTTTGACGTGTCGGTTAGGCCCTTGGACTTCCATGCCGTATGTTACCCGCATTATAGCCGCTGCAAAGCTTCTAATTGTTGATGCGCCATCAGTACGATTATGTTTTGAAAAACAAAATCAATGAGTGGTCCAGCCTCACTGTCGTATGTGGTGGAAGAGGTCTTCCGGGGTCGAAAGAAGTCGTTGCATCATGCGATGAACCTCCATTGCTTGCACCGGAATATACGATTGAACCGCGGCACCATTGAAATTTTGGTGGAATAATCTACGGTGTCTTCGCCAGCGTGGGCCATAAGCTATACCAGAATAAACGTTTCAATAGCAGATCGAGACAATATTTCTAACGCATCAACGTAAAATTAATGTCCCATCCCATCCTGAGTCGCATCGCTAGGTTAATGTGCTCGCGTGTTGAACTAAATAGATAACAATGACGTACATTTCCCCCACCATTGGCATGCGAGGACGGTCGGAATAAATGTGGGATCTCTTTTCACAGAGATCGACGGCGCCCTCTAAGGAGTTCAAAATTAATATATGTTTCCCAAAGACCTCGACGTGTACGATGTCTCCTGAATTTCGAATGAATCATTCACTTAGTGATTCAGGATGATATGTCGTTTCTCGCACCGTATTGTTTTGCCAAAGCGGAATATTTCAACCATGGATAGCGCGATGGTATATCACGTAGATTGCCTATCAAGAAGGAGGGTATTGGTCCTGGCGGCAATGGCAAACGCCTCGGGTTTGACAGCCTCGCCCTTCGCCAGTGGCGGACTTGGAAATGCAGAAAGACATAGGTTAGGCAAAGAGCGACCACTAGATGCCACGGCGGGTAGAGCATCGACGAGGACAGATGCAGAGGTTTAGGTCCGTATATTCCGGCTGCAAGAACTGTGCTCGATATATAGATATTCGCTCAACGCAACTGTGAAAAACATGATGAGTACTTGGCCATGTTACCTACTTTCCTGGATAGAATCAGGGATCCTCTGTAGAATGTGCGATGCACGCGGACTCGTATGACTCGTATCAAGCAGGAAGTTTGCCATCGCAACCATTCTATGTAGGCTTCTACATTTTCGAGCATGGAAGTTGCCACTAAGGCCTGGTCATAACGTAATGGCTTATTCAGGTGACCTCTGACTTCCATGTTCGGAATTCACATAAAATGGGTTGGTATGATAAATTCCCTGGTTGACATGACTCCGTGGGGATCGCAAATTCCCGACAAGGATCACTGAGTCCATCCTAGACATCGCTAGTGCTCTCGATGTTTTTTTTAGCAGTTCGGTTGAGCGACATGTGTATATCGCTCAAAGTTCCTGCAGCCGGAAATCAGAGATCCGAACCTCGTCCCACTTTTTCCAGCACTTCACCTCCGCAATGCTCAACTCATCGTTGCACCCGATGCTTGCCCTTTGCGTAACATGCATATGGGTCTTTCTGTATCTCCGAGTCCGCAACTGGCGAAGTGCGAGGCTGTCAAACCCGAAGCGTTTGCCTTTACCGCCAGGACCAAGGCCCACCTTATGGATAGGCAATCTACGTGATATGCCATCGTGCTACACGTGGTTGCAGTATGAGGCATGGGCCAAACAGTACGGTGCGACAAACGAAATATCATGCTGAGTCATTGGTTTTTATGGTGCATTTGAAATTCAGGCGACGTCGTACATGTCGAGGTCCTTGGGAAGCACATATTAATCTTAAACTCATTAGAGACCGCCGTTGAACTCTGTGAAAAGAGATCCCATATTTATTCCGATCGTCCTCGCATGCCAATGTTGAAAGAATTGTAGGTGATTTGGCGACCCAGGTCAAGCCTACCACATTGATCTACGGCGCGATTCAGGATGGGGTGGGACATTAAATTTGCATTGATGAGTTAGAGCTGGTTTCTCAATCTCCCAAGCACGCATTTATTTAGCCACAGGTTATGGTCCACTCTGGAGAAAACAGTGTAGATCATTCCATCAACATTTCAATGGCACTGCAGTTACATCCTATATTGCGGTACAAACACTGGAAGTTCGTCGCATGATGCAACGACTTCTTTCAACTCCAGAGGACCTCTTCCATCATATACGACTGTGAGGCTGGATTTTCCATTGATCTTTTGAAAATAATTACTGACAGATTGCCAATTAGAAACTTTGCAGCGACTATAATGCAGGTGACTTACGGCATCGAAGTCAAAGGACGCGACGACCGATACATCATAGCCGCTGAAAATGCAGTGAGAGGTTTCGTGTAGGCTGGCGTACCTGGTGCCTATCTCGTGGACACCATTCCAATATGTCCGTTGTCGGTTTTCCGATGGTTCTTTTCTGCATGAACTAACTGAAGGTGCTAGTGAAATATGTACCCGTGTGGTTCCCTGGAGCCACGTTCATTCGAAAGGCTCGAGGATGGCGTAAAAATTTAAATGAATTTGCGAACGAACCATTTGTTGCCGTGAAAAATGCAATGGAATGTGTGAATCCCCTTGCGCGTTCAATTGATGAAAAATAAGATATTAGGCCGCTGGAACGGCGGGGCCTTCGGTTTGCAGGAATGCACTTGAGAGGTTTAGAGGCAGCGACGAAGATGAGTGGATAACCAGAAACAATTGCGCCATGGCATTCGCGGGTGCGACCTGTCTGAATCCACCGTTTTCACATACTGACCGATTTTTCGTAGGAGGCACGGACACTGTTCGATCTTTTATTATTAACCCGGACTCAGCATTGCTGACGGCCGAGATTTCAGACGATTTCCACCATACAAACGTTTTTTCTCGCCATGGTTCTACATCCTGAAATTCAGATGAATGCTCAAGAGCAAATTGACAAGGTTGTGGGACGCGACCGACTCCCCGAATTTTCTGACCTTGTGCGGTTGCCATACGCCGAGGCAATATTGAAAGAGACCCTCCGTTGGCAACCTGTTTTTCCTATGGGTCTGTGCCTTTGAAACCTTTAGCTCCATGCTCATGTTGTAAAAATTTAACAGGAGTTGCGCATCAGACAACGACTGATGATGAGTACAAAGGTTGTCACATCCCCAAAGGTGCGATGGTTATGGTAAATGCATGGTAGGACCTACTTTTAGACAATTTATAAGAATCGTTGAGATTTTACGTCCAGGTCAATATTGAACGACGAGACTGCAGACTCCGATCCACTCGCATACAACCCAGAGCGGTTTCTAAAGAATGGTCAGATAGACCCAACTGTCCGGGATTGTGCCGCTGCCTTCGGTTTCGGTCGGCGGTGAGTGGGAGTTATTGTTCCACAATGACCTCCGACCTGTCGTACTATCATTCTGTAGCATCTGTCCAGGTCGATATATGGCCTTAAACGGTGCATTCATTACGATAGCATCCATACTTTCTGCCTCCGACATTTGACATGCGGTCGACGAGCATGGGAATCGCATTGAAGTTGCAGTAAGAATGACACCTGGTCTTGCCTCGTAAGTGTTCTGTCCCCACATCCGAATCGTCACTCGCTAAAAATTCTGCCTCTCGTAACTCGTAAGATATCCCGAGCCTTTTAAATGTAACATCACCCCGCGTTCCGAGGTGGTCCCTTCTATGATTCAACAATCTATCGATAGAGACCTTCAATTGCTCCATGACTGAATGTACTCCAGCCTGTAAATATTGTGTACTCCGTTTCCCTGTGTAATTGTCTTCGCGGACTTTTGAATGACCCCTACTTCGATCCGTTCCATGAGGTTTGAAATCCCTGAGGGCCGCATTTGCCGCGAACCTAGATGGCGGTCAGTACCATCCCGGCCGCGCTGGTATTAGCCATGCCCAATAACAAGACC
Organism: Rickenella mellea; assembly: GCA_004355085.1. Taxonomy (NCBI): domain Eukaryota; kingdom Fungi; phylum Basidiomycota; class Agaricomycetes; order Hymenochaetales; family Rickenellaceae; genus Rickenella; species Rickenella mellea. The sequence goes on from ML170189.1 coordinate 208,936, forward strand.
GGCTACCTAGTTCGCAAACATGCGGACGGAGATCAGTAAGTAGCTGGTGGCTGTGGACCACGTGGTGGTGGCGCTGGGCGCTTATCGCTTCGTAGCCGAGAGGCTGTTCATTATAAAACATCATCATCCAGTTGCCATCCTCAGCCACATTCCATTCTAGTTGCCACCTCCGTCCATATTCTCTTCCATCCTCCACCATGTCATTTACGCCGGATTCAGCTCTAGATCTCCTTTTCCCAGCAGAACTCATTTCCTTGGAGGTGAAGAAAGCATTACATTCGGATTTGCATGTTCGTCGAACTTTTTCGTTGTCTTCGAGTGTTTTTTTGAACCAATTTTCTGCTCAGATTCGACCACTGGCATCGACTGATTATAGACGTGGTCACCTCCCAGTCCTGTCCGTACTCACGGTCGTCTCCGACCCAGGAGAAGCGGCATGGGTTCAACAATTCCACGCCCAACGTGCTTGCCCTCGAACATACTACTCCATCGTCGTCATCGACAAAGCTTCAGACAGGATCGTTGGCGTGGGCACAGTTCTCATTGAGCGAAAGTTCCTTCGTGGACTGGGTAGCGTTGGGCATATCGAAGACATTGCCGTGGACAAGCAGCAGCAGGGGAAGAAGATCGGCTTGCGCATCATCCATGCGCTCACGTACATCAGCGAGCTGAATGGATGCTACAAGACGATCCTTAACTGTAGTAACGACAACATACGTGAGTGATTCACACTTGACAATGGCTTACTTTATCTAACCCCATTGCAGCCTTCTACGAAAAATGTGGCTATGAAAAGAAAGAAAATGAAATGGTATGCCTTTTGTCCTCCCAATAATTCGTATCACTTTCTTACACTGCAAAAGGCGAAATATGCTCCCGACCGGTCACATACACCAAAACTGTAATATATGTTTGCTTATTGCCTCGTCCAACCATCTCTGCCGTCAGTGATGTGAACCTAGCGTACTTCCATACCACGACCATGCGGAACACTTGTTTTGAACCGATGATACCTGTATATACGCTTTATAGAATACGTGGATTACCCATACGTCGTTGACTTTGCATCGGAAGCAAATGCAACACATGGAATTTGCCGGCGTTCCTGCTCTTACCACCACAAGCCACTGAACCTATGGTGGTATCTCTTGAATCTCTTCCCTTTGAGATCGTGACTTACATTCTCCGACATCTTCGCGCTTGCGAAATCCTCCGCTTCTGTGCAACCAGCCGGCTTTTTCACGATGTTTTCCTGTCATCGCCAGTGCTCCAGTACACCGTGGAGCTGGATTTGACTGGCTCTGAAGACGGCGCCAAATCGTCTCTTTCTATTTTTGATCGACTATCCCGATTAAAGGCTCTCGAGAAGAACTGGAACGAACTAAACATGGATAAGATGGTCAAGATCCCCATACCCTTCCACGAGAACTCCCTTCGGGCAACGTCCGCAGGCTACTATTTCATGGGAGAGTCGAAAAGGACGGAGGACACGGGCTACTGGGGCCAGGGTCAATCCGTTCGGTACCTTGAACTCCCCCATTGTGCTCAAGATCAGGTTGAGAAGGACAAGTACGCATGGCAGAAAATTTCTTTCCAAGGAGACGTGCTAGATATTAGAGTAGCGCTCCAAGAGCACGACCTCTTCACTGCCGTGACAGTGGAGGACGGCCCGACAAGGTCTGTTTCATACATCACGCGATTTTTGTTCACTTCCACTGGTCGTTGAATCGTTCCGATTTCATAGCGATGAAGTATACTTGTTTCACCTCCAGTTTAAAAAGATATCTACTGGGGAAGACCACCCATTTGCGCATATACCAAAATTGTACATCCGATCACATCCGCGGAATCGCTACCCCAAAATTTCTCTAGACGTCACTGGGTCGTACGTGGGTGTCATTTTGGACTGTGAACCGTACACATCTATCCATCTCTTCAACTGGAAATCCGGGTCACGCATTTCGGTAGGGATCGTTCCCCACACGTGAACGTTTTCATTCACCGTGTATTCAGCTTCCACCAAGAACCCCTCACTGGAGGCTCTGGACCTCTCTGAATTTCCTCAACCCCGATGTTTTCGCTGTGTGTAATGTCCACGATGAGAGACTTGAGATTATGAAAATCTACAGTGAAGAACCCCATCCCGCGGCTCATTGCATCGCTACTTTCGCGCTACCCCAGCTTGGCCCGTACATGTCCCTCCGATGCATGAATTGTAGCACTTCGCCGAATATTACCTATGGACCTGCTGGCTCGGAGGCAGGGAATGAATTTGGCCAGGGATCAAACGGCGAATGTTATCCTTTATTTCAACAAACCATTTTGAATGTCATACTTGGAATAGGTCGGAATGATCTTCCTGGGAGGTCACGATACGTTTCATTCGTTATTCGCCGCGATGAACTCCTTCGCCTTGCAGGAATAGTCAAAGAAGATGGCGAACGTAGGTTCATCCATCCTGATCCCGAAGTTCCTCTCCGATGGGAAAAACTGCGACCGATTATCACGAAATCTGGGCGTTATCGACCGACAATATGTGGTCATTGATGGGACTCTCTTGGTCAGAGATTACCACACATGTGCTGTCCGTCGGACCATTGCCTTCCCTCCACCTCCAATCGCGAACCGCACCGTACAAGTGTTCATTGAAACCATTCTTAAAGACCAACGCCTTTTTGAACAGGATATTGAGTCATCCCTCCCGTATTCTGAAGTGTCAAAACAAATTCCTTGGGGGTTTTCCAATGTCCTGATCGGCGAAGAGCATCTGGTTCTTGAGGACGTGAGTTCTCAATGTTTTCGGACAATCCCGTATGTCGTTGAGTTTGAATCCTTGTTAGATTCCGCAGGACGACTACGGTGATCGCGAGGACACCGCTCCCCGAGGTTGCTTAAACGTTTACATCATGTCTGCAGACGAGCCATCGATGTGCTGTCGTAGTAATTGAAACATGCGACTTCAACATCTTGCAGATTGATCGAATGCTGGTGGCGGGACTCGTTCACGCGGTGGTATGGGATGAGTGAAAGATGACTGTCACGACAGATACGCCATTACTATGCCTCTAACATATCTTACATGGGGTTGGGTATAGGTCTTAGATGAGAATCACTCTTACAATGACAGCGACATCTGGGGGTCATTCGCGATGCACGATGGTTGACCACATTACAGCCTTCTACGCGGACAGTGGTTATAAAAGGGAACAGGGTGAAATAACACGCCTTCTTCTCATTTATCTGTACAAATTTCTTACACTTTACACCTGACAAGGCCAAATATGCTGCTGACCGTTCAGAGCGAACTGGATCACCTACACCGAAACTGTAATTTGAATATTCTTCTGCTTGTTAACCCATACTATCTGCAACCAGTGATGAGGACGTTACAAATTCCATATTACTAGTATTTAGAGCACTCATTGTAGCCGTCAATACCTGTTTATACGTTGTACAGATTGCTCACACAACTTTCTTGACTTTGCATCACACAGTAATGCGGAACTTCCCGCATGACCACTTTTGAACTGTTGCAAACGTGACGTGACAGTTTTTTTATCTGTTTTGGCAAGTTCACTCACAAGTTCAATCACGTTGAATCAGCATTCACAGCCATTATTTCGCCAGCCCCTATATTCCCAAGTCCAACCGCCCCACGAATCCGTTATAGATATCGCCGCTGAATCTGCTTACTAGCAGACGACGTGTAGTGACTGAAGACCTGAAATCTCGCTATGAATTTCTTCAAAACAAAGCAGAGGACGCCGCCCGATCTTGTTCGTGGACTGCGCGATGCGATACCCAGATTGGAGTCAGGCGTTCCAGGTAGCGAAACGAGGCGGAAGGTGCGCTTATTTTCGACATATCGAAATCCACCGATCTTGAATGTCCCAGGCGAACGAGGACGTTTCAAAGTATCTGCAACAGATCAAAGGCGTTCTTCTTGGAGATGGAGGTTGGTTGTTGTTCATCTATATATACACCATCGCCCAAACCGCCTGAATTTCAGATCCTCTCCCCGAGTTGGTCGCGCAACTCGCACAAGAAACATACAATACCGACCTTCTACTACTCCTGGTAACCAACCTTGCACGCTTCGAGTTTGAGGCGCGCAAGGACGTTGTCCAAATATTCAACCACCTTCTTCGTCGACAAATTGGCTCCCGGTGGCCGACTGTCGAGTACCTTGATCGGAAACACGACATTATTTTTGCCACCCTCGCGGGATACGAGAATGAGGAGATTGCGCTGAACACAGGGATGATCCTGCGTGACATGCTTAAGCACGAAGCCTTGTGCAAAACATTGCTATACTCAGACCAGTGAGCATGACATCATCTCCACCGTGAATGCGTCTGATGAATGCCAGGTTTTATTCATTCCCACATTATATAGAAACTACCACCTTCGGAATATCTTGTGATGCGTACACCAATTTGAAGGACACGCTCACGAAGCATAAACCTATGGTGGCCGAATACCTCGAGAAGAATTACGAACGAGTTTGTCCCCCGCGTCGTCATTCTCTTACTGTATTGATTAGCGACCGCAGTTTTTCTCCTCGTTTACCACATTAATACTGTCCACCAATTACGTGACGAAACGGCAATCGCTAAAACTCCTGGGTGAAATTTTGCTAGACCGCGCAAATTTCAACGTAATGACTCGGTACATCGCGAATGAGGCGAATTTGAAGATGATGATGAATCTGCTCCGAGACAAGAGCAAGAATATTCAGTTTGAGGCATTCCATGTCTTCAAGGTACGTTTTCTTGCAGTACGGTATGGACCACCTGTCTGCACCATGTGGTCGTGATGCATCGCTGTTACGTACTAACTCATGAGTAGGTTTTTGTCGCGAACCCCAAGAAGCCTCCACAGATCGAGACTATACTGCGTCGGAACAAGGACAAGCTCTTAGTTTTCTTAAGGGATTTCCATAACGACAAAGAGGGTACGTAAATACCGTCAGATATTCGGACAATCAGCTGACATCATAATTCCGGCGTCCCCGGACAACAGACGAACAATTCAGCGTAAGTCGCATTCTTCTCGTTTGATCATCAAACCTTATTGCTGACCTTATGGGGTCTATCAGGACGAGAAGCAATTTTTGATTGTTCAGATCCAAGGTCTGTGAAGAGGGTGTTCCGCGAGCAGATATACCCTATTTTGTACACTTGTACTTATACTGCACGACCCGACGCACTTGCACTGGACTGCCTCCTGTTACCTCCGCAGTTTCTCGTCCTTGACCATCCATTGCACCAACAACGACCGCAATAGTATTTTACCGCATTTCTACCTCTGGGTCACCAAGTACCATTTCCCGATACCATCGCTAAATGTATATGCAATCGCCAATTATACCATACCTTCAGTAGCTCCTTCCTACCGTTGAGAAACCAGCGGCTCCGTCCTGCCCTCGTCGTGAACCACACAGTGGGTTTCCTACACGGCTCGGAGAGATGTGCGTGGATTGGCACATATCTAAGGCAGGCCAATGCAAGTGTGAAACGTGCGTGGGGATCGCACGAGCTTATGGCTGCAACGGGTCGGGAAAGATCCACTCAAAATCTGCAGGTGGAAAGCTCATTGTCAAAGACAGAATTCGAAATACCCCCTTCAAACGCTTCGGATGCCGATGGAACACCATGAGAGGATACGGTGGTGTTATTTCGATATATCATACTTCCAAGAACTTAGCATGGTAAGTTTATTGCTGTAGGAAAATGATGTACTTCAAAGGACCGCTGGAACATTTCCTGGCCAGGACCGAATCGATAAGTCGGCCCACCCCCTTGTTTTCGAATTTATTCTCCTGTTCACCCGTTCCCAGTCTGAACGGACCCAGGGGTTGAGACATCATACCTAACTCCACGAAAAATATTTGAGATACAAAAACGAGAGGAAAACTTTCATACATGGTTGTCTATGATACACATGATGTGCGGTGCTAATAATAGCAGGATGGTTGCAAGATCCGATGTTGAAGTGGGTTACGAGTGTCAGACATGTTGCTGAACCCAGTGACTTTCGCAATGAGAAATAAATAGGATGTCCGGTAGAATGACGCGGTGGCGTGCAGCACATGGTGTGGCGGCGGGGACAGCATGCTCGTGTAGCATAGTTAATTTAACTGTGAACTGTCGGAGTTCTTGTTAATGACATCTACCAGTGAAGCAAAAATGCCTTACATGGGTCGTTAAATTCCGCTACATGATAAGATGGATTGGTCCGATTCCGCCATCGTTCAATATCGCGGCGGTGCAAGCGCCGCACGGACTTTTTGTCATGAGAAACGATCGAATCACGACTCTATATGTTGAACACAGGCTCACCGCGACAGAACGGTTCGAATATAAATACGGGCGAGTGAAAGCATCCTCGGGTACGTCAGACATGGACGAGATGCAGGAGTTGAGTTTTTCCAAGAAAGCGCGAAGCCATTGCTTCATGGCGACGGATGTTGATGTCTCGGCAAACGCTTCTGCCATTATATACCGTACGATGTGAATAGTCGCTGAGCCTAAAAATACACCGCAGGAAAAACAGAGTGGGTATGTCGAATTGTGATTACGGTTCGTTCGGAACCTCAGGGCTTCTTATAGGGCACCTATAGCATAGCTTCGGCCCCGTTCCCGCAGGTGATGTAGGAGCCTAATGCAATGGCCCATGCGTCAACTAGATGATACCGCCGGGAGTCGAGATACAAAAATACTATGCGCATCAAAAGAAATGCAAGTCGCCGGACTACGGCGAACCCGCAGAGTCGCACGTGGTTGCATCTCGTTGTGCATCATTGTTGACCAACGACGATCGCCGAAACCAAACGGGCACAGGAATCGTCGAGTCGCACCAAGGTTCCGCTCGAATCAGGGATTCGGTCAGCTGTTGCCAGCACGTTGAGATACCACGCCAAGACTTGCGCGAACGGGGAAGTTGTGCCAATTCGGCGTGAAGAGCCCAGTATGGGATCAAAATAACATCTTCCAACCTATCGCGAATCAAGATTGATGGGTCGGGATTCGGCGGTGAGATTTGTCACAAATCTGACGACGTCCTCGGGAGAGTGGCGGCGGTCTTCGACGTGGACAGTGCTACCTACAAGTTCTCTTCTATGCCTGGCAATTTCTGTCATTTTGGAAACAAGCGAACCACCGACGTTCAACGACTTGAGATGCCAATGCGCGGGTTCCTTGTGGCCACAAGTCCCATTCAGCAATGGTGAAACTTTCCCTTCGGATGTGTAACAGTAATAGCACATTATTTTCCGGGAGTTGAGGGTATTGCGGCTTTCTAGGGATCGACACGTCCGGTGCCCGAACTCAGTACGATTGTAATGTTTGCCACGATCAACGGAGCCGCCGAACGGTCTCATGCTCAGTTCCGCCACTGAACGGTGCAGCCAGTTCGTTCCCGTAGGTTCGTTCATTTCGGGTTTGGGGATGTCGTTTGAGTTACACAAGGCAAGACTTTTTGGGTAATTTCCCAGGCACTCTATTTACAGGACGATGATCGGCGTCGAAGATAGTTCGAAGATGGCTGTTACGATGGATAGCCAAGGACTCAAGTGCCGTGGAGGATTTAAATGAGGAAATTGAGTCAAAGCTAGAAGACAAGCTCACAAACTTGTCGTTCGTATCAGAGTTGAAATTTTGAAACGCGACGGTGATGACGCCTTTCGGCGCCACAACCACGTGGAGCACCTTCCGGCGATCAGATTGATTATGCGATACAAGCGATTTGCCGTTAGCCACACAACTGCTTTCTCTCGACACTCCGAACACCCCGTACAAAACAGAATGTCTAATCAAAGCCAGCCATCGCTCCCAGATGAAATTCTTGAATATGTCTTTGAACTATGTGCGCAAGATGCATCGTCAGCCTTGACTTTACCTCCGACATCCCTCTCACTGGTTTCGAAAGGATTCAATCGCCTATACACTCAGACTCAATTTCAATCTGTCCATTTGCATTCGCAGAGCCAATCCTTAAAACTTGCTACGCTTCTCAGCAGCCGACCAATATGTGGCCAATATATTCGCTATCTCACCCTCGATAGCCCATTTGCCGCCCTTTCCCAACTTGCACCATTGCTGTCCAAACTACGACCGTTGGACATCTTGGATATTCATCTGGACGGGCGGAAAGAATGCAGACCACACTGTCGCCCTTTACAGACAAGCAATGTGGAAATTGAATTGTTTTGTACGGCTCTCTGTCAAATACACGACGTGAAACGATTGGTCGTACGCAAAGGGGGATACCTCACATCGAGTGTCAACCGCATCCTTTTGGCTCTCTCGGTTGCGGTCAATAAATGGAATAGTCTTGTGAGTTGATGTTTTTGTTCCTTCATGTGTGGGACGGTGGATTGCAATAACATATACCGGGTTCTATCTGATGTGATTAACCGAAGTTCTGTTTCTTGGATGGGGACATTCATGGAACTCACACGGGACATCCACCGGTTCGGAGATCCGCTCCATGCACTCACTGGATCGCTAAAACTGTGGTGTATCTGCGGCTTTCTCGCGCCGTTTCGTGCACTAGTTTTTCTGATCAAAACATTGGGTGCTGTATGCTGATCATAAACCGCAGGAGTCGGTTGATCTACAGTACAAACACTCATCACCCCAATTGGGCCTTTCATTTCGGCCGACTATTTCCTTCTCGCAATCACCGATCCCCCGTGACTCCTTGGCAGATGCTCTCTCGCGAGTCCCTCGATTGCGTGTCGTTCGTACTCATATGCCGTCGATTTGGAATCCCTTTCTGCACACTGTCAGCCGGAACCCAAACCTTGACCGCGTCGAGTTTGTGGACCCTGCTAGCACTGGTACGATTCCCGCAATAACGCGCCGACACTCTCAAGATACGGGTGGTAGAAATGTGGCAAACGAGACTAAGTTTGGCCAACTGGTGCCTGTGAAAAGCAGCGCCACTGTTGCTGGGGGTTGCTTGAAGGGGGACGTCGTGTCCGAAGTCATGGCTTCCTCTCTGTTCATGATGGAAGCCGCGAAACATCCGCGTTTACACGAGCTTATCATTAAAGGAAGGCAGCACATGTTCCTAGAGCAGATGAGATTGAGGTGTGTTGAGTCTTACGACGTAGCCTCCAATGTGTTAATTATGTAGCAGTAGTTCGATTGGTACGCAGGGATGTACAAGTCGCACCCACGCCAACAGCGTCATTCCATCGGTTCCTTCACCCACACTTTCCCCGGATCGCCGAAACATTCACATAGTTGACTTGTCCCATAATGGACACTGCGACTGCAGAACGGCATGCATTTGATGGGTACAGTTCCATGCCACCGCGTTTTAGAGCTTCTCTGCCTGGTTTATGTGACCTCCGGCTGGTGTCGGACGTCGCAAGCAAAGTTCACCTCCGCGACAGCGAGTCGTTGTTCAAGCTCCTCACAGGTTTTATAAATTCGGAACGGTATGTCGTCAGGAGGCTCTGCAAATGTTACTCTCAGGCTATTGTGACTGGTGAAGAAGGCTCGTGGTTACAGGAACGTTTGGAAATGCTAAATGCGTTTGTGAATGTATCCTCCATCCAGAGCACATCGTGCCCGAGGACAGCCGATCAACTGATGCATTTTCACTCCTATACGTGCGGATCATTATGTGCGCGACATGCACTACCGTGGATTAACGATTGTGCCCTGACGAGAGGTTTCGTTGTTTAAGGATTCTGCTGCCTCTTTGGACAGTGCTATTCTCCGCAAGTTTAAAGTCTGATCTTGCACTTCCCGACAGAACTTGCGCGTGCCGATATTCCATGATCATCAAGTTTACTATTTGCTGGTAAAATGGCTGTACCCATGCAAACTTTCGCGATTGCCCTGCATGACGTTTGTTCCTTAACGCAGGCATCGCTGATAAGTCATTCTCGGCCGCATAAAATAACATGGAGCTATAAAAGGATGCGAATACATCAGTGGCCCATCTATTCACCAGGTGAACATATTGGATCTCATTACACCTCTCTTCACCACCCCGTTGCCAGTGCGCGTCCCAGGGAAGGAGAGATTCGGAGCCTGTGGAAATTTCCGGTATTTTTTTTTAGAGAAGTCTGTGGTTACTGTGTTCAGAAACTGCGTTAGTGCGGTATCACCAAATATGTTGGTTCTCATACATTCGGGTCGTGCGGCACTTGATTGATGAAACGCTTGTCTCAGCTTCCTAACTCGCCGTTCTCGGGCAGCTGGGAATTCTGGATATAATTCAAAGGCAAGATGAAAATTTCACCCGAGTTCAAGTTGAATTCGAACCCTTTATGGCTGTCAAGTTCATGTGGAAGTAGGACCCACATCAGCAACGAACGGTCGTATTCTTCACACAATTACAGGAAGTACAATCCTTGCACCAGTCTCATTCATCCTCGTTATCGTCATCTTCATCGTCATATATACCGCCATGTTCGTCGACCATGTGGTCGTATATTTCGTCATCAGGAAAGGCCCCTCCACAGACGAAGCAAAAATGCTCCCCGCACTGACAGCTGATGTGGTTGCATCCGCTAAGCTGTATCGCACGACCAGTTTAGACATCGAATAGACAGGGGTAAAAAAAAAAGAACACACTTTTTCGACCATTACCCCACACTTAGGACATGATACTAGCCGAACATCTGCTTGCCCGTCTTTTCCTGTGCAGTCCTCACACCGGTATTCATGCAATGGAGGTAATCTTTCCCCATCGCAGCACTGTCTTTCGACAGCTCGTTTCGCGAACCCGCATTGCACACACCAAGCGTAGAACCATGCGCGATCATCCATCGCATCCTTCAGTCCGCCAAGCACCGCGGCTTGAGGGTTGTATCGGGTGAGAACTTTGGTAACAGGAATGCGTCGGCAGAATGGACATGAGAACTGCATGAGGTTGAGAAGCTTTCCTGGCTCGTTGCATCCATACTACAGAAATACCAAAGTTCGAATCAATATCCTCGAGTTCATAAGCCAACGTAAACTCACCCATTGTGCCAAACATGCCTCATCAAGTCGGTGTGCGCACTTCGTTCGTCCGCATGCGGGGAGGAGTTTGTTTCGCGGCCACTCGTCCATGCATAGTGGACAACAGCCCAGTTCAATCTCACCTTTTCCAACTCGACTTTCCACTTGCGTCCTCACATCCTCCGAACTAAACACAGGCTTGCCACCGCTTACCAGCTGTAATTTGCCATGAAGCGGTACAGGATCGAAGACGTTTAATCCATGAGCTTGCATCATCTTGAATGCTGACTTCGATTGCAAGAGGTCGATTGAGGGAGACAACTCTAGCCATGCATTCCCGTTCTCTTTGACAAGTACCCGAGTGGTGGTTTCACTGATGGCGATCGTAGTTTGTGAACACTTGGGGTTAAAGCATCCAGGGCACAGGTATGGCTTTTGACCATTGTCTCGGTATATCTCCGGGTATACGATGCGATTCTTGCAGCGACTGCATTCGAGCCATGGGCAAGGCGTATTGATACGGCAATAGTGGCATTTTGGTCTCACCTGGTGTCAGATAGATAAATAAGTCTCAGGGGTGTAATAACAAGTGGACTAACATTCAGTTTCCCCGGGTCTTCGACTACGTACTGAGCGCGACAGGTTGTCACCGAGCATTCGACCCAACAGCTATCGTCCTAGAGTCGGACGGTCAAATAAGAATCACTACCACACATGCGAGGACACTCACATCGTTAGTCTCGCCATACTTGTGGATGTCGTTCGGGGATTCGCGCTCGAAGGCTACGCATAATCCACAAAGACCGGGCAGCTCATGACTCATGATGGTGACGCTTCGTCTATATCCGTGGTAAGTCAGTTTAGATGCCTTCGAGAGTGGATGTAGACACCGGACTGACCGGAACAAACATTTCTGACATTTCACTTTTGAGTCCCCAACGCCTCGGGATTTGGTAGGAGTCCAAGGAAGCTTAACTTGTAGAGTCGAGTCCAAATTCAATTCGATTAGCTTGTACCTCCGCATCGCTTCATACACGACACGTTCATCGTCCGAAAGCACAACGCCCCGTGGCGCTGAGAGCAGGAAACGCGCACAATCATAGCTAATGTTTTCTGGCACATCCAAGTTGATCCATTTGCCTTTCAGTGGGGCGAGAAGGGCCGTCGCAGAGTCCTTGAGGAACGAGACGTCCGTGGTGAGAGCAAGGGTAGCAGTGAGCGATGCAGCGCGTGGAGGATACAATGTCCCAGGGACGACGAGATGTGGGAGGATGCGGAAGAAGTCACGAGGGTTAAGACTCAAGGGGATGGATCGTTGGTTAGGAGCAAGCACCACGTTTTCCTCAACAATCTAGGAAATGGATAAGTAAATGCATGAGTATCTATGCCAAAGATCCGCACCTTCAGATGCGTAAAGATTTGAACCAATTTCCGTAGTACTCCAGCGTAGCAACTCTTCGACACTTCAAGCAGTTCCTTCCTAGTGAGTTCGACTTCAGAGTCGAGGTCAAGATAGACCCGCGGCGCACTGGCATCGACAGTGGCGATGATTTCATTAATTTCCTCGGTAGAGTCAAAGCTGTCCTCGAGCCATTGCTGCATGTCTGCCTTCTCCTTCCCGTCCTTCAGCTGACTAACCCGAACACTAAACGCGTCCACGAGCGCTTGTTTCTCCATGTTGTCAGATTCCTTGCATACTGCTCTCCATAGTTGCCCAAACACGGGGTTATAAGTCAAGGCATACACATTTGAGTTGATGAGGGACGTGAGAGTGGTGTACACTGTCGAACGATACATCCCTTCGGTCTTGTCTGCGAATCGTTTTCCGAGATTGTGGAAGTGGGAAGAGGAGGCAGAACTCTCGGCATGAATACTGGAGGACAGTTCGAACGGCTCAACGATTACGGACGAGTCCGATGTTATACCAGTTTTCGATCCTTTGAGCCATCCGTTTCCATGATTGACCTCGCTGGACGGCTTGGAATTCGATGCAAGTGGTGAGACAGAGAATCGGCGAGTCACAACGCCGTTGTGCTTTATTGTGTCGAATGAATCGAGTAATCCCAGCCTTTGCAACAGGACGTCAACCGTCAATCGCGAAATCGCTTGACTTTGCAGGACACTGGACAGCATGCAAACACCACCTGTAACTTGAGACAGAAAAACATAGTACTGGCTGTACGCATCCGGCTGGTACAGATTGGAGAGGAACGAAAATACAGTGCAGTTATTCTCCTTGGCTGCGTAACAAAGCTTGACCCAGTCCGTGGAACCCGCCGGGAATGACTTCCTTTCGAGTGCTGCGTTTCCCGAATCAGAATCGATGCTATGAGGGGGTGCGTCAGCGAACCAGAGAATGAGTGTTTGCTTCTTCTTATCAATGTAGTCAAAGGTTCGAATCAAGGCTGACTTCGCGGCTTCTGGGTAGTCACCTCCGCCGAAAGGTTCGAGCTTTGCGGCAAAGCTTTCCAGATCAGTATTGAATCCAGACCAATCGGTCACGACCTTATCACAATAGTCTTTATATGGGAGGACGGCGATGCGCTCAAATGCTCCAGATAATTTGGATAAAGCAACAATCTCAGGGATTGACTGCCGAAGAGCATCGAGAACTGCGGTGAAGAGTCAGTATTGATTAGACCATGAAAATTGAACCACGAACAATTCCCCATGCTATAAGTAGCGTCCAAGACGATGATGAGATCTTGCCCGTTAGACATGGCGGTAAGATTGTGGAAAGCCTCTCTCAGCGCTCGACAACTTAAGAGTTAAAGTTGACGTGACTCAAATACCTCGGGGCAGCAGCACAGCAAGGATCATTTGACTCGATACAGCTAGTCACGGGCATTTTACACCGAGCCAATCAACGTGCGGTAGAGCGGTCATGGTCATCTTCAGCGTCAGCATTGCATGCGGAGGATGAAATTGTAGGGTAGCAGTTAGAAACAAAGAGGTAATCGTGAAGCTGGACTGATGTAAATAGTTGCTTTAACCGTTACGTGACGTTACGTGACGACGTGGACCTTACAACTGACAGAAACTTTGAACAATCGCATGCGAGCAGACGTTCGATAATTCTTAACATTCGAATGATCCTACCAGAAGTGAGACACGGTGGATGCAGGAACAGCTGGAAGAGACCTGTGGTCATCCCCAATACCGGATTTTCAATGCATTACCTGTTTAGCGCGGGGAACACGTTGCCAACGTCAGGACTTGCGCACAGCCGCGCACTGGCAGCGCACGGTGAACGTCTCTCAGAACCATCTGGAAAAAGGCTGAAGAAACGAGCCTACCTCTGACAGTGCTGACCTATGGTTCGGGTTGAGACACTGGTCACGAAGGAATCTAGCGCATTGTGAGTCCGGGCACCGATCCACCATAACAATGTTGGCCCTTCATATCGATGATATGACACTAACAGGAATTCCAAGAAGCGAAAGCGAATAAACGAATGAACATGCCCTCAACCTTGCACCCACAGGCTGTTGTCACCGACGATGAAGATGACAGCTGGATTGCGGAGTTCCGACGCAGTATTCAGGAAAATTCCAAACACCGTCATGAAGAGATGTCACGACAAACTACAGAACAATTCAAGAAGGCAATCGGAAATCCAAGTCTTGATTCCGACTCTCGCGCTCTGTTGCAGCAGGAGTTCAAACACACCATGTTACAGATCAACCAAAAGTCGAAGGACGAGGAAGACATGCTGGTTGAGCAAGAGAGGACGTTGCGGAGGTGGTTAAAGGATACCGATGATAGAGTTGCTCATCAAGGGGCAATGACGAATACAGACTTAACAAAGTCAATAGATAGTAATTCTTTGGGTATGGATTTCATAAAGTGCTCCTGTGGATTATATTCATTGCCATTTATCTCTGCAGACGACAACGCCACGCAGGGAGAATCTTTGTCAGGGTTTGAGGACAAACTCCGGACTGCCATGAGTATTCTTATGGCTCCACGAACATCGGGGCAGAAGGATCATGAGGCTTTGTTGGGCGCACGGGAAAAGGAGCTGAAACGCCAGGAAGGGTTGCTGAGACGACGAGAGTTCCTGTTAGTTCAGCGGGAACTAGAGGTACTGCGTCGCGAAGAGGAGCTTGAAGCCGTCCGGGAAGGGTTCAAGCAACGCGAAATCATGTGGCAGGAAGAACTTCTCCGCCTCCAAGAGGAAGTCATCCACCATCGCGAGGAAGCCCTCCGCCTCACGGAGGCGGAGCGCCGCCATGAAGAAGAGCGCCGTCGTCGTGAGGAACATCTCCAGGAGCGCCGGCGTAAGGACGAGGAGCTTCGCCGAGAGGAAGAACGTCGCCGAGAGGAGGAAGAGTTGCACCATGGTGAGTTGCGGCGTCGCCGAGAGGAAAATGCACAAGAGCGCCGTCGCCAGGAAGACCGCCGCCGCCTTGAGGATGAAACCCGGCGGATTGCAGAAGAGGCCCGTCGACGTGAGGAAGAGATGCGCCGACGGGAAAAGGAGGCCAGACGACGTGAGGAGCTCGGTCGCCATGAGGAAGAGCGCCGTCGACGCGAAGAAGAGCTCCGTCGTCGGGAAGAGAGGACAAGGCATGAACAGGAAGAAACCCGCCTCACAGCGAACGACGATAATACCCGCGGTCGTTCCACACGCGTGAAGAGCATCTCTCCCCCACCTCGACCAAGTCGGGTGAGCTCCCATAGTATTGCTCGGTCAACTTCGACAGGTCAATACCCTGTGAGGAATGCCAGCAGTGGATCCGCGTCCCGATTTTCTAGTTCCACCAGAAGCACCCTCTGGTCAACTTCCGAGACCTCCGGCAGTCGCCCGAGTGCAACGGGAAGTTCACCAAGCAATTATTCAGGCAGAAGTTGGAGCACAGATCGTTCCACATTTGACCAGCAAGGCACTAGCCAACGTATTTGGAGACCAACTTCCCGACCATCCAGTCCTCAAAGAAGCCCTCTCTTTCCACCCACGGATAACACCGCAGCTAGTGGAGCCAGGGGTCTGCACCGGTCTTCCAGTTCCAGTAGTCAATCGGCCATGGCTGACAGTGAAGGGAAGAAATTTAGTTCTCTGTTTGGTTTTAAGTACAAGAGTGCGCCTGTAGGGAGCCAGATGCCAGCTCCCCGTCCTTCCAGCAAATCCCAGAGCGAGACCACTGGTGGTTCAAATGAACGGAATATCCACGAATGGGAAAGGAGACAACAAGAAGCAGCTCAGAAGCAGCAAGAGCAGTTCCGAGCCGAGGCTGCGAGGATGGAGAAGGAGGCAATTGCCAAGGGTGCTCTTTCAATGAACAAGGATGCTGTCATAGCAGCATGGTCGAATTATCAGCAATGGTGGTCCACGGCAAGAGACAAGGATATCCTTCGATTTCGAACGATATCGTGGCCTACTGTCACGACAATCACTGCGGCGGAGGACCTTACAGTAAACCGCATTGCTTCATTTGTGCTCTCGCCGCATCATTCGCAAGACAAATCGCCGAAGGATCGCATCAAGGAGCAGCTGCTGCGATGGCATCCTGATAGATTCGAAGGTAGATATCTTCCGAAAGTTCCCGCCGATGAGAGGGACGCGGTTAGGCAAGGAGTAGGGCAGGTTGTTAAAGCCTTGAACGATCTTATGAGCCGCGACCGTGACAATCCTTTCGCTCGAGAAAGATCTTGATGCCTATGGCCGCGAATTTCGATGTCAGCATTTGCTTTGGCATGCGTGACAACCTTTCCTTGTACATTTCGATAGCACGACGGCAATGATTGTGAAACCACCGGTTGTCTGTGCCGCCAACATGGCGCGCTGCATCCTGCAATAAAGTCTTGTCGACCATGAGGCGAGGGGTATTATACATAGGGTAATCTTGCTGCTCCGTTTAACCCCTGCCGAACACCACACCCGGACTCGACGCACACATGACGGTGTTGCCGCGGTGTTACGGCCAGATGGAGGAGGAGGAAGAGCGGCTTGCGTAAGAGGAAGTAATCCGGAGAAGGAGCCCGCAGGTGACTGAGCGGCATGTTAGTTCCAGTATGTTTTCCCGAGCAGAATTTTGAATAGAAGTAATAGAACCGATGTCGCTTCGTCATTTGGTAAATAAAGCAAACACAACTTGAAAGACACCGCCAGAACGTTGATGTAGAGTCGGTATACTGCTGGCACTGATTGCCAGTGCCACAAATGGCATGGATAGTTAAAACAAAAGAAGAGCGTTTGGAAGTGTTGTTAGGTTGGAAGTCGTCAACAAGATCACAAGGCCAAAAATGGATGACAAAGACAACACGGTCATCCTTCGGATATTTAACCCAGGACACTCGTTAGCCATGAGCCTCATCATCACCTTAAGCTTCTACGGCCGGCCGTTCATCATATTACCCTTTATCGTCCTATATATATAAGAACAACAGCTGGCCTGCAGGTCTCAAATTATCACCGCCGTTTTCAGAACCATGGTCAACCTCACCATCCTCGCGGGTGGCTACACGACGTTCGTTGCGACATACACCTTCAACACAGACACCAATGCCTTGACTCTCGCTGGCAAGTCGACTACTGGAGCCAACCCGTCATGGATTGCCCTCAACCCGACAAACAGAAGTATTTTATAGTAGGTGGCATCGTGCCGATTGAACCACGATGAGGCTTACAGTTCACTCAGCGCGGTCAATGAAAATACGCAAGGCGGGCTGCAGTCTTTCGCGATATCTTCGCATGCAACCCTATCTCCTCTGTCTACTATTCAATCCGGAGGTGGTGATCCAGCCTTTGCTACTCCCATCTCTACCGGGGCAGTCGCAGTCATGAATGTATGTATCTGTCTCGCCGTCAGTAGCCTGTTGTGCCACTAACCCACATAATTGCTCAGTATAACTCCGGCAACGGCAAAATTGTCCCCACGACTTCGGGTGGCGCCATCCTCGGATCAGGAAATCTGATAACATTCCCCGCAAAAGTCTCGCACCCGCACATGGCACTTCAACACAACAATGAAGTCTTCGTTCCTGATCTAGTACGATTTTTTACATGCATATGCCACTGTATTAACATTTGCGTAATCCCAGGGCGCGGATAAAATATGGCGATTAGTGCAGTCTGGCAACAACTGGAATATTCAAGGCTTGATTCAACAACCTACAGGCTCTGGACCTAGACACATCGCGATTCAAGGTTCGCTCATACTCGTCTTGCGTAATCAAATTGTAAATTTTAATCTCCTCAGGCAATTATCTCTTCACTTTACACGAACTCAGTAGCACGATCACGTCGCAAGCAATACCAGCAGCACCTAATGGCACATCACCATTCATCTCGAACCTATCCATCCTTCCACCGAACCCTCCCGCTGGCAGTGTATTTGCTGCTGCAGAGATCTTATACCCCACAACAGATTACTTATACCCAGGAAAGTACATTTACGTCTCGAATCGCAATACAGGCGTCCAAGATCCGCGCGGTGATGCGATCGCTATATTCCTGGCTACAAGCACTGGCTCGTTAAATCTTGTGGGACATGTATACACTGGGCTGAACCAGATTCGCGGCATGCAGCTCTTTGGACCGAATCTGAGCTATCTGATTGCAGGTGGTTACGGAGGTGGAGGCGTCGCGGTGTTTGAGAGGGAGAATAATGGAGCGAATTTGACATTGTTGGCGAGGAATGCCGTGTTGCCTACCGCAACCTCGTTCGTATGGGTATATTGACCGCAGCATAGATGTCATGTAACAACTCTCACAAATTGGGCTCTTCACAATGGGAAGGGAGTACTTGCAAACTGCAATGGAAAGTGATAAGAGCTGCTCTACAGTGGATTAGAACCCGACCGCGCTACAAATGGGGAATGATTTGACCATGGGATGCAAGTTCAATGCCACTTCTCCGACGGCCTTTGTGCATCGGCAAGTGAGTCATGCTCGCCAGATCAGACTTCCATAAAACCATGCATTTCGATAAACCTGTACAAGAGAGACCACTAGATCGGTACACAAAGACTACAAATCCTAAAGAAAAAGTCGGCGGTATTCGTTACAAGGTTAAGTCCGTGGAATAGCCCGTCAGTCATCGCAAAACATTTTCAATCACTAAAAATATTCTTCCTCAGCGCTGCCCGGTCACTTGAATGAAGAACCAATTGAATTAGATCAGAATAATTCCGATCCCGAGAGCGACTCCAGCGAAAGTGACGAGCGCAATGGACACCCCGACATTTCTAGAAGCACCAGACTTCGCACCGGCACCAGAACCTCCTGATGCCACGCTGGTCGGAGAAGGCTGACTGCCTAATGACATGAGTGATGCGTTTCGTTGGGCTGAAAGACTCTGGAACTCAGCCGCCGCGGTAGATGTGTCAGTGGTCTAAACGAATTGTCGTTGAGGATGAAATTAAACGAGCAGTGGTAGGTGAAGCGCTCACGGCGAGAAGTTGTATGAAAGGTGCATCTGTGCCAGATACCACATTTCCGAAGTCGAACAAGGCGTAAACGTTGCGCAAGAATGACACTCCAAGTAAGACGTCAGCTAAAGGTGTCAAAGAAATCAAGTTCAAGAGATGAAAAATGACCCGCATGGGAGACACAAACCACTGCTATCTAGGCCAAGGTTGCCCGCTGTAACAAACCCAGAAAAGCACACGATGCCTCCTTGTGTCGGGTCAACCACTCCAACCACTGCGTCAATCGGGTGGATGGGATATGAGATTCCGCTGAAAGTGAAACCAGCCATCAGATTTGAAAAATGGAAGGCAATGTATTAGCGTACCCAAAGACAAAACTAAGGTCGATCGCCGTGTCGCACGGAACCGTGTATGCACTCAAAGAGGTACTAAACTGAGCGCCAGGTACGTTGCCATATATTGCGTCAAGATACATTTTCGGGATTACGGCGAGAGGTCCCCCAGTATCCAGGAGAGTGACCAGTTGGGTGGGCAGTTGGCCAGGAAATTCGCTAACAGTATTAAGAATATGACCATGAGTAGAACCATTGGTGCATTAGCTTAGGACGTACAAGGCGGTGATTGGCGGTGCAAAACTTTGTCCCGCAACGGTAATACCGTCTAAGAGAGTGACCCATCTGGTGGGATTTACGACCGGTAACTTTGGCGCATTCGAGATTGCACCAAGGTCGGAACGTGTCTCGCCTAGCATCATCTGTCAGAATTGCATTTACTTGGCCAGGAATGCATACCGATTGTGAAAGTGCCACCGCTTGAAGAACCCATGGTCTCTGACCGGGAAAGGTCGACGGTGAAATACGGTGGCAGGCTCGGGTTAGCAGCAAAGATCTACTCATGCGCCGGCACGAAGTTAACAATGCGATAGGGAGAAATATTTGTTTCCTTACATTCTCCATTACAGTCTTGCCTTGAAAATTAGTCGCGTTGAGCGCAACTGATACCTGAGATATTCCCGGTCTACAATAGTATTTGATTTTTTCAATATGAGATATAACACGAGACGGAAATTATATACTGACAGTCCAACACCCATAAGACCTTTGTCACCATTTTCCGTGGCATTCGTACCAGGAGCGGAAACTGTTCAATAAAAATAATTGATGAAAGCGCATAAATCAGATAGGGCAGTACTCACTCAGCGCTTGCGTCACTGTATATGGCCCAACAGTCACGTTTCCGATTTCAATCGGTCCTTGAGCAATGGATCCGTCCCTACATCAGGTTTCATCGGCCATTTGCATCTTAGTCGGGGAAGAAGGAACGAACCCATATGGAACAAGTTGATTGATACCCGTGTCTTGGAAAGTCGTCAGTTGTACACCAGTGGTATCCAACCACAGGTCAGAGCTTCCTGTGTCCAATTGAACCTATATTTGGTCCCAAGTTAGTACATCCCGGCCGAAAATGTTATGCTTTCGACTTTCCTCGAAGTCGTGTCCTTCAACAGATACAGTGGCAATGTAAATGTCGAATCCAGACTGATTGTTTACGTTCATAAAGTTGAATGGGTCTGAGGCATCCCTGGTCCCATAACGGCCTGGTGTGCGTGGTCGGAATGGTAAGGACAACGCAATGGAGTGTCCAACCAGACATGCTAGAGCTGCCAAGGAAAGGCGATTCATGGCAACAGGGTCGACGACTGGGGAGCGTGCCAAGCTGCAAGTAGCTGCACATTATATTGTCCATTCGAATGCATTTTGTAAGTTGCGCGGATCAAAAGTCTGCTGGAGCAGTGCATAGGCTAGGAAGAATTTGTCGTCCCGGCGCTAGGCACGACCATTTAAAGTCATTCAAGTTCCACACATTGCCATACCACGTTGAATGTTGCCAGCAAATTACCAAAACGCCATGGCCCTTAAAACATCCGTAGAACTGGCATTGACCGCACTAAAAACATTGAGATATTGTTTTTAGAGGATGGCGCCATGACGATGAACAACGAATCTCACATCGGGAGTTCCCAACTTTAACCGTGGGTTAAAGGCATGGCAAAAGGTTGTGACATACCATATATGGGGCGTGACGCTCTTTATATAGAAATTATTATGACGTCATTACCTTTTGCCACACCTTTAACTCAGGGTTAAAGTTGGTAACTCCTGTTGTGAGAGGAGTGGTTAACTTGAAGCGCGTTCACTTATTCAATGCTACCCTGATTTGGTATGGTTAGTTTGATAATTGAGGCGGCAGTGCAATTGGTCGACACGGCGATGCACCTTCAGATCGATTCAGGCGTAAGGAACGACGATTGGAACATTGGCGCGGAGTTTATCTTATTATAAACGAATTCGAACGGCTGCGTTCTCTTGGACCTGTCGGTTGGGTGACGTTCGTAAAATGAGGACTGATGCGAGGTTCTGAAACATGAATTTCTGTATGAGTGGCGGGGTAAGAAACAATCTCAAAACTGAACCCAGAAGATAACATGGTACCATTGACAAATTTTCGGTAGTTATTTGATGTAAATTCGCCTCGGGGCAGCTTGAGCATCGGTAACTAGCCACGAAAGGATCATGTCATGGTCTATCTCATGTGTCAGTCATGATCACAGATTTGCCAAGGCGATATGCAAGTAGGAAACCACAAATAATTTCTTGGAGGTTAATCGCAGAGTACTGGAGGATATCGGTTGTGGTGCGCGTGATGCTCATGAGGTTGATGATGGTCTAAAGGAGAAAAGAGATTCCATATATGGACACTCTTGGTCATACAACGTGGTTCACACATTGTGCCACGACTTGATCGACAACGCATGCTTTGCAGACGATCTGCACGGTTTGCGACTAGTCTTCTACCCTGTTCAAAACAACGATATTTGGCAATGTCGAATGCTCAACGGAATTTGTATACTTTCATCGTATATGCGCCAGACAAGACGGATGATGGTGCTTTGCAACGGAGGCTGAACGTCCGCCCAACACATATGGCTAGAGGAAGCGACCTTTCCAAGAATGGCACACTCAGTTGAGTTCCTTTAAACGCTGTCGACGTTGGTATGTGTTGGGTTCGACTGCGAGAGTAACAGAGCTTGGTGGTGCGATGCTTACACCCGAGTGTATCACCACGCCCGACGCTAAGAAGGAGATGATTGGGTCGGTGCTGTTATTCGAGGCCGAAACAATTGAAGATGTCAAGAAAATAGTCGAAACCGACATCTACTACACATCTGGAGTGGTGAGCGCGAATTTTGATGCGTTGAAGTCGACTCACGCGTTGCTGTAATATTGCTCCAGTGGGATACAGAGAAAATAGTCATAAAGCCATTCGCAATAGGCATTGGTTCTCTGGCGTGACAATCTGGGGAAACTTTAGCGGAATATATCATAGTTTACATGAACGCAACACGTACCATTCCTCGATTTACGCGAACCAGCCTGTCGATGAGTTGTTCGCTAGAATTTTATTATGCTGTTCTCGGAATCCTGATGCTTGCGAAATCGAAAGAAGTAGACCGGTATGCACCAGATGTCCACTCCGGCGCCTCGCAAACTGCGAGATTCAGAGATTTTCCAGTGACAATCAATTCGACAACCTGAACAAGCATGACGAGGACTACAGGTAGCCTACCTGTAACGTGGGCATTAGTTAATTGACTCGAATTCGTGGTATCCATTACAGGCCAGCGAGTCGCCGATGTGGTTGGCTGCGTTTGGAGGAGTCACTGCAACCATAGTAGATTTTCAGCATTCCATTTATGGAAAGTCTACTTCTAAATGGAGATTTCCGTTGCTCACGCTGACGTCAGATACTGGTAGCGCTCTCACCACTCCTTACCTTCAAGTTTGCGCGCTACCGCGAGTGATTTCAAGCTTCAAGCTTTCAAGCAGGGCGAAGCCCTCCCTAAAATCTAGCCCATCTCCAGAACACAGTCACCAACCAGCACGTTGTCCAAATCGCATAATTTCCGAGCACATTTCCGATCGGAATCAAAATTCGTCGGAACTGACCTGACATAAAGTGCGCCTGAGTGCAGTCTGAAAGCATACATATCGCCATGGCCCCAAACACTTTTGACTCCAATGACCGACCAAATGCATCCTCTGGAGAACCTGACCCGATCACCCTCACGCTGTTTGCTAATCGATTCATGAGTGTCGCTGAAGCCATGGGTCGTTCACTACAGCAAACATCCATCAGCACCAATATCAAGGAACGCTTGGATTACTCATGTGCTCTATTTGCTCCGGACGGTGATCTCGTCGCAAATGCACCATTCATCCCAATTCACTTGGGATCCATGAGCTTGTCAGTACCGTACCTGCAATTACTTTGTCTGTTTGTGACGTTTTCCGTAGCGCCGTTAAATATCAGATGAAACTTCATGCCAATGACTTAAAGGATGGCGATGTACTCATGACCAATTCACCACGTGCAGGTGGCTCGTAAGTGTTCAAACACTCCTTATCTGCACGACAATGGGACAAATACTGCTCACAGTCACCTTCCTGACATAACACTCATCACACCCGTATTTGACTCGGAATCCAAGGAAATAATATTCTTCACAGCTTCGAGAGGTCACCACGCAGATGTCGGAGGGATCCTTCCTGGTTCCATGCCACCGACTTCTGTGAATATTTTTGAAGAGGGTGCTGAGATTGTCAGCTTCAAGATTGTCAGTGGCGGGATATTCGATCGGGAGGGGTTACTCGAGTATATGGTCGAAAAACCTGGAAGATACCCTGGAAACTCAGGTTGCAGAAATATCAAGGATGTCGAAAGTGACCTCAAGGCCGTAAGTTCACCCTCTTGCAATCCGCGAATACAATCTCATTTTCCCATCTTAGCAAATAGCTGCGAATCACAAAGGCATACAGCTCATCCACGCTAGTGAGTAGTCAATTTAAATGCATGCAACGACTGCTGAAAGACTGTACACAGTGGTTGCGGAGTATGGTCTCGCCACTGTGCAAGAATATATGTACCACATTCGCGCGAACGCTGAAACCTCCGTGCGGAATCTCCTCCGAGAGGTCGCAACGCGTGCCGGGACAAACGTTCTATCGTCAGTCGACTATCTAGACGATGGATCTCCTGTTAGTGTTACTGTTTCCCAGGTCCTCGGTTCTTAATTTGACATGCGTTAATAGATTCACCTCAAGGTTGAGATAAATTCCGAGGAGGGTTCTGCTGTTCTCGACTTTGATGGAACTGGTCCAGAGGTTCGCGGGAATCTTAATTCTCCAATTTCCGTTGTCCACTCTGCTGTGATATACTGTATGCGCGCTATGCTTGATGTCGATATACCGTTGAATGCAGGGTGTCTTGTTCCACTTACCAGTAAGTACCTATATCTTTGTGGGGTATCATCTACCTTGCTGGAAGCTGACTCTGTTTTGGAATGCAGTTAAGATACCAGAGAAGTCTTTGTTGTTACCCTCACATACAGCGGCCGTATGCGGAGGGAATGTTCTTACATCACAGCGCATAGTCGACGTCGTACTGAAGGCGTTCAACGCATGTGCTGCCAGTCAAGGATGTACAAAGTATGTCTGACATTTTTCGTTCCCTAATCGCATCTGACAGGCTCTATGCCGACTGCAGTAATTTGACTTTTGGTGCTGGAGGGAAAGACAAGGACGGCAAAATTACTGCTGGCTGGGGATATTATGAGGTACGTGTCGTCACTATATATCATTTACTCTTCTAGCTCAACTGACCACGGTTAATTCAAACACTACATTGACAGACCATTGCCGGAGGTTCTGGCGCAGGACCGACATGGGAAGGAACGTCCGGCGTTCATACTCACATAACGAACACGCGGATTGGTGACGTTGAGATCCTCGAGCGGCGCTACCCTCTCATCCTCCACCAATTCGGCTTGCGTCCAGGTTCTGGTGGGATCGGGGCAAACAATGGCGGTGACGGCGTGATTCGAGACATAGAGTTTATGCATAAGTTGCAGGTATCCATTCTTTCTGAGGTGATTCAATTGTCGTGTGAAATTATTGTTATATTTCTGACTGCATTTCTGTACAGCGAAGAACAAGGCGACCATATGGCGCAGAAGGCGGTGGTGACGCTGAAATGGGACGCAACTTATGGATTAAGCAATTGCGTGAAGAAGATGGCGACCTGCCTGACGACATAGGTCCAAATCCCATATCATCTGGTGAAGGAGAACAAGAACATGCGAAGAAATCGAACGATCGTTCACCTCGGATAATCAACATTGGTGGAAAGGCGTCCATCCTGGTTGGCAAAGGAGATCGGCTTGTGATAGAGACTCCTGGCGGAGGTGCATGGGGGGCGTTGAAAGCCGACGACGACGAAATACATAACACTAATAGAGGAATAGTTGGCGGAGTCAAAGAATTCGTAGGCTCTGCTAGGGCAGAGCGTGGAAGTGTGGCTGAACGCGCTGCTGTACAGGCAGGCTTCTGACTTGTCGGTCGTAGTCACTGAAAAATGTTTTCGCTAAGTTGTAATGGAGTCCGATCCATGGAACAGATATTTGTCTAGTATATAAGGAGAAATATGTGATACAAATTGTACAAATGAAGCCGTTGCGATATCATTTTTGTCCGTTACGGTATCCCTGCAGTCTAAAGAGGCTTTGTGACCTGATGTTGGAGAATAAAACTGAGCTACAGTCAACGAGTGAAATGGCAGTGCAACTCACCCTTTATCGATTCCTATCAGTGTGCACTTCGTGAAGATTGCGATGAACGACGCGGTTCTCTGGATAGCTTTGCCTTCGGGATGTTCTTTCCCCGACGTCCCAATCCGTCCGCCTCACTACGTCCCGATGCACGACCCTTTTTCTTACATTCACGGGATGTCGCATCTTCTGTCGGGTTTGATAAAGAACTACCCTTGGAAGGCGCGGGGGCCTTCATTGCCTCTTGCTGCCTTACTCCAGTCCCAGCCCGTTGACCTTGCCTGGATGGAGATCCACGGTGCTTGTTGGTCTCGTTAGAGGACGATGGGGCATGCATTGATGCGCTGAGCCCAGACTCCCAAAAACCAACCTCCAGCACCTTTCCACCATTGCGTTCAGCGGAATATGGGCAAGGTGCGTGTATGGAGGAATTAAGTCCACGATTTCGGGAATCATCCTTCCCCAACGCAACTTTCGGCTCCAAATCGGTATTGTGACGAGGAGCATGAATAGAAGCGTTTAGGCCAAGTTCTGCAGATCGAGGTGGAGTGGTCGGAGCTTCGCTGTCGGGGGATGATGGACAGGGGGCATGTATAGAAGCGCCGAGTCCCAAGACGCGCGGCATTCTCGTAGCTTTTCCACCTCGACTTGGCGGATCCACGCTACTTCCTTGTTCGTGGCCCGTCGCACGAGGGGCATGCATGGATGCCTCGAGACCTTGCGGTACAACGGGAGAATGGGGTTGAGGTTCTTTGTTGTCGTTTCGGCGACCCTTCTTCATCTGAGTTTGCTGCTTTCGCGTGATGCGCCGTTCATGTGAATCACCTCCGTTGCGTTGGTGGCCGTCTGTGGAACACGGGAGACTCAGAGACATCGCGGTGATTCGATTGTGATGAACGCGTCGCACTGGCGCATGCATAGAAGCCCAAGTACCGTTATCCATCCCCCCAGAGGTGACTTCCACAGTATTTTGAGATGACGCACTCAGAACTGGCTCCGCGCCAATCGTGAAGTCACCAAGAACCGATGGTAACGTTCTGGAATTGGTTTGTGAATCTAACGCGTGTTTAGGCTCTCCATCGGCCACGTATATCACGTCCGGGTCGTTTAAGGATGGAAAGACGGGTTCCTTCAATCCTGCCGATACCCTCTGAGAGTTCAGGGCGGTAGACTCCTCGTCATCTGACTCAATCGTGGCGGTTTCCCGAGTGCGAATGTCGTGGATGGTTACCGCTCTTGCGAGCGGCCGAACCTGACCAGCCGGCGACGTTTTCGGCTCGCTCGGCAACCTGAACGACGCACTTTTTCGTTCCTTTGGTGGGTCGTCGTCGATATCCGTAGGCACCTCCTCATCGGTAGTGGGTAGTGGCGGAAGTGACGCCACCAGATCCGTCCGACGTGATTTCGGCACTTCTACATGAATCGCCTGGGGTACAACATCTGGCCCAACCGTGACGTTTGGTGTCTCCGCACATTGATCGCTGTCCACGCTGTTATCCCTATGGGTAGGCGTTTTGAGGACATCGTGGCTAGCGGCAGGATACACGAATATGTCGCTTTCCTCCTCGGTGTCAGCGATGAGGACGACCGTTCCGGTGGTAATGATTGGCAAAAGGACAACGTCCGGATCGTGGACTTCCTGTGCAACAGTGCCACCCGCAGATTTGAGAACCTTGTCAACTTCAAGTTGAGTCAGTACGGAAAGTTCCCTTGCGGCATCCGGGGTCTGCGTGACTGTCTGCGTGGTATGTGTGGCGACTTTCTGGTCCGGTTCGTCAGTTCTCGACCGACATGGTATGGTAGACACGACGTTCTGAATGTGAAATGTCAATAGAGTATCGGAGAACAGTGAATGGTGTAACCATACCTCATCCACATTGCTTTCATTTCCGAGCCGTGCATTGGGTTCAACAACATTCCCGATGTTGTTCTGCTCCGCATGGTAAGCGTTGGAGAAATGAAGCAGTATAGGAGGACAAACATTGCAGAGTTGTGTGGACGGCGATATGTCGGCCAAAGTCCGAGTAGAATTCTGGTCGTCGTTTGTCTGGATTTCGAGAATATTGGCTAAGCACATAGTACCACGCGTGAAATACATACTTTGAGTGTATCGAGGGACACAGGGTCATCTGAGGGAGACCAGACTGTCGCACCAGGCGTTGAATCTGGTTGCGCATTCGCAGGTTCATATTGAAACTAGAACAGTTGACAACGTGAGCACTTTTGTCAACGAAAACAAGTTGATTACTGACGCGTTTGCGATGACTGAGGTTCGGGATGCTGGAAAGAATCCTTTCTGGATTCGGACCATCTTGTATCTGATATTGTGAGTGGTGAGCGGTAAGTACTCCAACCATGCGGTGTGGAACATACCGAACCGGCTCTAGCCTGGGCAGGTTTCTTATAATCAAACACATTCGGTACAATCCCGTTGTTGAATATCTGTAGTTGAGGTATGTTAGTTGGGTTAAACGTGTAAAATGGATTGCATCTGACATGTTCCATGGGTGAAATTCCCGTAACCAACTCTCCCGCTTCGTGGATTTCATCATCCCTGTTCTTTCGCAGACATATCGTGCCAGATGCCAACAACGCAATGAATTCCATGAACAGCAGTACGCCAGATATACTATTTACGCCTCCCTTCGGATGGGAGTGCGGAAAGGTTGAGTTTGGTCGTACGCTGGGGAACGAACTGAAGTCGCTGAAGTATGAGATGCTGGCGTTGTATGTCTTTGAAGGTTGGATGGTGGCAGACGCGTCGGGTGGCACATTTCCGTCGGTGGGTGGCTCGTCGGAATATTGATCAACGCTTGTCGACAACGTCAAGAGGGTGTTTCGGAAGAACGAGAAATCATCCGTAAAGGCACGGATGGAGAGTGTGGCTTGAGATGTTAATGCTGGATAGTGCCAGCCACCGTTGAGGAAACGGTGGAATTGTACGGATGCGATGGATCCGAAGGTGGTCGCCCACATAACGATTGTCCACAGGACAAGCATGTTGGCGAGATAGATGGGAGGACGGTAGAAGTTGGATTGCTTGAGTTTGTAATGCGATGGTGGTGGCACAAGAGTGAGATGTAAGTGGCTAACCGTTGAGTCTTGTTCATTGCCACAGTTTCCATTTACGGACAGATCAAAGAAATTTATCACGTGTTCAAAACAAGAAAGCAAGTCAAGGCCGCCGTCGTTAAGTCCGAGTACAGCGTTCGACCAGTCGACGTCATAGTCGAACAACCGAACAAGAAAGGTGATTGTGGTTCACATACCAACAATCATCGAAAATATGGGAGTTCGGTCGGAGGCCAGTGTATTTTGTTCGAAAACTCTCGTACTCAAGAATCGAGCTCATCCAGATCTTACTGCGAACAAAGCGCAAGCATTTCAGTTAAGACAAGAACGGAAACAGAGAAAATCTACCAACTTTCGCGTTCAAAGCTGTGGACCAGGTATAATGCGGCACGCGCGTCACACTCACGTCGTTCGTGAAGCGCTGATGTGGTCTTTCAGCAATCTCACAAATTCCTTGGCATCCATTTCTTCTCCGATCTGAACAGCGGTTTGACCTGTTTCTGCCTGTATGTTCACGTCTGCACCGTAGCTAGAATTTGGTGTAAGGCGAGATCAAATATGATGAAATGTACTGGAGGGGGCACATACCGAAGTAGTAATCTTGCCCCTTCAACGTCGTTATTCATGGCCGCCATGTGCAGTGCTGTCATATGGCCCTCTTCGTGAAACGCGTCAGGGCTAACTCCTTCATCCCTCAGAAGTATCTCTGCCTCATCCAACTCGGAAAATTGCAGGCAGCTGAGCAACGCGCTGAAAGAGACAGAAGTTAAAGGTGAAATGGCTACGGGTTGAAGATGTACAGACCGCTCTTTCTTCCAAGACAGTGGTTGGGCATCCATTTCCTTTTCGTCATCGAAGGCCTCCCCAATGTCGAATCCGCCGGTCACGCCTCCTTCATTCTTCACGATAGCAATTAGATGGCCGTCATTGGTCAAGGGATTACCGCGACAGTAGGGACAAGCTTGGCGATCCCAGTCATTTTGGTCGAATTCTTGAAGACAGGACCAGTGAAAATGATGCCCAGGTTTTCCATCCTGGCAGAGAAGTTGCACATCATCAATAATATAAGATGCACCCTCTTCTTCGCTGTTCGGAATTACAAGGCGCTCCAGACAGATAGCGCAGTCTTCGGTTTCTGAAAATTTCTGAGGCTTTGGCTCGGGTAACGGCATGTTCGAATGTGTGTGACCAAGGTTACAGTCACGCTTCTGCCTCCTGCCATGTTTCGACATCGAGGTTCTTCGAACAGATTCAGTCGTTGTCGTTGAAATTCCATTCCAGTCCTAATTCAACCGGGTTTATCTTTGCTTATTAGTGTGCTCCACGCTGCAATTTAACCACCTGAGGCAATCTGGCGGTCCCACCGTGCACGGGTCGGCGCATGGACAACAAGCGGCCAATTTCAGGTAGTTTAAGATCGTTTCCGAACATGCACTGATCGAACGATCATCGAAGACGCGGTGACCCTGCATATTTTTCTCACATCTGTAACAAACTTGCGTTGAGTCACTGCTGAATCGAACTTCATGCGCCTTGTTTGGCAACTCTGAGGTTGAGTCAGAGCCTGAAGATTCTGACGATGGCGGCGACCACGATCGTCTTCGGAAAATATTCCACATACAATCCCGCCACATACTCCATTAGAAATGCCTCCATCCGTACCTATCATTTTACCTGATCTAATGGAACCCCTTCCTCCTGCAGTTGCGTACACCGGTGCAGTTGACTGCGACCTCTTGTCGCCTAACGATAGATTTACGAATGCGCCAACCGTAATGCCGGTGCGTCTCGCACAACGGCGGTACGTTTATGGTGAGTTTGGTGCACTCGACTTGACAATATACTCAACAAACTGTTTTGACAGTGTTTCGACCAAAACATAACAATTTATTGCAGAAATTGGCATGAACGGCGCAGTCACGTACAAATGCACTTCAGGAGGACCGCCTCATCTACAAAGGTGATTTTCAGTCGTAATAAGTTAAATTAGCGAAGTTAAGTTCTCATATCTTAGTTGGAGGCGTTGAGTCCGGACGGAGAAATGGGACGAGGCGAAAACGCGCGGACGAGCTGGTCGCAAAGGTAGCGTTTGTCCGTTGTTGTGTTCCGTTGTTGTGGTCATCGAGATTTTCACACCAGAATTTGTTTATGGCGTCATCATGGGGACGGGCTGAACCAAACCAAACCGTCTTGCCAGAATTAAAGTGTATCTCTGAACCCACGTCTTGAACGGGTGGCCATGGGACATAAAATCGATCGGTGCCGGTGACTTCTATTGTGAGTTAGTCACGCGCTTAATTCGTTCTACTTTCAACGTGACGGTGATGAAATGGATGAAAAAATACGCGAGAAGGTTGCGGGCAAACGAAAATGTGGGCAAACAGAAACCCCGCGGTTCCGGTCGCGTTTCCGACTTGCGCGACGCCTGAGAGCAGCCGAAAAGTCGAGTCAACCCGAAATCGCGTCCATTCCTTATACCCGTGGGTGTCTGGTATGGGTATCGTCGTGTCCTCCCTGCGAGTGAATGCTGATCGTAGCCAGATTTGCGGAGGCGCCGATCAAGAGGACCCTTATTAGTGACATCAGTTCATGACGGATATGGTTACAAGGTGTCCGGTATACGGTCCTGATCACCGGAAGCCCATAGCCAGAATGCGTACATTGCGATAATGTCGTGTGCAATAACGAATCAGCTGTGTCTCTGGCGCCGCCATCCACGATCCTAGCAAATGAGAAAGAACTTACATACTGCATTTTGACAGTCAATCGACCATTCCTCGACGTATTCGCCGATGGAGCCTTCAACAGCCTATCCCAGTCGAACAGTGCCAATGGCGGAGACCAGTGGAGAGCGAAAGAACGATAAACTCGGGCCGCATATATATTGCATTCGCCCACCATCTCCTCTGCCTTCAAGTTCGAGCACACAATGTTCGCCCCCCGACATGAACCACTCGGTCTCCAATTTATATTGGGAACTTCCACTGGAACCATCTGCTTCCTGATCGCTCTGGCACTATTTATCAGCAACAGAACCACCGATAAAATTCCTCGCAAACGTGGAATACCCTTTGTGGGCTCTTGGACGTTCTTCACCGCAAGGCATAAATTCGTCACAGATGGTCTCAAGAAACTTGGAAATACATTTACCTTTAATGTTCTTCATGTGAGCATAGTGTATTGGCCGTGGAGTTGCGCAACTTGACGAAATGATCCAAACCCAAACAGCAGTGGCTGTTACAGCACCAGGTTATCGTTGTTGCCGGCGAAGAAGCCCGTCAGGTATTCTTTGGACATAGAGACATGGATCCTGAGGAAGGATACAGCGTGCTTCACGGCGTCGTGAGTTCTATTGAATGTTTTACCTTTACTGCGAAAGTACTTATTGTACGACCTAAGGCCCCGAAACTTAGTGATGCAGACATCAAAACAGGTGTCTCCAAGGATGGTGGTGCAGTGTGTACATCCTTGCATGATGGCTGACAATCTCTAAAATACTTCCAGACTCACCTTGCCAAACGCCTTGCCCAACTGTTTCGTCGCGATAGAATATCAGCTGGTTTGAGGGTTCGCATGTTACCATTTCGAGCCGACCCCGACTCCACTCATTGTCCTTCCTCTGATGTTCCAAGACCTCGACCCTCTAATGGGCAGATGGGGTAACACTGGGTCCTTCAATCCCCACGAGATGTCTACAAAGTAACTCCCACTAGTTTGATGGAGCCACATGGGTTTCAGTTCTAACGAGATTTCAGATGGTTGCCCAGTTAACAATTCGTGCCATGTCCTGTAATGAAATCACAGACGACGACGATCTAGTGTCCAAGGTCACCGAGCTATACTGGAATATCGAAGAAGGATCAACCGCAAGTTCTGTGTTACTACCGTGGTTCCCCAGCAAGGCGCGCAACCTTAAGAAAGAATCAACAGCGCAGCTTTATCTGTTGCTGAAAGAAGTTTATGAAGCCCGCTTCAACGGCGACAAAGTTCACTCAGATACATTGCAAGTACTCATAGATGAAGGAGATTCTATCAATGATGCAATACAGGTACGATATTTACACCATTTAAGCTGTTAGTACGTTAACGAGAGCACCAGTTTATGATGGGCGCGATGTTCGCTGGCATCGGTAGGTGTCCCTCAACGCGTATGATGTGCGCTGAGAATGAATCGCCGCAGTCAACACGGGAATCGTGTGCGCATGGACGATGCTCTACTTGCTCAATAACGCCATGTGGAAAGCCAAAGCGACAGAAGAAATACGTGCTTTTATTGCCAAGTACGCCAAGTCCGGCGGCTCACTCGGATCAGTTGGCGCAAATTCCGCCGAGCGTCTGGGACGAGGAAATGCCTGTCCTCGATGCCTGCTTGCGCGAAACCATTCGGGTCGTGATAAGTGAACCACTCCTGCGAAGGAACTTCGGTGTGATATCGTGATAAATGGCCATAAAATTCCTCTCGGAGTGTTCACCGCGCTCCCGATAACGTCCGCGCATCACGATCCCAACATCTACCCTGATCCATCTAAGTAAGTGAGATGTTCCAACTCTGAATATGGCTGTTGATCCATGTTGTCAAGATGGGATCCAGAGCGATATGCCAGAAATGAGGACAAGAAGGAACGCTGGGCGTATCTTGGATGGGGAACTGGTGAGTTCAACCGGCGTGATCGCGTAGTTCTGATGATTTTTATAAATATTGCAGGACGTCACCCTTGCTCTGGGATGCGTTTCGCGAAGCTGGAAGTCAAGACGATCCTAGCTCCCTTTCTTACCCTGTATGAGGCCGAGGTCCTGGATAAAGCGGGATCGAAGGTAACAGAACTCCCGAGCCCTGACTGCAATAGCCGGTAAGTCTCTACCCCACGTCATGGAGGGCGGCCTTGTGTCTCACTTGAGTTCCGATTGTGATATTTCTCTCCATAGCAAGTCGAAGACTCCACCCTCGCAGCCTGTGTGTAAGTGAAATTTCAAGATTACGAATGATTATAAGGTGAATAACTCGAAAAATGTAACACAGACATCAAGTACCGGCGTGTTTCGCTTTGAGTAGCAAAGTGTAGTACAAGTAGTTTTAGCCAGAATTTCGCGCTGCCAAATGGTGCTCAGATCACGCCGTGACGCTTCGTCACGATTTTTATGTCACAACATCTTACCGCCAGTACGTTCCACCCAGATGGGTAACCCTATCGGGCCGATAGGGTGTTTTCATAAACCACACTATCCGGCCGATAGGGAGGTCTGGCGACTAAACACCCCATCCACCGAAAAGGGTGTTTTCGAGATATAGGGTGTTCTGCGGGATGAAAACTCCCTATCGCCCAAATAGCACTCAGTTGACAGAACACCCCGTCGACCCTATAGGGTGATGGGCTGTTTTCGGCAAGGAACACCCAATCGGGAGATGCAATATAACAAAATGCTGTAAAGAATTTATTGTGAGGCATTCCGCGCCTTCTTTATGCTCTTAAATCCTCGAAAATATTGCTAATTGCTGATCACACCAAATATCGTCGGCTTACGACGGGCAGCTGCATATACAAGGCTAGGAATAGCAAAATTTACAAAAAATAAGAATATACAATTTTCCCAGCACCCTTTTCACGAGAACACCCTATCCACTTCATTTAATGCCCCATCGGCCGTATGGGTGGGATAGGGCTTTCATCCAAAATGCCCTATCCAGCATAAACACCCTATCGACCCCATCCACCAGATAGGGATACCCATCTGAGTAATGTTGCCGATGTTCGGGTCGAACCTACCTGACCCCGGTTCGACCTCTGAACCGACCCGCGGTTCAGGCTGGGTCAGGTTCGGTTCACTGGATCTCGAGCTTGGTTCGGTTCGCGGTTCGCGACGGTCTGCCAATCGCTGACCCAGGTCGAACCTGAACCGAACCTCGAACCGTGTGAAATATTTTTGCTCCATTTAGGCTGAGAATAAGCGAAAATAGTGCCGGAGTCGCATGTAAAAACTGTAACCGGTCCAAATTTAGCTGAATAAGATATTGTCTGCATCCACGAACTTGTGACGATGGCTCACAACGAGAAATATGTAACACACCCCTGATTTTGTGGAAGTCAAGTTTACCTCTAAGTTGCTCGTCAAGCCAAAAACAAGACCGGAAGGACCGGAAGGATGATGGGGATGACCATGAAGGAAAGAAATAGTTCAGAATTAATATTTTGACCAATTTTCGAAGGCATATGTCTAATTTGCAACAGTGTCCCAAAAATCAAGGTCGACCCCGGTTCGACCCCGAACCGAAGGTGAACCGGCCCGAACCATGGGTCAGAGGCGGTTCAGGTTCAGGTTCGCCAGTTTGCTCAGATTTCCGAACCGTTTGGGTTCGGGGTCACAATAAAAGGCCTGAACCGAACCCGACCCGAACATCGGCAGCATTACATCTGAGTGAAACGTACTCCTTACCGCAATAAAGTTGCCGATGAGCATGGTCTATTCTCCGTCCGTGCGTATCGCTTCTCTGCGAAAACACCCACAACTCTAGACTTTCGACATGCAGAACCAATCTACATACATCTGGAAATATTGGCCTTAGTATTTTGCCAATGAATCGTGTAAGTTAGCTCACCTACGTAAGTGTGGTTGTGCCGTAGGCAAGTCGCGTGTCACATGCACTGCCTGGCTGCTACAAGGGACGAGAAGAAGAACGGCGGCGTTTGGCTGAGTTGCGATTTTCGGTGCGACCATGTTGTCTGTTGAGAACTACTGAATGGGTCTTATAGAGACAGTGAGTGTTGTTACCTAGTCAGGTTCTGGAGTACCTCGTGTTTCGACATCCTTCCGTAAAGATTCAATCCTTGTCGCTGAAATTCCATTCCAATTCCAATTCAGCCGGATTTGCCTTTTGGTTTTCCTATGCCGCACGCGTTGCAAATATCGACATCTGTCACCTAGTCGATGCAATGCACCCTCAGGGCGATGCGCGATGCGGCGAACCGACACACCTGGACAACTAATCCCAAATGTTTAAGGTCATTTCTGGACGCGTGCTGATCGAGAAGACGCGGTGATCATGAATGCGTTCCCACACTGTAACGAAACCTTCGCTGAACCGAATTCCAACAGTCCTGCTCAGGACATCAAATTCCAAACCATGGTGAAGCAATACAATCCCGTTCTCAGAGACGATACACTGCCCGAGACAGCGAGGTTAAGATGGATGTGTCGTGCACTAAAATGTATCTGCGCTAACCTTTGTGGACCATATTCTGGAATTTCTGCGTCCTTTGAGGCGAAGTTCTTTGGGTGATCCTACTGTATACAGCGGAGAATAAACTCGACCTGGCGGACAGTGCCATTCTATTTCATTTCTCCTGCGGATTTCACCCATTCCACCACTTTGACATCATGTCCTCAAGTCCTGCCAACCAACCTCTCGTCGACTATTCGAAACTGGACAAAACCTCTCAGCTTGTCATAAACTCAAATGACCCATGTGGTAGAGGGGGATCTTCCGATATTTATCAATGTATGCTCCACGGCGAAAAGGTCGCCGTCAAAGTCATTAGGATTCATGTCCGCAAACTAGACCAGAAGGTCACGCGGGTACGCCATTATGGTCTTCAAAATTGACAGTAAATTGACACTTAACCAAGAGGATAAACCGAGAAGTTCAATCTTGGGCTGTCCTAAAACATGATCATGTCCTCTCACTGCGTGGAATATGTTTTTGGTCGAACAGTTCATTGCCCTCATTTATCTCGTCATGGATGGAAAACGGCTCTTTGGACAGTTACCTTAAGAAAAATCCATTCATCGATATTGTCCCTTATGTGCTCATGTCTATACTCAACGTTGATGTGCAACTGATCCTTTCAATAGTTCCTTCAAATCGCCTCTGGTCTCTTATACCTCCACAAACTGGATATGGTTCACGGTGACATTCGTGCCGTGAGCGTTCATCTCTTATTCTCGTTGTTGTGATGATAATACATAAATTCAGGGAAACGTGCTAGTTAGTAACGAAGGAATCGCAAAAATATCTGATTTTGGCTTGTCAAGGCGAACCTTTGGCGATCTCAATGTTGTCACATCTGACAATGTGCCGGGAACACTTCGATGGATGGCAGTGGAATACTTTCGTGGTGAGATTGAAGGTAGCTTTCCCGAGCAACCCCGTATGACCAAGGAAAGCGATGTCTGGGCGTTTGGGATGACAGTACTAGTGCGATTGTATTCAACTCTTCATTTACATGCAATTTTTA
The DNA here is from genome assembly GCA_004355085.1 of Rickenella mellea. NCBI lineage: Eukaryota > Fungi > Basidiomycota > Agaricomycetes > Hymenochaetales > Rickenellaceae > Rickenella > Rickenella mellea. The sequence goes on from ML170189.1 coordinate 246,240, forward strand.
CGTGTATGCAGGAGCTATGGTCTGGGAAAGTTCCTTTTGCAAAAATGAACGACCTCGCTGTGCTTACAGCACTACACCAAGGGAAGCGACCGGAACTTCCATTCCCGGCTCGAACTTCGGAAACCCGCCATGCAGGGTGGTTGGAGGACCTGTGCCAGGAGTGCTGGGCATTGGAGCCTTCTGAAAGGCCGACAATGTCCACCATCTACTCGTGCCTTAGGTAGGTCTAGTTTTTATACGGTGCTCATGCATAATCAAAACACCATCCAGGTCCGTCCTTCGATTTGAAAATGCGGGATGCTGCACCTCCGTGATCCCCGTGGGTTCTGAGGTTGAATCAGAGCCTGAAGCCTCTGACGATGGCGACGACGACGACTCGTCTTCATGCAGTTCGGAAAGTACTGCTGATACCATCTCACCCGATACACCCCTTGAAATGCCTCCAACTGCACCCGTCGTGGAGTCTGAATTCGCGGAATTCCTTACATCTGCAATCGGAAATAACGGGGCTGTTGACTTCGAGCTTGAATCACCTCTCGAAGATAGATTTACAATGACACCAACCACAATACCATCGCACATCTCTTACAACGGACGTACGTTTTCATGAATTCTGTGCGCTCGACTTCACGACTTAATTCAAGAACCCTTTATATAGCGTTTCGATCAAAAATTAACGAATTATTGATGAAATTGGGAATGAACGGCGCAGTCACGTACACACGCACTTCGGGAGGGCCGCCTCATCTACCACGGTGGTCTTCAGTTTGCAAATGTATGTACGATGACTTGGCTTGCCGGCATATTTCATTTCTTCCTCACAACAGTTCGAGACGTTGAGTATGGCCGTGGAAATGGGATGACGGTAAAGCTCGCGGACGAGCAGGCCGCAAAGCTAGCGTTTGAGACAATATGTACGTTGATTCGTTCGGCGTGAAAATTCGATCCTCACCTGAGAGTAAGCGCGAGATTATGCGGACGGACCCAACTACTTGCCAGAATTCAAAGCGTATCTCTCAACGCACGGTCTCACAGATAGGGTCAAGTGGGACATACATACGGCCGGGCCGCCGCATATGCTGGAATGGCATTGCATTTTCTATTGTAAGTTCGTCACATACGTTTAATCCCTGATGGTTTACATTTAACGATGAAGTGGATGAAACAATGCGCGGAGAAGGTCGCGGGCAAACAAAAAAGGTCGCAGAAGAAAACGCCGCTGTGTCGGCCGCTCGCAACATGCGAGAAAATCTCAACGTCTGTGATGGATAAGAAGCACACTATATTATTTGCAATGTCACCATTCTGTTTCTGACTTGCGCGACGCCAGCTGAGAGCCGAATACTCGAGTCAACTCGCAATTTGGGCAAATTCTGTTCACGCGTGGGGGAGGCAACTTGGAACGAGTCTCCGCCTCCTCAGTGTTGACTGAGACCAGATTGGCCGTGGGGGCGATCAAGAACCTAATCCCACGCGAGTCACCACAGGTATAGAAATACATGATGGATACGGTTACAAGCCCTCCGGTCCGTGGTCCTCATCGCCTGGATGCGATAGGCTGCATGAAAGCGCACCATGCAATAATGTCATCAGCATAACGAGACAGCTGCATCGCGGGCGCCGCCACGGATATACTAAAATACTACCACCAGGACAAGAAACTAACATACCGCATTTTGGCAGTCATTTGACCAATCTTCGGTGGATGCCCCAGTTGGGTGTGTCGACAGCCTTCTACGGCCGAACGGCGCCAAGCTTCGAGTGGAGGACGTCAAAGAAGAACGAAACAGTGACAAACTCAAGGCGTACATATATCAGGCTTCCCCAGCAAACCCGTCCTCGGAGGATTCCTCTCATCTTCAAGTACGATCGTATATGTCTAAGCACCAGGACGAACCACTTGGTCCTCAAATCCTCTTTGGAACTTCCTCTGGAGCCTTATTCTGTCTGATCGCTCTGGTACTGTTTCTCAGCCGAAACACAGATAAAATACCTCGCAAACGTGGAATACCCGTCGTGGGCTCTTGGACGTTCTTCACCGCAAGACACAGATTCGTCACTGAAGGTGTCAGGAAACTTGGAAACATATTTACATTTAATGTTCTTCATGTGAGCGCATTTATTGGGAGTGGAGTTGTGCAACTTGACGAAGTAATCCGTACCTAAACAGCACCAGGTTGTCGTTGTGGCAGGCGAAGCAGCCCGTCAGGTATTCTTTGGACATAAAGACATGGATTTCACGGAGGGATACAGCGTGCTACACGGCGACGTAAGTTAGATTTCATACTTCACCTTCATTGGCTTATACACTGATTGTACAACCCAAGTCCCCGACCCTTAAGGACATAGATATCACATCAGACGGTTTCAATGACGGCAGCACAGTATGTAACCCATGCACAATATCTTACCCACTCTGAAATGTTTCCAGGCTCACTTTAACAAGCGCCTTGCAGCACTTTTTCGTCGGGAAAGATTATCAGCTAGTGCGGGAATTTGTAAAGGGGAATTGACAGCTGATCGTGACTGCACTTACAGTCCTTCCCCTCATGTTCCAGGATCTTGACCGTTTCACGGAGCGATGGGGTACAGCAGGGTCCTTCAATGCCCACGAAGACGTCTACAACGTGACGCCTACTCACTCTTATGGAATTGAGTTCTGATGGAATTTATAGATGGTTTTTCAATTGACAATTCGTGCTATGTCCTGCCACGAAGTCGCAGATGACATCGATGTCGTGTCCAAGGTCACGCAACTATATTGGAATATTGAAGAGGGGTCAACCGCAAGTTCCGTGTTACTCCCTTGGCTCCCTAGCAAGGCGCGTACACTTAAGAAAGAATCGACAAAAGAGCTGTACTTGTTGTTCAAAGCTGTTTGCGAAGATCGCTACAACAGCGACGAAGTGCACTCAGACGCATTGCAAGTACTCATCGATGAAGGGGATTCTGTTAATGATGCAATACAGGTGTGGTTTATACACCATTTCACCTGTTACTATGTTGACGTGAGCTCCAGTTTATGATGAGCGCGTTGTTCGCCGGCATCGGTGGGTGTTATCCTCCAATGCTTGTTATACACGCTGAAAATAAATCGCCGCAGTTAACACAGGAATTATGTCGGCATGGACGATGCTCTACTTGCTCAGCAACCCCACCTGGAAAGCCAAGGCGACCGAAGAAATACGTTCATTTATTGCCAAGTACGCGAAATCCGGCCGACCACTCGCAGATCAGTTGGCGGAGGTTCCACCTCATGTCTGGGACGAGGAGATGCCTGTGCTTGACGTATGCTTACGTGAAACCATTCGCATCGTGATGAGTGGGCCGGCCTTGCGAAGGAACTTCGCGGATGGTATCGTCATAAATGGCCACGAAATACCTCGCGGAGCGTTCATGGCTTTCCCGATGACATCTACTCATCACGATCCCAACATCTACCCTGATCCGTTCAGGTAAATAGTTTAAATTGATATTGAATAATGATGCTGACCTACACTTTCAAGATGGGATCCTGAGCGCTATGCGAGAAACGAGGACAAGAAGGAGCATTGGGCGTATCTTGGATGGGGTACTGGTGAGTTCCACCTGCGTGATCCCGAAATTCTGGTGATGTTCATAAAATATTTGCAGGCCGCCACCCCTGCTCTGGGATGCGCTTCGCGAAGCTCGAAGTCAAGACCATCCTTGCACTATTTCTTACTCGATATGAGGCCGAGATTGTAGATAAATCGGGATCGAAAGTGACAGAAGTCCCAAGTCCCGAACGCAATAGCAGGTATGCCTTTCCATTGCGGGCAGCATTGGGTCTCATTTTCATTGGATCACGATATAGTTTGTCGAAGATTTTCCCCTCTCAACCTGTTTGTGAGTGAATTTTTTATAATTACGGTGGATAACTAGAAACATTGTACCAGACGTCAAGTATCGACGTGTTTCGGATTGAGTAGTAGAGTCGAGCATGATGTACAAGTAGTGTTTTGCCAACATTTTTGGCACCCTGATTCTTGATCTCGTTTGTGACAATTTATTGTGCTTACGTCACGCGATCCTTCCGCCTGACCATCGTATTATCATCCAAGCATGGCTCAATTCCAGCAAAGCACCGTGCAATGCCAGCCTTTCGATGTACAGAATCGATCGACAATGATGGCAGACGGAAGTGATGAAAGGAAATTCACTCGATGGATCGGCATTTTATTAACAACACCGCCGTCATGCCCGAATCCCAAAGTATCCACAGTCCACGACCAGTCCTACTTGTTCCACCTGACTTAGCTGTTTTGGAATTTTAACGGGGTGGGCAACATCCATTGAAAGTGGAAGCCAGGACAAAGGTATCCGATATCAGACAATGCTGCTATCTCAGCGCTCCGTTACTGGCACGCGAGTCCATAGGAATGCTTCACATGGGTGATTCAAAATATATCGTTCGTACAATGACATACCCTTATATTATTTACAAGGGGTCTCCTCAGGGACCGCTTCGCGCTGGCAACCAATTCAAGTCAAAGCCGAATTGCCCAGCGCCAAGTCTTTGAGTTCTGCATGCTCGAAATCGGCTCACCTCCCCATACGCTGCGGCGCCACACGGGTAAGCGTGACGACTTCATTCCTCCATACAAATTGCACACATCGCGATTCACATAGATTGGCGTTTCGGACGGCGAGCGATTAGCATCAATGTAACGAATCAGTGCGCTGATGACGCATCGTAGTTATTGCAATTGATGAATAGGCAATAATGCGTTGCCCAATGGGGGTAAGCTTCCGGCCATCATGCCCGGGGTGCATCAAGGAGCACCACCACTGCGGCCAGCAGCCGAAAATGAAGGAGAATGGACATATATAGGCGAGTCAAACTAAACATCCGCATCCCCCAATTCTCAAAGTACGCCATGTTTACACTCGGGCATGAATCTATCCAACCACAGTCCATTCTACGGATCGCCTCTGGGGCTCTCTGCTGTCTTGTCGCCCTCGTACTGTTTCTGAGCAGCAGGAGTGCAGGGGCAATGCCGCGCAAGCGTGGTTTACCCTATGTAGGCTCTTGGACGTTTTTCACTGCAAGACACAGATTCGTCACAGAGGGGATAAAAAAGCTTGGAAATATATTCACCTTCAATGTGCTGCAAGTAAGCGCGTTTCCTTAAATTACTCTGACGAAGTTACTGACACCGACCCAGGACCAAGTTATCGTTGTGGCAGGAGAAGAAGCCCGCCAGGTATTCTTTGGACATAAAGAGATGAACTTTGTAGAAGGATACAAAGTGCTACTCGCCGATGTAAGTTCGATCGATAACCCGAGTTCTGTGGATTGTGAGCTTATGGTGCGACGCAAGTCTCCGGTCCTTCAAGATATAAATATCAAACCGGACGCGTTTAATGATATGGTGGCGACACTCTTGCACAATCTGTGACCATGGCTGATATTCCTGTAGAATCACTTTAACAAACGCCTTACGTCTATGTTCCGTCGCGAAAGGATTTCAGCTGGTTTGTGGATGTACACAAGTTGGGGATGCTCTGACCACTTACCGAACCGCAGTTCTTCCGCTTATGTTCCAGGATCTTGATCGTTTCATGGAACGATGGGGTACTATTGGAACTTTCAATCCCCATGAAGACGTCTACAACGTGAGAATAAATTCATTCTTATCCCATTGAGTGGAATTGAGATCTAATGAAATTTATAGATGGTTTTCCAATTGACCATTCGTGCCATGTCTTGCAATGAAATTGCAGATGACTTTGATGTCGTGTCTAAGGTCACCCAGCTATATTGGAATATCGAAGAGGGATCAAGCGCAACTACTGTGCTACTTCCGTGGCTCCCTAGCAAGGCGCGCACCCTCAAGAAAGAATCAACAACAGCACTATACTTGTTGTTCAAAGATGTTTATGACGCCCGCTTCAGCAGCGACAAAGTGCATTCAGACGCATTGCAAGTACTCATCGATGAGGGAGATTCTGTCAATGATGCAATACAAGTACGATATGTACACCATATTTTCTGTTAGTATGTTGACAAGTCTCCAGTTTATGATGAGCTCGTTGTTCGCTGGCATCGGTGGGTGTCCCCTTATGCGTAATATGTATATGCGCTGAATATTTTCGTTGCAGTTAACACGGGAATCATGTCCGCATGGATGATGCTCTACTTGCTCAACAACCCCACCTGGAAAGCCAAGGCGACCGAAGAAATACGTTCTTTCATTGCCAAGTACGCCAAGTCCGGCGGGTCGCTCGCAGATCAGTTGGCGCAAGTTCCACCTGGTGTCTGGGACGAGGAGATGCCTGTCCTTGACGTATGTTTGCGCGAAACTATTCGTGTCATCATGAGTGGACCAGCTTTGCGGAGGAACTTCGGTGACGATATTGTGATAAACGGTCATAAAATACCTCGCGGAGCGTTCTTGGCTTTTCCTATGGCGTCTGCGCATCACGATCCCAACATATACCCTGATCCATTCAAGTGAGTTGTATGACTTATCGTTCAATAAAACGTTGTGCTTATGCGCATTGTCAAGATGGGATCCAGACCGTTATGCAAGAAATGAGGACAAGAAGGAACATTGGGCATATCTTGGATGGGGTACTGGTAAGTTTAACGTGAGCGATCCCAAAATTCTGGTGATATTCATAGAATATTTGCAGGCCGTCATCCCTGCTCTGGGATGCGTTTCGCGAAGCTCGAAGTCAAGACTATCCTCGCTCTGTTTCTCACTCGGTATGAGGCTGAGATTGTAGATGAATCGGGATCGAAGGTCTCAGAACTCCCTAGCCCTGACCGCAATAGCCGGTAAGCCTTACCCCATTTATTTTATGGGCGGTATTGCGTTTCATTTTAATCCTGATCATGATCTTTTCGTTGCGTAGCTTGACCAAGATCTTCCCCTCTCGGCCAGTCTGTACGTGGATGTTGTCGAATTTAGTGACCATGCGCTTACATTCGAAACTTTTTGATAGACGTCAAGTATCGGCGTGTTTCGGATTGAACAAGCCTCCGACGCCTGCGGTGGGGAGTCACGGCTTGTTTTAGATTTAATCGTAAAAGTATGGGTGGTGTTTGCATGTACTTACTCGAGTATCATGGACTTCCGAGACTTCGTCGTTCCACTAGAATCATTCTCTCGAGATGTCATTCTCGGGCGCTAAATCGTGTGGCGTGACTTCCACTTTGGTATGCTGCTTACGTCAAACGAGGCTGTCTCTGCCACTTGAACTGCGAACTGCGATCCAACAAACCCTTTTCTTTACCTTTCACCACCATCTAGTATCAATCCAACATATCGAGCAGAATTCGCGCAAAATCGGTCTTTCAATATGCCGAACCAATCGACCATGTCGGCAGATGAGAAGGACAAAGTGAAAGCGGCTGTAAAGAGCGGGAATAATGTTACAATTCTCAACGCCACTGTCGCGCGGATATACTATGCGCATCCCAATCCCGATTCTTGGTCTTATACAGGTCTTCAAGGCGGCCTGGCGTGCACGGTGAACAAGTCGAACAACGTGCATTATTTGTGCCTGGTAGACCTGCAAGGAACAAGAGGTATTATCTGGGGCCATGAATTATATGAAGGATTTGAACTTAACAAGGATCGGGGATTCTTCCACTCGTTCTCTGGTGATGTTCGTGGACAGTAATTTGGGGAGATAAATGATTTACTAATCCATGTGCAGGAGTGTATGGTTGGGATAGTGTATTCTGACGAAGGGGAGGCTGAGACAATGCTCAAGAAAGTCAACGGGAGAAAGAAGTCTGGTAAGCCACATTTTGCTTTTCGTCGTCCGTATGATACTGAGGTATCCCTCGTCACACAGGAAAGTCGAAGTCGAAGTCTCCGAAGAAAAAGAAGGGCTCAAAGATCGACAAGTCATTGATCTCTGCACCTCAAGTCGACTCGTTCAAACACATATCTCACATGGGTTATGACTCCGAGAAGGGTTTCGTCTCCACCGGTGTCGACCCATCATGGACAGCCTTCCTCGACAATCTTCAGAGTCAAGGCATCGACAAATCCGTCATTAACGAAAATATGGACTTCATCAGAGATTTCGTGCGAGACGCGCAAGCAGCTCCACCAGCGAGCACAGCTGCGCCAGTGAGAAGCAGCAAGCCTTCCCAACCACCTCCCCCGCCTTCACGAAAGAAAGGCGCGCCCCCACCTGTCCCACGAAGAGGACATGGGCAAACTGACAGCACAAGTTCGATTCCCTCACCCGCGACAACCCAAGCTCCACCACTCCCTCCAGCACGAACACCCATTGCCCCTCCACCTCCACCGACGCGGAATGCTAGTCAAAGTGCACCCCCGGCACCTCCTGCACCACCCGCGCCACCATCCAGAAGTAACGCCGCTCCGGCAGCACCTCCGCCTCCGCCTCCTCCTACACGAGGTCCCGCTGCACCTCCCCCGCCACCTCCGCCTCCCTCGAGAGGTCCTACTGGAGCGCCACCGCCGCCGCCTCCACCACCACCACCACCCCCTCCTGGTCCCAGCGGCGCGCCTCCCCCGCCTCCGCCTCCACCTCCGCCACCCGGTGCGCCACCTCCTCCGGTTGCAGCAATCCTCCCTCCCCCACAAGCAGGCCGCAATGCGCTTCTGGAGTCCATTCAGGGCAAAGGGATACACAGCCTACGCAAGACAGGTAACGATGACCCGCTTGAGTCGCCTAGCACGTCGACACGTTCCAGTGCAGTTCCTCCTGCTCGTTCGACACCGCCTCCTCCCCAAGCTGTCGAGGAAGCTGGTAGCTCGGCAGGTGCTGCAGGTGGTGGTGACCTTGCGGCTGCGCTCGCAGCAGCGCTCACTCAACGGAATAAGAAACTTGGTGATAGCGATGATGACGAGGAAGATGAAGAGGAGTGGGATTAATCGGTAACTATTGCTGTGACTATTCCCCTCATCTCCCAGCCAACTGTTGTATTACGGGTACATAATGTCAACGTTGTATTTGACAGAGGCAGCTGTGCGATGTTGTAGTTTACGATACTGCTGTGTAAAATAATTGGAAATATACGATGTCGGTGATACCCGAGAGGTGGCTGTAAGCGGAAGGTGATGTTTCGAGTAACTCAGGCCCTTGACCCATCCACCAACTATTTAGTATCCAAGTTCTTCCCTTTCCTTCATCCAAATCTCCTTACTCGACCCCACAAATATGGCTGATACATTAGTGAGTCTCCATCGTGATGTTGTACGAACGATGAGCAGAGATTGACGCGCATATCAACCATATCTTTTAGTCTGAGGGTGTGTGACGATTCTGCTTGCTAGAAGCCCGGGGAAGATTCTAACTTCACGATGAATATCCAGAGCAGATTTCTGGTTGGTTCTTTGAGTTCATTTCGCGTCCCACACGGTAACATGATGTGAAACAGAGTTCAAGGAGGCCTTCTCCTTATTCGATAAAGGTGCGTTATTGATCCACTTCGTTCCAACTGACTTCCTTAACGATCCACGCACAAACACTTTAGATGGCGACGGCACAATCACCACCAAAGAGCTCGGCACCGTCATGCGCTCGCTCGGACAGAATCCGACAGAGGCAGAGCTGCAAGACATGATCAACGAGGTCGACGCAGACGGCAACGGCACGATCGACTTCCCGGAGTTCCTGACGATGATGGCGCGCAAGATGCGGGACACGGATAGCGAGGAGGAGATTAAGGAGGCGTTTAAAGTGTTCGATCGTGATAACAATGGCTTCATCAGCGCCGCGGAGTTGAGGCACGTCATGACCAACCTTGGTGCGTGTTTCGAAGGAGATCTCGTTTCTCGTTATCTATTTCCTCAATTATGTTTAATGCGCTGATCTCTCAACGTCACAGGCGAGAAGCTTGGAGAGAAGGAAGTCGACGAGATGATTCGTGAAGCCGACATTGATGGTGACGGCCAGATTAACTATGAAGGTACGGGTTATACACCTTAAACTCCCATCACACGCCTAACTTCTCTCCCTTCTCGTCTCGCACAGAATTCGTGAAGGTAAGGAAGCTCAAGTATCGCATCGCAATGCACGGCGCTAATTCGGGTTTCCCACAGATGATGTTGGCGAAGTAGACAAATACAACGCGATGCACTGCCATACCTGTACTATTGGACCTACTCTCTTGTTTCCTTCGCCTATTGTGCCAATACCAACGTCGTAAAGTTATGAATGGAACGGAAACATTCTGTGGCGTGAGACTCGAGCGCTTGATGGCTTGTAACTTCAGCTTTATGCAAGCCTGAAACTGATCCGTCCCCAAGTCCAAGAAATGCACTGTTCTTGTGGTTGTCGTCTTGACCATAGTGCAGGAACTGTAATGTTGACGTTCGCGACGAACGAGAACAATATTGCATGCCTGACGTCATCGGACTTCAGCGCTTCAGCGATAGAAAGTTCCCACATTGAGTACGTTCGGAAGAATAGTGCCGTTCATTTATGTCTGGGTCCAAATGCAGAATTTGCATTTCGTTGCATTTGCAGTTGCAGAATGCCAAATTCGGCCAAATGCAAGGGTGGACAACTGAACGCCCCCACCATCGACTTGCAGCCTTGCGTGACAATCAACTGAGGGGATATTTTATACATTTAAATACACTTTGATTTCTTTTGCACTGTATGGGTTCCGAGTCGTGCTGCCTGCCAGTTCCAAGAGCAGAGAATCTTTATTTATTTTTATGTTAAATACATGGCGGCGGCTATTTCGCCGACGTTGCCACGTCCTCCGTTGTGTCCGCATCGCTGTTTGCGTCTCCGCCTACCCAGCTGCACCTCCCGTGCCACGTCCGCGGCTGCCGTTGTGTCTTCGTGGTCATCGGTTCCGTCGTCGAAAGTGGTGGCGTTGAGAGGACTGCGTAGGTTCTTGCGGTCGTTGGTAGGTGGTGATCGTTGGAACAGAAGCGGCAGCGTTCTTCATTTCGAGGTGGTGGTGGGCGGCATGGCGTAGATGTGGTCCGGGAGTCCGATTCGTGGGCGTAGCATGGTGGATGCTCTGCATGTCTGCTGCGTCGGCGGCTTGCCCTGTGTGTCCGAAGGCGCTGTGATAAAAAGTATGTCAGTAGAGAGGAAAACAAAGTGCCCACATATTTTGGTTGTGAATCTCCTAGCTTTTGCCATCCCGATCCCTGGGCCACGTTGAGTGGTGCCATTTGGTGCTGAACGCCCGTCGACGAGCCCTCGTTGTCGTGAGGTTGAGATTAGTCACGCAGTCACAACATTCTGCAGAATTAGCCGATCATGCAGCCTCGGGGCTGCATGATCGGCTAATTTGCATTTGGACGAATTTGGCATTCTGCAACTGCAAATGCAACGAAATGCAAATTCTGCATTTGGACCCGGACATAAATGAACGGCACTAATGCTATGAGTACAACAAAGCAATTCTACGTGCAGCCGATTTACACAAAGGTCTCCTTGGAAGCGTCATGTCTGGGCGAGCCCTGCACGTCCTGAAAATAAATTAATATTAATTCAAGTGTTGCCCGGCAACGTCCATGTATGCATGATTACCTGCGAAGATATATCCGTGGAACCGTCCATATTTACGGAAAAGTGGTGACCAAGTGCGTCCGTCTGACCCGAAACATAAATATCATAGTCTTTAGGCAACGAAGCTCACTGAGATTGCGTACCTTCTCATTCTCGGACGGTGTCCGTGAAAGACTGACGACGTCCGACAAGGCGAAGACTGGTAGACTGGTGCTGCCAGTGAATTCTGGCTGATTGATTCGTTCCTTTATGAATCCCCTGGCGTTTAGCATCGCAAGCAAGGCGTTGAAGTACACTGTATATATATTTTCAAAATTTTTGGTTGTTGTGGCGACAAGAAAGGAGGATTGACCGTACGTTTGGATAGTTGAGCATATAATGCGACGAAGGCGAAACTTGTCGGCATCGTCGCGTACTATTATCATTCAAGATCAGCGCCACGGACTGTGCCAGGACATAATGCAGAGCGACTCACGGAGATAAAACAAGCGATGGAAAAGATACTCGTCAATAAACCGGTGTTGACACAATACGCCATTAATGTGGAGACCATCGAGCCCGTTTTCGACCTGATAAGAGTATGTCAGAAGGGATGTCGTTATGAATAACGAATTAGCTTCACGTACTGTTTGATTCCTCTACGGCTGCGGTTGAGCAAATAACACAGCGAAGTCGCGGTCCACGTATCTGCTACGACGTTGATCGCCAGTGTTGAATATATCGCCCACTGTACAAAGAGTTTGCATCCAATTTATAAACGCGTGCGAGACAATGGACTCACGGAAATCTTGTGAAGGTCCGCGAACGTCGCGAAGAAAAATCTGCGCAAGTGTGAGTCTTGATATCAATAGTATTTCACTGATAACACATACATTCTAATGCCGAAAGCTATGCAAATAATCAGCCACCTCTCAGCAACGATACACTCTTGGGGGCTCACCTATTCCGGCAACTGCACGGAACAAAGATACGTAAACTGGCAGTGTATGAGTTTGAAACCTCTTAACACGCACCAACATCAATCACAGCGAGGGTCATCTATTAATGGAAATGAGTTGGATGTGAACGAATATTGCGTCAACTGTCTATCTCACCACCGGCAGATACAATTTCCAGTTGCCCCTGCTTACTGGGGGGATGTGAGATTTTATTCTCAAAAGGCGGATGCAGTAATTCTTACGGATCCAAATTCTCCGGGCGAAGAAACTAAGGTTACGTTGTTAGGAAGAAAATATCGCCATTGCAGATTCTGCTACCACGGACCTTCTTACAATGAAGTCGCTGATATGCTATGTTATGTTAGACTTCGAAGCTCACATATGAACCGTGCAACATACGGTCAACAAAATTTCGCACTGGTCGAGAAAATAAGGTTAGTTTTGCCCATTCGATGACGAACCTACAATGACCACACACTTTGAAAGCCCTGTGGAGCCCGTTGAGTGCACCGATACGGCGAGGAGCAATGGTGCTTACCAAGTTGTGAAGAGAAGAGAAATGGGATTCAGAAAATTATCGACAACGTGGTAGTAGACACTGTATGCATTAAATGCCATGAAAAGGCTATCCAAAATCCTATCACGACGTCAGCGCGGAATTCACCCTTGATACCAGACGTCCACTTACCACAGGAAAGTGACCTGGACGGCCGCACATTACACAACTACGAAGGATTGAGTTATTGATTCTTACCAAGCTTTTCAAGTACTTCGGGTCTTTGGAGGACTTTTGGAAGTAGATAAATGTCTGTATGGTCGTGACACCGTAGAGCCTAAGACATACTCCCGGTCAAATACAGTCACATGCCCAAATAACATCCTTACATCGACGAAATAATCGTACCGATCAGCATCGCCCCAATAGTGTTGTCAAAATGAAGGTTGTGTGGGCTCGCCATGTTCAAGTTGTGTGGCGAACTTCAAGTTCGGTGTTGAGTGTCGGAGACAAATTGCACATCTCTGAAAGTGAGAGTCTCATACATTAGGGACGAATCCACTATGTCGCGATTGGACAGAGCCGCTTTGACGAGATTCCCCTTTCCTGCGACCCTGCAAGATCTAGATGTCATGGATGTCAAAATACTGTACGCAGATTAGAAGCCACGTGGATTTGCATCCGGACATCTCTTACTTACATAGTAAGGCAGATTTCGGCACCACAAATTATTGGTAGAACTGTCTCGTCTTATTGGACTCCAATTCCCAGCTACCTGGCCTCATTTCATGGAATGTTCGTGTGCCACATCCAACGTAACTGCAGCAAAGGAAAGCCAGAAACCCCACATCAATTCTCAACAGGCGCTGTACAGATGAGCAATTGGATCCACTGGTGGATGGTCAAGTACAGAGTCGCTGATCAGATCAGTTCCGCCGCAATGCTGGAGGTCTTCCATTTTTAATATAGGGGTGGGGAGACGAAAGATGTACAGTATGCGCAAATAAACAGGCTCGGGCGTCCCAAATGTGCCGATCCACGAAAATAAGGACTGGATAAGGTCTCTCAACTCAACAAAGCTAGCTTAATCGGCGGGGAGTGGAAGAGGATTCACCGCGCGCTGTAAGGCAGCAATTAATTGTCCGTGTTACGGATTTACACAAGACTTTCTTTTGGAGCGTCTTTTTTGTGCGAGCCTGCAAAGAATTACAGTGTACATTTAGTCAGTCGCATTTGCCGGAAACTGCATATATGCGTACTTGCGAGGACACATCTATGGCACTGCCAATGGGTACGGAAAGTTGGCGCCGGGGAGTGCCTGTCTAGTCCATGGTGCGAAAAATGTTAATAAAAGACGGACGACGGGTCGCACCTTCTCGACCTGGATGGCGCGTGCGATGAACTGATGACGTCTGACAAGGCATAGACCGGTTGACTTGTGCTGGCTGTGAATTGCGTGTGACTGATTCGTTTTCTCATGGACTCCCTTGAGTTCAACATAGCCAGCAGAGCGTTTAGGTACACTGTATGTTTCGGTCGCATTTGGTGCACTTGAAGTGAAATAAAACGAATTGGACGCACATTTAGGTAGTTGGGCATAAAACGCAATGAAAAAATAGGTTGTTGGCTTTACGTACTATTCGGCGCGAATATTACAGGTTATGCCAGAACTAGCGAAGGAAAACTCAGGGAGAGGAGGCAACCTATGGAGAAGACACTGGTCAACAGACCTGTGTTGACGCAATACACCATCATCGTAGTAATGATTGAGCGTGTTGCAAAAGAAGGTACACCGCACTTGAATGCCGGTAAGGAAACTAGGCTGATGCGACAAACTTTCTGACCCCACCGCGACCACGGTTGCTGTATTGTTAGTCCAGGAATTAATAACGATATAATGATGATGTCAACATTTTGATGCCGAAGCCTGTCACGGTAGATATCGTCAGTCGCCTACCATCAGTGATGACATCGGAATGCTCGCCTAGGCCTCCAACTGCAGGGAAAATTGACATATGAATGAAAAATTCGGGTCGGGATATACCAACACGCACCACGATCCATCATTGCCAGCGTCACCTATTAATGAGATAATACAGTGGTAAAAGAATGGCATTTTAGATGTATCGAACCCACCACTGGCAGTAAAAATTACCAGTTGCCGTTGCTGACTGAGAAAAAAAAATGAACCTCTGATTTCCATCCAACGTATAACTTCTTACGAATCCAAACTCTCCGGATGAAGAAACTATGGCAATATCGTCGGAACGAGACATTTACCAGCGGTCCGAAAACACTGACCTTCTTACAATAAAGTCGCTAATATGCTAAGTCAAGTCAGAAAGAGAGTTTAGGCCACATAGGCCGACCGCGCAACGCACTGTTATTATAATGGCCAACTGGACGGAAACAAGGTAAGATATTTCAAGAACAAACCCACTGTCAGCACCAACTTTGAAGGCCCTATAGACAATTTTTCACAAGTAAATGCGGCGATGAGAAGGGACCCACACCAGGTTGGAATTAGGAGAGCAAAGGGGTTAAGGAAATTATCGACCATGTGGAAGTAGACGCTGTATGTTCCAAGCGACATATGAAGACCATCCAAGACCCTATTGCGGCGTGAGTGGGTCTGGTTCGCTTCCCCTATGAGATCTCCACATACCACAGAAAGGCGACCTGGGGAGGTACGATTAAGAATGATTGTTACAGCCATTGTTGGTTTCTCACCAGGACCCTCAAGTAATTCGAATCTTTTGGAAATCTTTGAAAGTAGATAAATGTCTGTACATTTGTGATACCGTACAGCCTGGAACAACCGGCTGGTCAGATTCGAATTAATGCGTAGGTGTAATACACCTACATCGACGACATGATTGTGCCTATTAACAAAACACCCAGAGTGTTGTCGAAGTGGAGGTGTTGTGTGCTCGCCATGTTGTGTGGTGGGTTTCAAATGATAGTTGAACAGTACGAAGCAAATCACGAAACAGTGTCTTACAAGCACACTACAAGCGCCCACACACTGTACCGAAATTTAAGCAGGGCTGCTCAGGTTCTAGTCTCGGGCCTTCGCATGACAAAATTACTCTCCAGCAACCCTGGATAGCTGCGGGTAGAATGAAAACTGTAAACGTCGGGTGGGTGAATATTACAACCGGACAATTCTGTTGATCTGATGCTGAAACATACCGTTTGCAGGCATATCGACGGTTGGTACATTTCAAGTGCTATTGACATTGCTTGACTCTTTTGAGTTGACCAACCTTATTTGCTTCCGATGCGATGCCGAGGCTCCGATAATTTCCACTGTCCCACGATGCATATGGACGATTAATTGATTTTTTGATAGTCCGTACGCAGACCGGATGGTGAGCATCATGAGTAATACAATGTACGGTACGTGTATTCCTAGATGACATGATACAACAATTTGTACATACAACATCGCTTGAATTATCTTAACTAAAAATTATACGGATGGTCCTAGCTTTGACTCTGGCTGCCCCTAGTACAGAAGCTCGGGGAGTATTACAATCAAGCCACAGATATCTGCCATATCACGGATGTGTGATTCAAACCAAGGTACCCTTATAATCACCTTGCCTATGCAAGTTCTGGAAATCCTGGAATAAAAAAATATTAGGTCTAGGCGACCTATTTGCCAAGAACGTAGAACTGTACCTGCGAATGTATATCCATAACTTGAGCGGCGGTGTGAAAGGAAAGATGGTGGTGATGCGTATCCGCCTGACGTGACATCATAAATTTCGTCATCTTCAGGTAGCGACGGTCAGGGATAACCGTACCTTCTCAATCTCGGATTGCGCCTGTGATGAAATGGCGTTTGACGGGTGGAATACAGGTGGACTTGAGCTGCCCATGAATTGCGTATGGTTGACTCGTTCTCTCAAGGCACCTCTAGCATTGAGCGTCGCGAGGAGAGCGTTGAGGTACACTGCATAATTTGTTCACATGTTTGAATGGTAAATGAAACGAGGTTCGGCATTACGTTTTGGGAGTTGCGCATAAAAAGCGACGAAGACGAAATTTGTCGGCATAGTCGCATACTATTATTCAAGTCCACAGTCACAGGCTGTACCAAAACAAGTGTAAAAAAAGCTCACGGAGACGAAACAGCCGATAGAAAAGACACTTGTCAACAGACCCGTATTGATGCAATAGACCATCAATTTAGAAATCATCGAGTCGGTTCTAATAACCAATCGTCGGGTGTGAATATGAGGACGCTGAGCGTTCAATTCCACATACCGTTTGATTCCGCTGCGGCTGCGGTTGAGCAAATAACATAGCGACGTTGCAGTCCACAAGTCTGCTACAACGTTGATCCCCAGTGTAGCATATATCACCCACTGTGGAAAGGAGGTCGTGCTCAGTACACAACTTCGTCCACAAACGATAATGAACTCACGGCAATTTTGTGGAAATCCGCGAAAGTTTCATAGAAATATCTGCCCATGTGTCAGCCTCAAATAGAATGTATATAATCATAAGACACACGATTTTATGCCAAAACCTTTGCAGATGGATTATCAATGAAGCTCAAAAGAGAACGGAGGACGCTCACCTAGCCCTCCAACTGTATAAAGTGAGAGAATTAAGCGACGTAATTGAATCAGTACGCGACAATACGCACCGAGATCAATCATGGCGAGAGTCATCTAATAATCGAAGCAAGTCAGTGGGAGGATTAACCTGTTTCCACGTGCCCAACTTACCACCGACAATAACAGTTTCCAATTTCTCCCGCTCACTGAAGATAATGGTAAGGCGAATGTCCTCATTTTCGCAGGGGCAGTTTTCTTACGAATCCAAATTCTCCATGCAAATATACTAAGAATGGGTCGTCAGAATGAGAAAATTACCCGTGCACATCTCGAAACACTGACCTCCTTACAATAAAGTCACTGGTATGCTATGATACGTCAGACTTTGGAAGTGCATACGTTGACCGTTAAGCATACCGTAAGGATAATTTCCGACTGGACAGAATCCGGTCAGATTTTGAAAGAATTTAGACGCAAGAATTACAAACTTTGAAGCTCCTACAGATGACATTGAGTGCATCAATGCAGATCGAGATGATGCGACGCTTACCAGGTCGGGGATATAAGTGCCAGCGGGTTGAGGTAATTATCGACCATGTAATAGTAGTCGGTGCATGCAATAAAAGCCATGTGAACAGTATCCAAGATCCTAACACGATGTGAGTCAGACGATGATCGACTTCATTTTGTCGACCCTGCCCGCGCACCATAGGAATGCGATCTGTTCAGGCGAACGTCAATTCAGCTATTAAGGGTTGCATATAGTCGACATTTCTTACGAGGCCTCTTAGGTATTTCGGATCTTTTGAGGGTCGTTGAAAGTAGATAAATGTTTGTACATTCGTGATGCCATAGAGCCTATGACGGATGAATTCTCGT
Organism: Rickenella mellea; assembly: GCA_004355085.1. NCBI lineage: Eukaryota > Fungi > Basidiomycota > Agaricomycetes > Hymenochaetales > Rickenellaceae > Rickenella > Rickenella mellea. The sequence goes on from ML170189.1 coordinate 264,605, forward strand.
GCCCAAGGCAAGACCTGTACCATGCACTTACATCGACGAAATAATTGTACCAATCAATATTACACCAAGAGTGTTGTCGAAGCGAAGGTGACCTGGGCTCGCCATGGTGTAGGTGAAGAGTGAAACTGGGGTGGCGGGGTAAAAATCGCACAATCTTCAAGTTCCATGTGGATACAAGTAGTGCCGCGTTGGCGCTCGGTCTAACCCGTTAGGTTTTGAATGTGTAGCTAGCATACAGTCTCCCATCAGTGATTGCGGCAAAACGGATTCAAATAAGTGCTAGTGTGCCTATTTTCATCCCTCTCCCCACACCGCCCTATGTCGCTATAGCAAGCGCGAGACACCTTGGAATTTGAACACAGAACACCTCTTCCTTCAAGCTTCAAGACAATAGAGATCACATGAAGCATTATGTTTGAGTCAGAAAACATAACGATGGTCGGCGGACATTCATCGTTTACGTCCGGAAAATAAAATTGGTTCCTCAGCGGAACCAATGGCAAATGTGACCGGTCCGCGCCATGCGATGGACACGTTCCTGGCTTGTCGCCAAGTGATCGAGCGAGATCGTCGGCAAAGAGAGAAGATTAATATTCGCTACAATTGAAAAGTCGTGGCCTATCGTTGCGGTTATGGGTTAAGCAGGGAGGATGGATCTTGGAAAATACGACGCATGTTATAGGGAAATTACATGTTTCCGAGAACTCACAAAATTCGAATGCGAGCGGAGTACCGGTGGTCATCTCCAGATCTGAGATGATTGCACCTGAATTTCGCCTTTCCAGCGTTGCCAATCCCAGCGTGCATATTCGCAGGTATTAATACCAGCTAGCGTGCAGAGCATTGAAGCGCAGTGAGATCCCATATGTGCATGGCGTTCAAAGTTTCGTAGCTTTTCCTCCGAATCTGAGATCGATGCCCTCGTCCCAGCCATTTTGATTTGGGGTACATCTTGCGCCAAAAATCCAGCGCGTCGGGACCGTCCGTTCTGTCTTGACCCGCACTTCACAGTCGCGACCATCCTTTGTCGTGGTGACAACTCATTGCAGCGCATCTCCTGAATATACAGTGAACGTTGAATATCACAGCCTTAGTTAGGTAGTCAAGTAGGTAGTTACACCTTAACACCTTCGTTTACCCCGCGTTTCAGCTTCGGACCGGAGAGTCTCGGCCCGGCGGAGAGACAGATTAAACCCAGCGCTTAACTCCGATTCGTCACTCACGAGTGAACAGTCACATTTGCACCTCGAAGTCAACACAATGGCAAGAAAAATGGTAGGAAAAGGACTGATGAGCGGTGTTTACAGCTAATGGTATCTTCATTGCAGTCCGCAGGTACGTTTGCAGCTTGTCTCAGTCTTCTGGTATCTGAGGGAATGTTATCGACGAATGGCAGACGAGCAACTGTCGGGTAAACATTACACCACTTGATGAACTTATCTCAACATGCTTCAGAACTCAAAGGCGCCTTCCAACTATTCGATAAAGGTAAATGTCTCCCAAGGACTAAAATACCTACGACAACTTCTTGTCATGATGGTTCGCTTACAGACAACGATGGCACGATCAGCACGGACGAACTCGGTGCCGTGATGCGTTCCGTCGGACGCGAACCCACAGAAGCCGAGCTCAAGCGCATGGTCGCAGGAGTTGACGCCGACAGCAACGGGAAGATAGAATTCTCGGAATTCGTGGTGTTAATGGAGGGACAGATCCGTGCGGAGGATTTAAAGGAGGAGTTGCGGGATGCATTCAGGACGTTCGACGCAGACAACGATGGGTTCATCAGCGCGAAAGAAGTGAGAGTTGTGATGGGCAAGCTTGGTGCGCATAATTAGATTGATTTCTGTTGTTCAATGCACTGATATAGTCGTGCGTACTAGGCGAGAGGCTGAGTGATCAGCAAGTTGACGAGATCGTTCGGGAAGCCGATACGAATGGCGATGGGAAGATAAATTATGAAGGTGAGCAGAGGGATAACATTTCTGCTGACATTATCTCTGAATCTGCCTGCGCAGAGTTTGTAAGGGTATGACGGTTCCCATTCCCGGTATGCAGACGCCTCAACTAATTGTCTCGGATAGATGATGGGCTGATTCGAGCAACGACTGTTTTTCTTGGGCTACCTGAGGTTTTTGTATGAATATTTTCTTTTCATGTACGGATTCAGCCAGAAACTCATCGAACAATTGTGAACATATTTTGGTGTAATTTTGCGACATTCGTCACATGCATAAATAGGCGTTGGTTTGTGGCGCTGGGCTATTTGTGGCTAGGCTCTGAGGCGATGACGAGTCTGGACTCCGAAGTTCATGTCCAGACCCGAATGCGTCGGGTCGCACTCTTTCTGGACCGATAGAAGTATTTAGGTCGGCTTTTACATGGGTTCAAGAGATCCAGAAGCGCTCATGCAGCTAACCAAAGGTACGAGCAGACCCTCACTGCAGGATGTTATCATTCTTTTCTTATAATCATTACCCAACAGAACAAATTCATGGTCAGTCCCTGTCCTTCCAAGTATCACGAAATGTCACGGACAATGTAAAACATTCCAGAGTTCGAGAAGGGTTTCAAGGTCTACGACAAAGGTGCGTCATACGGCATGCCATCATTCTCACCTCATAACCCATGGCAAAAGACGGCGATGGAAGGATCACCGCAGCAGATCTCTCCGCCGTCCTCGGCTCCCTAGGCCACCACCCAGATGACAACGAAATTCAAGACATGATGGGTGCCCTAGACCTCAACGGGGACGGATACATCGATCTAGGCGAATTCGTCACACTCATGGCTTCCAAGTTGGAAGCGGGAAATTCGGAGATTGACTATCGAGAAGCGTTCGATACGTTCGATGTTAGTGGTGATGGCACGATTGATAAGGAGGAGCTTCGGAAAGCGTTGTCTGTTCTTGGTGCGTCTTGATTTTGACTTGAGCTTATGGACAGTCTTATATTACCCTCAGGTGAAGAGCTTACGGATCAGGAATTTGAGAAGATGTTTGCGGAAGCAGATACTGATGGCGATGGCAAGATAACATCTGACGGTACGACTCCATCACCTTTCTTCGCACTATTTTTGATACATTCGCATTAACAGAATTTGTGAATGTCAGTGACGTCGTTGACACCTCACCATTTTCTTTGTACTGACTTAAATGATTATTTTTCAGATAATGACTTCAGCATGATTTTTCAGAATTCAAACGTGTAATTGTAACTTACGCTGCGCGTTGTACGCTATTGCTGTACCCCAAGATCCACTTAATGTCAAATTTCTCTTTCAGTGTATCAGCTTACAAACGGCTTCGCGCATGATATGCCTCGTCTGGTCAGCCACATCAATGTCCACACCCATTTTTCGTTGAGGTGAGTCGTCAAGATTGTGTTCCGCCACCATTAGACACGGCTATATCAAACCATCAATGCCACGATCTAAATTGAACAAGTTATATTCCTTCGCGAGCATAACCGCGCTCGATCCATGAAGCTAGATGCGGCCTTGTATGCGGTTGATCACCTCGATCGTCTGAGCAACTGATCATCATCTTCAAGTTCACGTTCGTCATCGCGGATGTACGAAGATTACTGTATGAACACTGTCGACGCCTGACCACAACCTGCCGGCCCAACATCCGAATTTATGTACGAAGGTTTAATATCAAATCCACAATGAATCAGATGGATGCGCGCCAAGTTGCTAGTGTATCCCCTTTCCTAGTGAGCCTTGGTGAAGCAGTAGCCCCAGTTCCACGATAGGTAGGGGAAGTCATTGCTGGCATGAGTTGATGGAGCAGATATAGCATTGCCTCATTGGCGACTCGTGTTCGGGGATAAGGGTTGGACGATTGGTTCAAAATGCGGTCGAAACAGCGAATACACTCCATAATTTCACTCGACGCTCTATCACCAAGTCTCATTACCGCAGAAGATGGCAAACCAGTTGGTGGGTGATTTTAAAAATTATCTAGCCGAGTTGGAGTAGTAACATTGGCGCCGCTCTCAAAAGTCCCAAGGTGTGATTTATATATTTCAGCTCTCTATTGAACTCACTAAATTTTTGATTGGCCAGATCAAATAGCAGGTAAGGAATTTCTCAAGCATCCTTTCGGAGACTCAGCCTTGGCTGTGTCACAGAATTCAAAAAGGGATTCAGCGTGTATGACAAGAGTAGGACCTGCCATTCCCAGATGTCGCGCAGAATTTTGACTTTGAATAGACGGTGATGGGAAAATAACCGCATCCGAATTGGGAGCCGTCATGCGATCGCTAGGTCAAGCCCCCTCAGACAACGAGCTGCAAAGCATCATCCGATCCTTAGACGCGAACGGTGATGGCACGATCGAGTTGTCCGAGTATCTGGAAATGATGGCAAAAAAGGTCAAGGAGAACACAGGCGAGGAGGACTACCGCGCAGCGTTCAGTCGCTTCGATGTTGATGGAAATGGGTCCATAAACAAATCGGAGCTGCGACATGTCATGGAGACGTTAGGTGCGTGTTTTGGTACCTGAATAAAAATTTATTAAAGGTTAAGCTTGTGGCATCATAGGTGAAGGCGACCTAACTGACCAGGAGATGGACGAGATGTTCCGAGAGGCTGACGCGAATAACGATGGCATCATCAACGTCGACGGTGAGTCCTGGGTTTTGTCCTCTTCGCGCCTAGAAAAATGACGCCGAAATTTCATAGAATTCGTTCAGGTCTGTTTATTCCTTACTGAATAATGTCGAACTGTCTCAGATGTCTTTTCATGTCGATTTTAGATCATGATGGCGACGTGAGGGGGAGAACACCGTACCTTGCCGTGTACAGTACATTTTTAGAAAGTAATCACGTGGTAGCACAGCATAATTACCCATCTATGATGTCATTGCGGCGCGGCGCAGTCTCGACGAACGTGATCGCCAAGGTCCGTAGCTCTATAAAGGCTCCCTGTTCGTGAAGGCTTTCTTCAGACCCCACTTCATCAACCATGTCTGGATTTATCAACAGGATCAAAAGCGCCATTAAACCCAACAAGAATTCGCCTTCGGCGAAGGAGGGGAACAAAGAGCAACAGTTTACGATCCAGCCTCATCCAGCTGTAAGACTTTAATATTTACATCGTAATGCTGACTCACCGCGACGATGTTTTGTCCGACAGAAAACTAACAATCCCGCTGATCTCGAACCTCCTCAGCTCGGAGCAGGTTTGAACAATAAGCCCGAGTTCTCCGCACACCAAACTCCGGGACCGTACGTCCCGAGTGCCGCGATTGCGAGCAACATCGAGCCACCTGCGGTGCGTAACTTATTCAATTTTTTTAGCTGTTGCTGATAATACTTTACAGAGCCGGGAGGAAATGAGAGCGAGGCAGGTAGAGCTGAACAAGTAATCCGTCCACGACCGTCGCTTCACTCCACGATACCACCTCTTCAAGAGGATAATCAATCGCCATCTGGACTATGCCTGATATGAATAGTTTACTTATGATACCTGTAATGCTGTATGGCGGAAATACTAGTACTGTACTCTACTATGCGCGGATGCATTTTTGCGTGATGGGATTGTCGGCACAGTTTTATACCCGCTCAAATTGTTCGTCTTGGGTAGGTTACATACACAAAACGGTCATACCCGCATAGACCGCCTAAGTAAAATAGTATAAACTAAAGCAACGAGAGATGTAGGGGATTCGCTCGACGTCCCTGCGATAAAAAGGTACTGAAAAAGTCCCGAAAACGAAATATGTAGCACACAGAACCACTTTGCCACCTATGACAAAAGTTCTCCACATAAATACCGAGAGAATGGCAGTAAAATTGGCGGCATCATCACTCCTCCTCCTCGCCCTCATCCTCCTCTTGAATGGGGTGGCGGAACGCGGGTCCGGAACGACCAGCTGGTAGCTGCCTCCTCCCCAGTCTCGCATCAGAAGAAGACGACGCAGCATCGAACGAGGTTTCGCTTGGCAGTGGCGAATTGCCCGCAATGGGTGAATGACCAGGCTTCGAGCGACCAGAGCCGGAACGGGCACCACCAGCACCAACAGGCGCACTTAGGTTATTGTTATCCGCGTTGTTCCTCTTCGTCGACCTGCCAGCAGCCTTTCCTCGCGGCGCAGGAGCGAGCAACATCGGCGACTCGGGTTTACTCAATTTCATGTTCGACGCCGAGGAAGTCGAGTTCGCCGTCGTGGGTGTCTGCCCGACTCCGCCCAACAAAGCCGGAATATCATCGTCCTCGTCCTCCCAGTCATCCTCGTCCCCGGGACTAAGCGTCAACGACCCCCGCCCGGAAAACACATCCCGAATGCTCGTCTGCGCATCAGATCCCGCGGAGATGACCAGCACCTCCACGGGCATCTGCGTCGGACGGGATTGCCACCCAGGCGGCTCGACGCCCCACGACTTCTTCCAACTTGTGCGGCTGTACGAGGACAAGTAGCTTCCACCACCGTATCCACCATATGCCCCACCACCGGAGGGACTCATGAATGGCGTGGTCTTCTTATGCGCGGCGAGCACCTTGTGATGCGCTGTCGTACCTCGTCGCGGAGTCTCGTCTGGCGAGCCATGTGAAAGCTGGAACGGCGACCCCGTCCTCTGCCCCTCTCCTTCCGACACGTCATAGAACGACGCAGGCCGGGAGGAGGGCAACGAATGGATCGACGAGGTAGTCGAATTCGATCGCACATGCCATTGCCTCGCCGTCCCCCCACCTGCACTCCCGCTCCCGCTCCCACCACTCGTAGACGGTTTCGGCTGCCTCACAACCCTCGTCGAACTCCCCGACCCAGTCCGTCGATGATACTTCTGCAGCGGGCTCGCAGTCCTCTGCTGATGCGCCGTACTCCCCGCCGAGCTATTACTCGGGCTCTTCTTATGCCTCGTCCTCCGCTTATTATAACCACCACTCCGTATCGAGCTCGGTCGCGAGCTCGACGCGTACTGATACTCCCCACGTTCTCGGTCTCGCTCCGCCTCTGACACGGGTGTGAAGGACCGTCGACTGGGATCGCTCCGCTGGCGCGAGATGAACGGCATCTCGATGTGCATCTCATCGACGTTCTGCAAGGGAGACTCGAGTAAGACCATTTGCATAGACGCCACTGACGACCGTCTCGAGTTAACACTGCTAGACCGGCGCGACGACGCGGGTGGTTGTCTGTTCCCCGCCCTATGCTTCATGTTCCCACCCGACCCACTCCCCCTCCTCTTGACCGTCCCGCGATTCCGCGCAGGATTCGGAGGTGGTGAGGTAGGACTGCCCAGCCCAATATTAGGACTACTCGAGCTCGCAGCCATCGCCTTGCGCTTCCCCTTCCGATCTTCATTGAACCACATACGGAACGTCGACAGTATGCTATTCCGGTTCCTCGGCCCCGTCAGTTTGCCTGATGGCAGACCGGAAGAAGGCAAAGCGCCAATCGAGTCGCCAGGTGAGTTCGCCGGGGTCGGTGCGGTTGCGTCTAATGCGAAGTTACCAGAGACTGGTAAGACCCAAGGAGAGGTCGTCGTAAGACTCGACGCCGATACTTCCTGTTCCGGTGTGGACGGCGGCATCGGCATTACTGGATCCTTGACCGCCCTCATCGGAGGCGACTTGGTCAATCGGTTAGGATGCGGGTGCGAGTGCGACGTGCTCCCACTATGCGAACCCCGCGAATCCGTAGTCGACGGCCGCTTGTCTTTGTCTTTGTCATAATCTTTGCTGTCATCCTTCCTCTCTTTCTCCTTCTCCTTCTCCTTCTCTTCCCGCTCTCTTTCCCGCTCCCGCACGGCCTCCTGCGACTTCTTTCGCACAAGGCCAGCAGCTTCAAGCGCAGTAGTCGCGCGCTGCATAATACTTACGCTCCCCGATCTCTGCTTGCCCTCCCTACGTCCCTTCGATCCACCCTCCTTGTCCTTATCCTTATCTTTCTCCCGCAAACTACTCCCAGGTGTCGATGGAGTAGACTTCGTGGCGGATTCGGTCGTAGTAGGCGTCGCAGATAGTAACGACCGTGGGGATTTAGACCGTGGTGGCGTAACTGTACGCTGCTGCGTCGTATTCGTATTCGTAGTCGGTACGGTGGGCGTTGGCGGAACGAATGTCAACTGTGGCGCAGATCGCGCAGAGGGTAGCTCGACCAACGTCGGTTCGTCAACCGAAGAAGACGGGGACGGAGATCGGGGGCTCGCGAGCTTGCTTTCGCGATCCACGTCTATCTCCGCGCTAACATCCGCGAGCACAGCACTAGCCGCCTTCCTCAACGCATCCTCCATCGCCTTCTTCTCCGCGCGGCGCTTCAGCATCCACCACACAGCCCCACTCGAATCGCACGCGTCGCTCAGCACGGAGTGCACCATCTGCCCCGTGTCGAATCCTAGACTGCTCAGGTTGTTTAATAAGGAGCGTTCGAGCGGTGTGGAGAAGAGGAGGGGTGCAGGAGCGGCGAGGACGGACGCGTAGTCCTGCGGTGCGAGCGGTGCGGGACCGGGGCCGGATGTTGTTGTGGGTGAGGACGGCTGGGAGAGGACGGAGGAGACGGAACGGCGTTTGGTGCGTGCTGGGGTGCGTGTGGGGAAGGATGAAGGAGGCTTGGACGATGAAGACGAGTTGCCATTGCCAACTATGGACGGCGAGGGTTTCGAAGGTGAAGGTGTTGGCGTCACGAAGAACATATCGTCATCATGTATGGGCGGTCTCGGACCCTTGCCACCATCTGCGTCTGTTGTCTTCTTCTTCACCGTCCGCTGGCTGCCGCCCACATCCGGCAAGTCCTGCGTCATGTCGTCAGGTGTGGTAGGCGCGGAATTGGATAGGCGGGACGAGGCGGAGTGGAAGCTGGATGGCGACGTTCCGGCTGATGATGGTTCGGGTGGGAGGTTCGAAAAGGTTGTTGGATGCTCAGCAGCGGATGGGGATGGAGTAGGAAATGCTGGTGAGATGGGGAGACTGGTGGTAGATGAACTAGCGTCGTTGTCGTTGCTGGGGTGTGAAAACCATTTGTGTCCGAGGATCTGGGGAATGGTAAGTCGCTTTGTTGGATCTTGCTGAAGGAGGTTGCAGATGAGATCGCGAGCATCTGTGTCAATGCGTTTAGCAGCTTGAAAATTAATGATACGTGACATGACAACGTACCCGTAGAGAGCCATTGAGGATCTTCATACGAGCCTATTATAATTTTATCACGCATAATCATTTCGTCATCGTCATCAAATGGCAAAGTCCCAGTTAACAGAGTATAAAGTATGATTCCCAGTGACCAAATATCAACCTCTATATTTTTTAGAGTTAGTTCAGAATCATTAAAAAGGCATAGGAAGGCTTCGCACCAGGTCCAAGATACTTCTTCGCTTGCAGCATCTCTGGAGAGGCATAGCTGCACGAAATTCGTGAAACAGGACTCCGAATGATGGAATTAGCAATCGTACCCTGTGGTCCCACAAAACGTCTCTAGAAGTGATCCTCTCTCGTACTCCCGGGTGAACCCAAAGTCCCCTAACTTGACGCGACATCTTTCATCCAGCAAGACATTCTCGAGTTTCAAATCCCGATGCACGACGCCTTTCTCGTGGATGTATCCCACAGCAAGGCAGAGTTGGCCAAAGATAGTCCTGGTTTCGTCCTCGCTGAGGCGGCCCTTCTCGACGAGATAGTCGAACAACTCGCCACCGGAACATAGCTCGGTGACCAGCCAGATGGCGGATTCTGTGGCGATGACTTCGTAGAGCTGTGCGACGTGAGGGTGATGAAGTCGGCGGTGATGGTGGATTTCTCGAGTTAAGGAGGCAGTCATGGACTTTGGGATCTGCTTTATTGCGACCCGCGTCTGTGTAAGACGGTGAGTGCCCAACCGCACCTTTCCATACGCTCCTACAAGCCAGTTAGTGTCCACCTTCAACAAGACTCAGAGTACTGCACACCTTCTCCAATGGCCTTCCCTAATGTGTAGTTCCCAACGACTTTAATCTTGAAAGACGAAAGTTCCTTTCCGAGCTCATTGTAGGCGTTGGCGAGCTGAGCTTTGTGGTTCTGTGATCCGGTAGCCGAGTGTTGATGGTTTTGCGAGGACATGTGGAGTCATTTACAAGGGGTGAAGGGAGAGTCGCAGGCGCTGTGGCCCTATTACAACAAGAAAATCGACAACACTTGTCGTCGTCGTCGCCGACGACCAGGAGAATTAAACAAACCCTAACCTTACCGGCTCCATCTTCATTTGTTCGCGGTAACGTGACCCAAACACGTTTGCTTAGTAAGGTAGGCGCGACCTCTAAGTTAACACGACTGTGAGTCCGCTATAAAGATCTGACCCCACTGCTCACTCCGAGTTACTCGCAGACACCACAACTCAAGCTGCAGAATCATGCCTAGAGCATCTTTCGACGGTGTGTTGGGTACAAACTACGTCCCGACACAAGATGAGCGACGATGGCTTGGAAAATTAGTCGAATCGAAGGAGCAGGAATTGTCCTTCCTGAACGACATCATCGCCCCATTGCTCGCAAAGCGTGTCAAGCTAAACGACGATATTCTGGCGTACAAAGCACTTCTCGCGCCCGCGCGACGTCTCTTACCCGAGCTCCTGAAGGAGGTATTTACACACTCTGTCAATTATTACCCACCAGGGCAAAACCGATTGGTCAAGAAAGACGCTCATCTTTATCGATTCGCCAAACCTGCAGTGAACGAGGCGCCACTGGTGCTTGGTCGAATATGTCGTCATTGGCGCCGAATTGCGTTGTCAACTTCGACACTGTGGTCAACAATCGATATTCCCCGTCATTTTAATATTGGTGGCCTTCGGGAATGGATCTCGAGAGCTGGATCGTGTAATCTATCCTTTGGACTTTTCATAGAAGGAAGGGACATCGATGTGTTGAATTTTTTGGCTTCACACCAAGAGAGATGGAGTGAGGTGGTGCTCGGAATGGGAAATTATGACGACATGAAGCGTGGGCGAGAGTTCTTGGCACCCCTTTCGCCTGGATTTCGCAGCCTCCAGACTTTGGAAATATTTACCTGGCGGTCATCAGAATCTGAAATACCTCTCGCCATTGGCTCTGCTCCGAATCTGCGTCGCCTAATGGTCCATAATCCTTCGTTTATAGTCACCACCCTCAATAATTCACCACCCCTCTGCTTGCATGAAATCGATGTCGGGAGTCGGTGGTGGGTGTCTACAACGGACCTACTCACACTGCTTCGCCTTTCCACAATGGTTGAAGTCGTTAGAGCCAATGTGCAAATCAAACTTGAACGCGGTAAACCCCATCGTGACATTTTAACGTTACCGGCCGTGAAGCACATGGAAATTATATTGCTTAATTACGGCGATCAAAAATTCTGTGTCCTAGAACGACTTCATGCGCCTGCTTTGGAGTATCTATCGTTCCGTACGACCACTCGTAAGGCTCCACCCCAGATTAGATCATTCATCCACCGGTCACACCCGCCTTTAAAAGTCCTACGTGTCTGGGGAAGCGATTATTTGCCATCAGTTGATATCATGGAATGTCTGCCATTCCTTCCGCTCTTGTCAATCCTTCATCTGGAGGACCTGAAGGGACAAATCGATGGATTAATCAATGCTCTGACAGGCCCCATACCTCCGTCCAGCGATAACCTCACCGGGTGTTTATGTCCAGAGTTGAAGGAGATTTATTTAGCTTCCACCTATATCCCTCCTCCAGACTCGGAGTCAGTCATTAACATGATATTGTCTCGAAGCCATTTCGGGAAGAGCAGGCTTGCTCACGTCACAGTCCTTTCATGTCCAGAAAGCGAGGTTTTGGAAGATCCCCGGATTATTGATTGCGTTGCAAATGGACTGACATTTGTGGGCTGCAAGGTGAATGGATAGATTATGGTGGAACCGAGAGCGGAGCCTTCAGGGTGAAGTAGGCGTCGATATCTGGGAACACCACGACGGTTTCGACGACATCCTGGAAGGCGGACGGGAAGTGGTCGACTGCCGCAGTGGTCGAATAGGCATTGGCGATCATCAATGCAATATTGCTTAGCTACGACTGTTTCAATTCAATCGAAATTCGGAATTCTATGGATATCCCAGCGAGATAGATAGATTCATCAATCAACGTATTTTAAATGCCATACCGTAGCTGGATCTGCGATTGACGATACCAGCGCGGAGGCAAATAGTAATTTTAGTTCAAAAGAAGGCGAAATCCGCCTCAAGTCTTGTTCCAAATCAACCAGAAATATTTGTCTAAAAATTGTGGTATGTTAGTGGTCTTCGGATCAAAATTGTCCACATGATACTAAGGCGAAGGGAGGTAATCACTGTAAGCATAACTTGTGCTACTGCCAGTGATGGCACGCTCGGCGCTCGGCACACCGGCATCGCACCATTGCGGGCGCCTAGATCTTATAACGTGATCACGCTAAAGTAGGTTAGCTCCCAAGAGGGGTCCGTAACTCTAATCGCTGACACGAACCCCCCCGTGAGAAGCTGACCAACCGGTGTCCGGAGGACAAAATCTCACTTAGGGTACCCTCCTCACGGCTTGGGTGCAGGCTCGACAACGACCCGGGGAGTAGTCTATAAAGTAGGGTGTATCGTCATTAGAAACCTATTCCGGACCTTTCTGCATAGCCAAAACAGACCTCACGGATGCTGGGTTGTGCATGAAGACAAATGTGCAGGAGACGAGCATTTAGCTAGCATCCAAATCGAGCATTGTTCGTCAGCAGAGAGGTGTGTCATCACTCAACCGGCGGCACCCGATTGACCGGAAGCCACCTGAATGCCGACAGCAACATCGCCGAAATGCTGTTGCAATGGCCACAGGCCACTGGAAGTAAAAATTCATTCACACAGCCATATTATACACCAAATGCATCCTAAATGTCAAGTAAAAGCGGGGAAAGGAGAATTTCAAATTTTCTGCCTTGAGTGCGTTGGGCGGCGAAAAGTAGGGTAGGGTGGGTAACCTGTCTTCGGGGTCCTAGTTTACTTAGGGGGGGTTCGTGTCATGGATTAGGGAAACGGACCCCTCTTGTTAGCTCCGCCTAAGTCGACACAGACTCTTGCACAGACTAGTTGGTACCTGGAAACATGACAACAAGGAATGCCTTGAAGAGTTTGGCGTCGGCGAGCTGGCGCTCGCCAGTGCATTGCACTAATAACCGTGAATGGCGCGCAAGTCTTTATCTGCAAACCACCACTTGTGTAAGTTCCCCGTGGAAAATTCAACCCCACTGCTCACCCCAATCCAGATTCCAGAATTATGAGTAGACGAACTTTCGTCGATGTTCTGGGTACGAACTACGTCCCGACGGGTGACGAGAGACGATTGCAAACGTAATCGAGTCGAAGGAACGGGAACTGTCGTCGGTGAACGACACCATCGCGAGATTGCTCACAAAGCGTGACAATCTAAACGGTGAAGTTTTGGCACACAAAGCACTTCTCGCTCCCGCGCGACTTCTTCTCCCGGAGCTCATTAGTGAGGTATTCACCCACTCGGTCAATTGCATCCCACCAGCTCAAGGCGGGTTAGACAACAACAAGGCTCTGTGTCGATTTGCCATACCATCAGTGAACGAGGCGCCACTGGTGCTTGGTCAAGTATGTCGTCTTTGGCGCGAAATCGCATTGTCAACCCCGTCACTGTGGTCAACAATTAGCATCCCTCGGAGTTTTAGTATTCGAGGCCTTCGGGAATGGATCTCGAGGGCCGGATCGCGCAACCTATCCTTTAGCCTTTTGTTAGGACGAACGAACACTGATATTTCGGATCTATTGGCTTCATACCAACAGAGGTGGAGTGACGTCGTCGTTGGATTCAACAGTTCTCAAATGGAATCCGGGCGGAAGTTCGTGGAAACCCTCTCGTCTGAATACCACAACCTTCAGACTTCAGAAATTTGTGCCTGGGGCTCACACGCTGACGATATTCCTCTCGTCATTGGCTCCGCTCCGCATCTGCGTCACCTAATTGTTCATGATTCGTCGTTCAAAGTCACCACTCTGGACAATTCGCCACCACTCTGCCTGTGGGAAATCGACGTCAGGTGTGCGTGGTGGATGCTTAGCAAGGACTGGATCACGCTACTTCGACTTTCACCTGCGGTTCAAGTCGTTAGAACTCAGGTGTTAAACAGAGTTCACTACTATGAACCACATCATGACATTTTAACCTTACTGGCTTTAAAGCACATGTTTATTATAGTGCAATATCAGGACGATCAAAGTTTCTGCGTCCTAGAAAGAATTTTTGTGCCAGCCTTGGAGGAATTGTCTTTCCGTATCTCACTTGACCGGGTACCCGAGTTTTACCGACCACAAATCAAATCATTGATCCACCGGTCGCGTCCACCTCTCAAAGTCCTACGAGTCTGGGGAGGGTCTTATTTACCATTAATTGACATCATGGAATGTCTCCCATTCCTCCCGCTCTTGTCAACCCTTCATCTACATGAACTGGAGGGAAAACTCGATGGATTAATTGATGCTTTGACAGGCCCGATGCCTCCGTTTAATGACGATCTACCAGGGTGTTTATGTCCAGAGTTGAATGTGCTTTACTTCAATTCCACCCATTACATCCCCGCACAGCCAGTTATCAACATGATATTGTCTCGAAGCCATTCCGAGAGGAGCGGGCTTGCTCACGTCACAGTGCGCTCGTGTCCAGAAAGGGAGGTGTTGGCAGATCCAAGGATCATCGGTTGCATCGAAAATGGTTTAAAATTCGAATGCAACTAGTTGAGTTGACAGGTTTAGATGCGATGGCACTGAGAGCGGGGGTTTAGGAATGAAGCAGGCATAGAACATCTCGGAACCCCACGGCGGCTCCAACGACATCACGGAAGGCTGACTGGAAGTGATCGACCACAGCGGCGGTCGATTGGACCTTGGCGATCACCATTGTCCCGGAGCCATGTCAACGACTGTTTCAAGTCAAAGGAAATCCAGGAATATTATGGATACCCCAGCGCGATGAATTTGAATTAATAGATTCATCTGTATTGTATCGACTTCGAATTTTGTGATGACATAACGAAGACTAAAATTCGAGGTTTATATATATTGGTATTTGGATCAAAATCGCCCCAACAAGGATGCCTTTGAGGTAGAGGACGGCAGTGGCGTCACACCCGATTCGGACCTGATGGGCGCTCATCTCTGACCAGTGTGTAAGCCCGGTACTGCTCACTTGCGGACATCCATCCCAGATTACAGAATTATGGCTAGAGGGACTTTCGATCATGTACTGGGTACGAACTACGTCCCGACAGGTCATGAGAGACAGTTGCTTGCAACATTAATCAAATCGAAAGAACAGGAATTGTTGTGTCTGCGCGACACAATCATGTTTGACAAGCTAAACGATGATATTCTGGCGCACAAGGCTCTTCTTACTCCTGCACGAGGCCTCCCATCAGAGCTCGTTAGCGAGGTGTTCACTCACTCAGTCAATTACCTCCCACCAGCGCAAGGCCAATTGGGCTACAACGACGGTTCTCTCCATCGATTCGCCAAACCGTCAGTGAACGAGGCACCACTAGTTCTTGGTAGGATATGCCGTCATTGGCGCACTATCGCGTTGTCAACCCCGACACTGTGGTCAACAATCAGTATTCCTCGGTATTTCCGTATTATTGGCCTGCAAACATGGATATCAAGAGCGGGATCGTGCGACCTATCATTTGGAGTTTTCGTAGAGCACGCGAGCATGGAGGTGTTGAATTTTTTGGGTTCCTACCAACAGCGATGGTCCGATGTCGTGCTTGGATTGGTGAATCATCGTAATGGTGACTTTGAATGCGGGCGAAGGTTCTTGGAGTCCCTTTCGCCTGGATTCCCCAGCCTCCAGATTTTGGAAGTATGTGCCCGGGATTCATCCTATCCTCCCATCCCCCTCGTCATTGGCCCCTCTCCGAATCTGCGTAACCTAATTTTTGACATTTCATCGATCAGAATCACCACTCTGGACGACCTGCCGCCCCTCTGTCTTCGGGAAGTCGATGTCAGGTGTGAGTGGTGGACGCTCAGCAAGGAATTGGTCACACTGCTTCGTCTTTCACCTGCGGTTCAAGTCTTTAGAGCCCGTGTGTCAAAAGGACTGGAACCCTATGAACCTCATCGTGATATTCTGAACCTACCGGTTTTAAAGCAAATGGATATTGTAGTGCATTATGAGGACGACGAAAGATTCTGTGTCCTAGAACGATTCCACGTGCCTGCTTTGGAGGAGTTGTCGTTCCGCACATCATTTGACCGGATACCCCACGTTTATGCACCACAGATTAGATCCTTAATCCATCAGTCACACCCGCCTCTCAAAGTCCTACGTGTCTGGGGAAGCCATTATTTACCATCAGTTGATATCATGGAATGCCTGCCATTCCTTCCGCTCTTATCAACCCTTCATCTAGAGGACCTGAAGGGACAAATCGACGGGTTAATCAATGCTCTGACAGGCCCTATACCTCCGTCCAGCGATGAACTCACCGGGTGTTTGTGTCCAGAGTTGAAAGAGATTTATTTTGATTCCACCGTCGCCCACCATCCAAACTCGGATTCGGTCATCAGCATGATATTGTCTCGAAGACTTTCGGGGAGGAGCAGGCTTGCCGATGTAACATTGCTTCAATGTTCACAAAGTGAAGTATTGGCAGATCCAAGGATCATCGTTTGCATCGAAAAGGGACTGAAATTTAAGGGCGACGTTAAATTGTGATAAGACAGCACATGCAGAGATTGAATTAGATAGACCTATACAATACTGTCAATTCTTCTCGATCACGGCGCATCACTTGTTGCTCCGATCAGTCATCTACGGAGGCTGGGTACGAGCCTAGTGGAAGGTTGTGCGAGACGCGGCTCAGCGCCACGATGTATGCGATAACGTGACTTCTCACGTGATGAGAGTTCGACGACGCGTCGAGACACGCCACACTTTGCTCGTTGTGTGCAACGATGATGGACAATCCTTTGACGATAAGCTCGCTGCTCGACTCGTTGCACAAGCACCTCCAACAACAAACACAACTTCTTCCAACACTCCACGCTCAATTAGGCTTGCCAGACTCTGCCCTGACACGCGAACTTTCTGAGCTCCAGGACCTACTCGAAAACTGTGTGGAACGACAAATAGAAGGAAGGCGGAAGGAGGTTGAGTCATGGATGGAGAAATGCGAGGAAGTCGAGAAAGACTGTTTGCGACTAGGTAGGGCACTTGGTACTCATGCGAAGGTGGTCGGCGCGAGTGTCGGAGAGCTCCGTAAACAACGCGCTCTGCCCGTCCGACATAGCATGTTGAAAGAGCATCAGGACAAACTGGAACAGGTGAGCCATGGTATACTTTGTCTTCTTCGCGTCCCGTTGACCTACTCGCACACAGTTGTATAAAACCAAACTCGAACAGCTAACACACCTCACGAACCGCATCTCTGCGCTCGCACGAACACTTGGGACTGACTTCTACACTTCCGACATCCTCGAACACACTCCATGCCAGGGTGAAAACGCGGGTGACTCGTCGGCACTCCGTGATGTCACCACGGAACGGTTTTCAAAACTAGAGAAAGAACTTGTACGCGGGAAAAGCGAAATAGTGTGTCTCAGTGGCATCTTAACAATTGACTACTAACTCTGTTGAATAGACTCGTCGGCTCACACAGCTTGCCGCAACGATGATGCAGATGGACTGGCTCTACGGCGAGCTCGAAATCGAGCCACCAGCAGGCGAAGACTCAGACCTTCCAAACATCCTCTCCAATTCAGCAAGCCCCTCCGATCCCTTCCTATCGTCCTCCATCTCAAGTTCCGGTTTCTCAACGCCGACGCCAGGCTCGCGGTCTGTCTCGTCGGCCGCCCGCACGACCTCACTTTTCGCAAAACATTCGCCACACGAAGAGCTCGCGTCGTATCACCGCGTATTTGCCCTATTCGTTGCGCGCATCGAGGAAGCGGAAGCATCCGGGGTGTCGCTCGAACCAGGATCGCTCGTAGGCGTCGAAGGCGTTGAGCCCACTCCCGGCCTTCTCGCGTGGGCGGCATCAACGCTTGCCACACTCGAGGAGACAAAGAAGAAACGCGAGGCCGCCATTCAAGCCATGTACGACCAGCTCGAGGCATTATGGCGCCGACTGGGTGTCCCGCAAGAATCCATGGATGGGTTCGTTGATCACAATCGCGGAAGCACCGAGGAGACGGTTAGAGCGTATGAGCAAGAGTTAGAGAGGATGATGGAACTCAAAAGGGAGCGGATGAGTGTGTTCGTGTGTAGTGCGCGCGAGGAGATTGAGGTTCTTTGGGATGAGCTGATGGTTGGTGAAGAGGAGAGAAGGGACTTTGCACCGTTCGCTGATGGTGCGTTTGGAGAATTCCGACGGAATCTTTTCGTACAGTACTGACAAAATATTCCCAGACGAACACACCGAAGAGTTATTATCTATCCACGAATCAGAGATAAGACGGCTCAAAGACGAACGACGTATCAAAGCCCCATTACTCGCAAGTATTCGACGATACTTCGACATATGCGAGGAAGAGAAAGAACTCGCCGCAGCCGCCTCTGACCAAAGTAGACTTCTCGGCAAAGGCCCTCGAGATCCCGGGCGTTTGCTGCGAGAAGAAAAGATGCGGAAGCGCGTGAACAAAGAAAAGCCTCGCGTAAGCATATTTCGGCACGGCGCGAATATGCATTTGAACCTGATGGGTGCATTCATTAAATGTAGCTCGAAAATGACCTGTTGAACTCCATCCCGTCATGGGAAGAACAACACGGAATGCCCTTCCTCGTCAACGGCGCTCGCATTGTGGACGTACTCATGGAGACGATGGTTGCTACAGATAAAGAGAATGCGCGGAGGAACAAACCTCGCGCGGGCAGCGTCCCGCCGCGCGCTACTACGCCATCTTTCGGCAACGATCATCACGGCAACAACAACAGCAATGGAGGAAGGAGTGGGACTGTCACACCTGCCGTACGCCCGGGATCGAGTATGGGCATGACGCATTCGCAGTCCGTGCCTAATAAGAGGCAACGCGTCGGCCTTGCGTCGGCGTCATCAACGAATACGCGAACGCCGTTCGGGAACGCGCATGCGAACGGGAATACCAACGCTTTGCCAGGCTCACAAATACACAAGCCACCGGGGACGGCGAGCAAGACGCCAGGCTCGTCTTTACCACGGCCTTCAGCGTCAAAGCCGGCCCATGCACCTATGCCCGCGAGAATGGGATATGGACCCGCAGGGATCGGGATGGGATACGCGACTACCATGCGTGAGCAGAAGCAGAATCGGATCACCTCGACTTCGTCTATGATTTCTACTCATAGCTCGACATTTGAAGTCGGCGGCGGACGACAGGTTAGTGGGAATCCCTTGCGAGCGTCACGGAATAGAAGGGAGAGTTTCAAGCCTCGGCCGAGTATGGATGGCGTAGCTTTGTGGTCGGGAGGCGAGGGACATGGTGGATATGCACGGCGTGGTGCGTTCGCTGGCGGGACGGCTCTCGAGGAGGAAGATGAATTTTGAAAATTGTGTGGTTGTGGTGAAGGGATCTTTAAATGCGGCTGTAGGATTTTTGATGTGCATGCATACTATTATATGTTACTCCTGATTTCAGTGTATAACCAACCATGCGCACGAATTGTTTGACACTATGATAAAGTACAGATGATTACTATGAGCAAGTGCGATTGAGCGTTACAGATAACAATATGACAAAGTCCATGTTTTGTAAAGATGACATCGACGGAACATCACCAATTTGACAACATCATCTGTGCACATTCCTGCGGGCACAGGTCAGTATGGAACAGACCATTTAAATACTTAATCACACACCTTCAGCCTGCTCAGATTATGGGCTATTGCTACATTGACAATCGTTCGAAGCTTGCGCCTCACATCAGCTTTAGGTATCGTGAGTTGGTACGACCCAGAGCAGTCACAATGCTTCGAAATATTGTCAGACTGTATTTGTTTGCACCGCGAACACCGTAAATCCTGCTGTGCGAAACTTCGCTCCAACCGGTGGACAATCTGGATGAGTGCAAATTCGATCGCCACTCTGTCGTATTCGCAGTCACATTCTGAACAAAACCATCGCACTTGCTCGAGCGCGGACGGGAAGAGGTCTTCGTCTCGGCAGAAATCGAAGTCCCGGAGGTTGTCGCAATATTTGCATGTGACCATCGAGAGTTTCAATGCGTCGCAGGGATTATGATAAACAGCCTGGTCCGAAAATTCTTTGACACCCACGAGGTCGAGGACATTCCGTTTGAGTAACCCAACTTCAATCTGATAGTCCTTTGCGAGGGCGAATGCAGCGCAAGTAAACTTAACGAATTCGAGTGCAGGATCGGTGAGGTGAAGATGTGAGCCAGGAAGAAGGGGGAATGTGAAGTCATCCACTGGTTCTTCGTCCATCAATGCTCTTTTAAAGTCGTCCTGGATGGATGCCACAGTCTGTAACATTCTGCGAGTAAGACGTTGGGCAATAAAGCTTCTTGTTGCATCCATTTCCTTCATTTTACCGGCATCTCGTTGTGTCGCTTCTGGTGTGAGGTTCTGCATAACGCGAAGAGGCGTTCTCGTGTCTTCGTGCGTAGACCTCCTGATTTTGTACATCTCCACGACAAAATATCGAACAATTCGGCGAAATCGATCCTGCACGGCGGGTGGTAAGAATTTATTGATGTTCCATGACATGAACACGGCGAGTTGCTCAGGTGGCTCCAACGCTAAAGGGTCTTCGCAAACAACACCCCCTTGGTTGGCGGGGTCCATGAAGAGTAAGAAGTCGTAGAACTGGTCTGTCCGAAGAAGGACATGTTTGAACAGCTCGTGGGAGGTAACAGCCGATGTGATGTATGTGGCATACGCGTGAGCAGTCCCTGGTGGTTTGGACGTAACGAGCACAATTCGGCTGAAATCCGCGTAGACGACATTGGATCCTAGGCGTTTAAATTCCGCCAGGAGTTGAATAAACGTCTTACGCATGAGACCATGGATGAATCGTTGTATGCTGGGATCAAACATGTGAGCCCCGCTGGAACTGATCCAACGCCAAAAATGCTCGATGGTTGAATGTGAAGGGCTGGACTGGTTACGAGCTTTATCCAGGAGCCAGGTTTTTACCATAGCTTTCAGAGTCGCGAATGTTTGGGGTGACATACTAGAATCCCCCAACGTCACCGCGGCTTGTGTTTCACCATTTGAGAAGTCGTCAAGAGTATGCGACGTAGAATCAAACGCAGTCGTGCCGCCACTACCTTCCAGTTCGTTTACAATTGCAGCCTGGAGAATGGAGTTGATGGCCAAATTACGGACTTGGACCGAAAGGCAGACGTTGGAATAGCAACCCGGAGATACGAATTCCGGATTGATAAGTTCTTCTGTCGCAGGCATGTCGTCCTCTAGCCCACCTAGGTCTGGCTTTTCTCCCGCTGACCACCAAAGAACCATGTCCTGCTTGAGGAGTCGGCGTGAAAATTCCACATCGCACAAGAACAATGGCTGATCATCTTCAATGTGGCCGACGGGTACGTCATAGTACGCAGCCTGGGAGACGACTCGTTGAAGCCAAGGGGCCAGGTGAAAGTATCGTGTGAGCACCTTCTTGCCAACATTCGATTGCCACGGGAAGACATCGAGGGCATGCCCGGCCCTGTTGGAAGGCATGCATAGTACCGGGAACTTCGAGAGCTTGGAAACTGAGCGCTCAAAATGGCTTAACTCTTTGACCGACGACAATACAAGCGTATATCCCTTGTTTTCCATGACGCCCAAATCACGCGAAACGGCCTTCAATGCGGTCGCTTCGTTCCCGTGGTAGTCCGTTAGCGTCTGTATAGTCTCTGGATATATATAGGTTTCGAATTTTTTGAATTCCTCCAGTCGTCGCGAAAGGATATCGGAGTATAGGCTTTCGAATCGTGGGATTGACTGTCGCCGTGTAGCTGGATCAACGATGTGCAATTTCACAGTACCGTTAGGCATGAAAAGAGCGAAGACATTGATTGGCGAGGACGGGGAGAAAGCGTGATATAGAAAGACATATTTGAGAGCTCTGCCGCCATCCAGATAGGTACGTCGGGTTTGTAGCGGTGGTGACCTAATGAGCTGGTCGAGTTCAACACCATGATCGCGTGCGCGATTGAGTGTCGTATGACCGTCCTCCACAGCACAGGTCGTTCCCAACTTGAGAAGGGTACGGATGACGAGGGGAATCTAGACGCGAATCATGGTAAACCAGATGAATAACACACAAAACCATATCACATACCTGAAGTTCGTAAACTCCATCGACGTTCGGGTTGTTCATCTCGTTCACGAAGTACGTTTCTCCTTGCGCGTACGTTTCCTCAGGCATGCTGTATTTATAAAGATGGAGACATGGGCGATCCCGCGGAAGCGTCCTTATGACTCGCTCGCGGGTATATAAATGCGTGAACTCGTCGTCCTTTGGCTCCGACTTGAAATTGAGGTAGAACTCGCGGGGTATGCGCAACTTCACAGGGACCACATCGTTGTTCACTGACAACCACAGTGTAAACCGTCCGCGTTGAATGTGTCGGACTTGCAGAATCTCCCAATTCCTGTTTGCAGCAACTTTGACACCGCGGAACATCGCAGGGACAACATCGCCCGTCGAGTCATTCAGACGCGCTTTCTGTCGTTCTTTCCAACGCGACTTTATGGCCCTGAGCCATGCGGGGTAGTCCTTTGACGGGTCTGGCAGCTTTTCCATCGGTACAGCTTGAGAACTTTCCTGCTCTTGTGGACGCTTTCGCACTACCCGGTGTTGAGCAACAATTCTATGAGGTTTCTGCGTCTGACTACCATCCGCCAAATCTTCGATGTCTGGGTTACTTGAATCGACAGCAGGGCGATCTGACGCAGTTGCTTGCGCGAAAAAGTCGGTAAGTTTGTGTTGCGTGAATTTGTCGTCGATGGCGGCAACACGGCGGTGAAGCCAATCGGGGTGTCGGATTCGCGGCACCGGGTTCGAGACTTTTTGCATGGCTGCGGGGATTGTAATGAGCTTTTGGATAACAGAACCCAGACGCTCGATGTAATAGTCCCAGTCCAGGATAGACCGAAGGTCGAAATTCGCCAGACTATTGTCCTTGAGCCATTTTCGCAGATACGTTCGCTTCACACTCTCGTCGGCTGAGAAGATCGCTACGGGGACAGCACGCTCGGTGACCGTCGCTCCAATCGGCTTCGCGGAAATAATGAACTTGCACGCAAGACCTTTGTCCTTGACCATCTGGTCTCCCAGGAACTCCGCAAGGCGTTTAGCTGTACTGATCGACGTCGACTTCTGTCCACCATATTCCGCGAGGGTCTTCGACATGCTCCTGTTCTCCGCGATGAGCTCGACAAGCTCATCATCTCCCAGCGTATCCGCCCTGCTGAACAAAACGTCCAGCCACCGGTCTGCCACCTCGGCGACTGCCGCATAGCATTCCTCCGTCGTCGTACCCAGGAGAAACTTTTCGAAGATCTGCGACTGGAAGATCTTTATCAGCTGCAGTTCGCCCCGCCTTTTCACTTCGAATCCCTTCAGCTCCGCCAGGGATCCATCATCGTTGAACACAGCATACCGCTTCTTCAGCAGCTTGTCCTCCTCCTTCGAAGACGGGAGGATCATCGCCCTGTACGGCCCATCCAGCTCGAAAAAGATCGAATTCTCACTATGCACCGCATACGTCCCCGTCTCCTTATCAAGGTCGTGGTACTGGTGATTCGTGAACTTCGCGTGCACGAGGTGATTCAGCATCGTGCACGGATACGAGAACGCCACGGACTTCCCGTTCGTCAGTTGGAACTTGAAGTTCTCCGGGAATATGCCCGGCAGCATGCACCAAATCCCGTCCGTGTCCAACTCCAGCGGTCGCCCAATCTGCTCGACGAGCTGCCTGGCCATCTGGATGATAGTCGCGCCCGTCAAGCACGTAATCCCCGCCATCTCCATCGAATGCCACCTCGCGCCTTTGCGCATCACGTACCCGTAAAACGAGTTTAGGATGCACTTGTGCGCCAACTGCAGCGAATCGTAAATGACGACCATCTTCTTCGCCTCGTCCACCTCAGCCACAGCCCCTCCATTCCCAAGAACGCCGTCAAGATTCTTCTTCCATGTCTTGAGAAGACCCTTGTATTCGTACCGCCGGTCACGGAACGTGCGGACGGTGTCGATGTAGAACGGATTCTCGCGCTGGCAGATGATCGACTCCCGATTCACGACCTTCGTATCCTTCGTCTTCTTGTACACCTTCCTCGAGTAGTCGCCCAAGCGCTTATGCAGCAACGCTGTTTGCTCTGCCGGCGCGAGCTCCGTATACCGGCGTTTGGGCCCATCAGGTTTCTTCGGCGGGAACCACTCCTGATTCAAAGCGTGCCGCACCATGTTATACTCATCTCGCTGCGCGGGGAAGTATTCTCCCCTCCACGCCCACGTCATCCTGCGATCACACGTCTTCCCCGGCCGATTGTAATCACACACCGCGCACACAGCCTCGTCCACGACGGAATCGGGCTGCAGGCGGTTGGACAACATTATGTTCGGGTACATGGCGGCGACGTCGAGGTGGTATATGAGCGGCTTGTCGTGGCGGAGTGGAGAATCGCGCATTTCCTCGAGGGCAGCTTGGATTTGCGACTTGACGTCGTCGTAGTTCGTTACGTCCTCCATGGCGCATTTGGATTCTTCCACGATGCAGAATGAGAGCGCTGCGTCGAGCTCGTCGATGAGCTGCCAAAAAAAAGACCAATGAATGGGCTGAAAATATAAATGAGAGTACACCGGGGTTTCAGTACCTTTTGTGCTGCCGACGGTTCAATTTTGAAATGCGTCGAGATATCGCTCCTAAACACGCCAGCCTCGAGCGCTTCGACGTGTCCGCCTACATACGTCTCCGACGCAAGGAGGTGCCCCTCGAACATATTTCCGTGTTCTTCCTCATGTCGGTTAGGCATGATAATCTCTCCTCTATACGCTTCAACCTGCACAAAAAATATGATTAGACAATAGGCAAGGGCAGTTAGTTTGGGTGCCATACCATGAGCAGTGTCTCACAAAGCGTACCACTCCCCTTCCTCAAAACGTCGTCGGGATTGAGGGGAATAATGTTGCACAACGAGAAAATGAAGGGATGGACGTATTTCATGTACAAATAGTACGTCGCGACGGCATCCGAGACGGAATACTGCGCGAGTATCTGCGGCTGCTCCATCGCATACCTGCCCCTCATCATAAACCTCTCTTCAAAAGTCAGAAGTCTGTATAAAATCACGTACGGCGTCATCAACTCCGGATCCAGCTCGATCGGATGATACCCCAACTTCGCCGTCGTCACCGCCTTCAAGCCCTGGCTCCCCTGCGGCAAGTACGAGTCGCGCTTCACCCAGCGGAAGCAGTCCATGTGCGCACACGTGCGGCTCTTGAACTCGTCCTCCGAATCAATCGCGAACCCGGTTTCGACGAACATGTCGATCCCGTGCACCTTTGCGCGCGCGCAGAGGAAGGGGAAGTCGAAGAAGTCGCCGTTGAAGGTGGCCATGACGGTGGGCTTCGCGGTTTGGATGTGCTGGAAGAAGCGCATGATCGTCGCGGCCTGGTGAATTGGAAGGATATTATTCAGTCAATGAATTAAATGAATATTAAATCCCGAGCATAGCTCACCTCGTCGGCCTCGTTAAACACCGTAAAAGGGCCCTCATACCCCTCCTTCGGCGTATACTCAAAATCATCAATATCCTCGCTCACAATCTCGCGATTCGTGATCAAGAACCCCTGCCCGTCCACCATATACGAGATCATCATCACCTGGTCGATCGCCTGGTCGGGGAACTTCAGCGGCGCCTTCGTCGTCTCGATATCGTACGCCATCACGACGGGGTCCGCGCGCTTCACCCTCTCTACCATTTTGGCAAATTGGGGGTGGCCCGCGACGAAGGACACGGTGTACCACAGCCCGACGCGGATGTCGTTGTCGATGGCGACGCGCAGGTAGTACGGCACGTCGAACTCGCGCACGTCGACGATGGCGTCGCGCGGGTCCGTGGACGACGCCGCCGACGAGCCTTTACCGTTCGCGAAATCCGCCTCGGCGCTCCACGACTCGACCTCCACGCGCATGCCCGCGCCGGCTTCGGACATGTTGACGACCTCCGCATACGCGTCGACGGCATCGAGCTTCGCGCCGTTCGCGAGCGCGAGCGGGACGACCTCGCGGCGGACCGTGAGGAGGTCCGAGACGTTGCGGAAGCAGAGCTGGAGGTAGAGGCGCCGGTGCCCGAGGAGGTGGTTTGGGAGCTTGAGGTCTTCTTTGCGTTCGCGCGATATACGGGCGATGAGGCCTTCGAATTTTTTGCGCAGCCATTCTTCTACGATCGTTTCCGTGCCGCTCTAGGTGAAAGTCAGGTGGAGGTGGTATGTGTGAGAGGAGTGGGAATACCTTGCATGATATGTGGAAATACGGCTCGTATTGGAACGTCGTTTTGAACATCCCACCGTCATCCTGTATAAAATAAAAGTCCACGGCAGACTTGCCCCCAGGATAATCCGCATCCTTAACAAGAGTCTACACATTCCCAAAAGTAAGCACAAGGCTCAGCACAGGACATAAGTGAACTCACAGGATGCATGTTAACCAGCCACCCCTCCTTCTTCGGCCCCTCCTGCACCCGCCCAAACCCAAGCTTCTCATCAATCTCATCACTCAACTCAACGCGCTCGAACCTCTCAGCGAGCTTCGTGCCATCCTCATCGCGCGTCGGCGCGGGTGTCGCGTTGTTACCACCTCCAGATCCACCTCCGCGTCCTCGTCCACCTCTGCCACGGTAACTGGAGCTGCCGCCTCGAAATCCGCCGCGGAAGTTGCCACGCGCACGACGCGAGGATGTGAGCCCGAACGTTCCGCTGCCGCCGCGCGCCATCGTCGAGTCTGAAGGGTAGGAGAAAAGGTGACCGTGACAACACGCTTGGTCACATTCCTCCTTCCACTCAATTCCGCGTTCATTATGCCTCGAGATGTCGACATGGAGGTTAGTGAGCAACTAACAATATCTCTTAATTTTTGATCGTAATGAGCTGACTTTCAGGGTGGAGGCAAGAGCGACTGGGTGCGCATCACGAGCGTCGATGGCTTTTCGTTCATGGTCCTCCGAAAGGTCGCGATGGGGAGCGGGACGCTGAAGAACATGCTGAGCTCAGACAGTTAGTCTTCCCTTATCCATATTACCTGTCTCTTGACATTCACTATTCGTGCAGGTAACTTCGCCGAAGCACTATCAGGAACATGCCCCCTCCAAGAACGGTCCGCGTCACGATCTCACACTTTACCGTTGTTCTGAATGAAGGTGTTGTTATTGCACAGGGCTGTCGTCCTGGAGAAAGTTCTGGAGTACCTCGCCTACAAGAACACGTACGAGGAGAACGGCTCCAAGGACGACCTTGAGCATTTCGAGAAACGTGTCCCACCTGAGATCGCATTGGAATTGTGAGTCACTCTTAAATACTCATCTATTGATCAGCCCCTCAAGTGCAAATATTTCCAAGGCTTATGGCGGCTGATTACCTCGAATGTACGTCTCTCACATATTTCGATGTTTTCTGCAGAAGCTGAAATTGCAATATAGCATGATGGGTTTTGGATCTGAAACACACGTAAGATGCCTTTTCGTCTAGGGGGTGCATAGTTAAACAAGCATCAAGGTAAATTATGGAACACATGTACACAAGAGCAAAGTAATAAAAGAGTCCGCTCCGGCATATAAGAACTGGATCTCATCTCCTTACAATCTCGTCGAAACGTAACGAAATCGTCACCGAAATCATCAACCGCAACACACACGGATCGCGAAAGGGTTGAAAGCCTATTTATGTGTCGACTTGACGATTGGGACGATGATGATGACGAGGAGGATGACGATGCCGACGCCGATGATGATGCGCATCTGCGTAAGGAAAAAAGGAAAAACAAATTCAGGGAAGGGGGTTGTCATGGAAGCGATTTGCACACACCTTCATATCCTTCCACCTGCGTAGTGAGATGAGTTTAGGTGAGGTGAGAGGGGTGCAGGGATGGGTATGATACGCACCACATGTTCTTTCGTACTCGGTTTGCTCCACGGCGGAAACCTTGTGCGGAGACGGCGAGTGTGTCTGGTGAATTGCGAACGTTAACGTCCACTCTGAAACTCTGAATCCAATCCCCAAAAGAAATTAGCCATAAGGCTTTTCATCCATCAATCCAGCACCGCTCAATTTTTTTACGAATGTCTCTGGCGTGGCTGAAGAGCAAAAAGGACACAGCAGCACCACTCACCAGTTTTATCCTGTAACGAATCCAACCTCTCCCCCCTCTCCGCCACCTTATTGATATTATCTCTCATAATCCCAACCGTGTCGTCAATCTGGCGCTGGATGTCTGCAGTCCTGGAGTTCCCACCCGGGGGATTCGAGGACCCGCCACCTTGCGGGACATAAGGGTCGTAAGGCTCAGACCTTCAGTGAAGCGAGAACGGACGAAAAACGGGTGTTAGGGCGACATGATTTCGCAAGGGCTGGAATTGCAGCCAAAAAGTAAAAACGAACATTATGTTTTATGATAGGGGTCGTTTCTGTCCAGTCACCAGGGGTGTCAGTACACACAGATGGAGTGGGGGGAGAGTGGGAGGAGAAGACGATGGACTGACTGATTTTGAGTGGTGATGTCGGCTGCTGCGATGGGCGGTGTTGAGACTGTTGCAGTGCGGGACACTTTCGTCACTCCAACGGCGTTGTCGGACAATCAACACCACACACCGCGCCACAACAACGAACTCATCACGTAATTGCGTATAGTAATGTAAGTCCTTCTTACAACACCTGGATTAACTCGACCATACGTCTACCACGTCTGATGTGCGATCTATGAGGAGTAAGTATCGTTCACAGATGTGAGGAATGGTAACCCTTTCCAGATAAATACTTCCCGAACCCTGGTGGCACCACCCTTCAAGTCTCGGGCCCAACTATCATGGACCCTCTTCCTCTCCTCAACTTTTTCAGCAAGCATGCTTCAGAACAAGCGACGCCTGGTACTAATGCCTGGCCACTGAAAGGCCGTATCCCCTCTCGCAGCTCCCCCAATGTGACGCAAGCCTTCGCCGCAGCCCTCGATACCCTAGCCACCCTCTGCGTGTCGAGACAAACTGGCCAGAAAGTCGCGATGACTGTAACTATACCGCGGGACAATCGAGTGATCATCACGCTCTCCGAGAGCACATGTGGCGTGCAGGATACCGCCGAGTTCCTCCAGCAGCTCTGGGGTGCGTTGAACACCATATGCATGCATCGCAATCCGAGCCCCACAGGTAAGGTCGAGAAAGGTCATGATGTATTCGTCATCGTTTTTCGTCATGGATTTCTCCGATTAAGACAACGAATAATCTGCGCGTGGGACGCCGCTATGAAGTTCTATGTCCATTGGGAGGCGTCAACAACCAAGAGCGGTGGTGAGAGCATTCATGGCCGACTCACAGCCGTCTTTGATACTCTGCGCGCGGTTCTCGACAGTCTTCCCGGCGCCGGTACTCCTACACAGGCTCAAACAGTTGATATCGTAACTCAAATCCATGCACTTTATGAGCATTGCAAGGCTCTGTCCAATGCAGAGGCCACAGTGCAGCAATGGCTGAATGAATACGCACATGGTAAGAGCGTAATTACTATGATGTTCCACTCCTAAACTCGCCGCCAGCATCCGCCGAGCCCGCGGTTTTCCCTCTTCGCCGATACTTGAGGGGATGCCTGGCCATGTACTGCAAGACGGTATCCCTGATCGATGCTGCGACCAACGTGGATTTTCATGATATGTTCGCTCGGACTCTGCACATCAAAACACTTCGGCCGGGCATCTCCCCTTTGGATTATCCTCTGGACAAACCATTCTGGGAGTCATATCTCGCGGACATCGTCGACCGATGCGAGATAACGGGTACGAGAACCCCGAAGCTCAGGAGGGCGTTGGACGAGGAAGTCGCCCACGCGATAGCGACAGCCAAAGAGATGAAACACGGACCGCTCCATTGCGAATTGCGTTTGCTCACCCATCACCAGCAGCAGGTTCTTGCGTCACCGCCTGAAAAGGAGGGCGAACTTGAAGCAGAAACCGCGACTCGCCCCCGAAATTATATCGGCACATCCGAACCTCCCTGCTACGCTTGTGGTGTATTTATCGATGCGTACCGCAGAAAGTCGCGGGGCGTGTTCAACTTCAACCCGATGTACACGCAAGTTCCGGACCCCACACTGCAAGTTCCATGGGCAATGCCGAAGTTCGGGAATGCTGCGGTGGATAGGTCTATCCAGAGGACTGTTTTCATTCAGTTTTGCCTTGACTATGCCATGTACATTGCCCATCAGTTTGGTTTTCGCCGACTCTCCCAGTGACGAAACCGTATCCAAATGGCAGTGGTAGTTGGTTTGGTCCGAGTCAGTATGAATATGCTTGATATAATCGATAACTTATTGTAACATCAAATAATGTCAGTCTGGGTTTTTTTGTTCATATATGAATGGTTTGCCAGTGCCGCTTGGCTGTCAACGCCAAATTATGAACAAATTGTCGTTGTCATTCCACTCAATACGTATCGTTTCCCCCGTGCCCACCTTGCGTCCGTGCATGTACAGTACTCATTATATCCCGTTGTACGACACACGATAGCCGTCACTTATCTAGGCAAGAGGCACTTCCTGGATCGGCGGTTGAGAACGGCTTCATAAAATATCAGGTCGGATAATATGGAGGAACAAGCACGCAGACATATGCATTGAAGTTGCATGGCAGACATGTATGCATGAGCAGGACACGGTATCAGCGGCCACCCTTGCCACCCTTCATTCCCTGCTTCGACACCTTCGGTCCAGCCTGTGCTGACGGACGGGGCTGCGAGGAGAGAAAAAAAATCAGCACCAGACCAACCACAACACCACTCCTAAAAAATTGGCATACCTTGACCTTCTCCTTCTTCGTCTCCTTCTCCTTCTTCTCATTCTTCGCCTTCGTGATCGCCGCGAGCCTTTGCTGCGTCCTCGCCTGCGCCGTCTGGTTGCGCTTCTCCAAAATCGACTTGAGGTCCGCGCCGACGATGCCGCGCTGGTGCTTCACGGTGCGCCGCGAGCGCTTCTTCGTGACCTCCTCCGTGATGCCCTTCTTGTGCATGCGGCGGTACACCACCGTCCATGCGATCTTGCGCGGGTTTTTGCGTTGGAGGAATAGGGATTCGGTCTTTGATGTCGAGAATCGGAACACCTATCAAATCGTCATTTAGCTGAGTGTGTCAGGTTGGGTAAATTGTGAACGCACCTTGCTGTCCCCGCGCACGAATAGTCGGCCCCTGCTGGGGTAAATTTTGTATCCCGAGAAGGAGTCTATTTCAACTTTCTGTAGTCATCATTCCAGTTAGCGTCATCCACACATCCAATAAAACAGCAAGGGTGTCCGTACCATCTGCAAATGGGGACACGACGACGAAACTCGTCAGCAACCATTCGACACGCTTCAAAGTCATCCAAAACAGAAACCGTCAATCCACCACCAAACTTCCTAATAACCCTTGACTTCCGACATTCAAACGATAGCACCCATCCCTCTGAACGCATTCCACGCAATCATGAGTCCAACAGACGAGAGCTACGCTCACCTCGGCAGATAGGTCTTGAGGATGGTGATCTGTGTTGTCGTTGCCTAAATTGGCTGTCCACAGGTGGCGCTTCAATTGACGTCTATTTGGTTCAGCGCTTCACACCCTTCAAGTTCCCTCGACAGTTACAAAACGAATAGACAAGAAAATTGCATTCGTCCAAGTAGATACAACCACTAAAATAATGCATACTGTACATTGTGCCGCACCCAAAAACTTCCAATTGCAACAGTCTATAATAATGCAAATCCATCAATGGTTATGCGTGCATATGCTCACGGAAATCCACTGGCAACATCATCAAAAAATTGGATATCGACGTTGAAATCACTGTCAGTGGTGTCGCTGCCGCTGCCACCGTCACTACCGCCGCCGCTACCGTCGCCACTACTGCTGCTTGCGTGGTTCTCGTGGCTCGTCCCGCTCGGTCCTGCTTCTTGTGAATCTGGTATACCGCTTGCTCGGCATGCGCGGTGTCTTGGTGAGGCCCGTACGCGATTACGGCAGACTGGGCAGGTGTTCGCTGAATGGAGCCATTGCTACAACACATACATCAATCAGCATCACGACGAACGTTAAGGGATAGAGCGAAAGTACCTCGAGACACTCCTTGTGGAACCAATGGCTGCACGATTCCACTTTCAGCACAGGATCAAGAGACTTGTACTACACAAACAAACATCAGTCATTTCTCAAGGGTTCAATAACCTTGTACTCACGTCGTCGAGACAAATGGGGCAACGGCAGTCGCTATCAGGCGTCTGCCAATCTTTGTAGAACGCAGTGGGGAGGGAAGCGATGACATGCGAAGGCGTCGCACGGGGTCTAGCCTCGCCAAGAGACGCAGCCAGCGCAAGCAAGTTTTCGTACGATGAATCAAAATCTTCATCACGCTACACCCGCACCAAACATTCATCAGCGTTTTGAAAACAACAAACACACATCAGAAAAAAATAACTCACGACGTAGTCCCCGATATTCCCAGAAAGCCGGTGCCGAAGTCTGAAGCCCGGGAAAGCGTGCGTGATATCACTGTGCAACGGATCATCATGCTGATACTGTCCCAGTCGAGCGCGCGCGCGATAGTGTGCGAGCCGGCGATTCGCGTTGGACGTGAACGAACTGAGACCATCCGACGACTCCCGACTACCGCGCAACGGCGACGGGGACCGACGACGAGACCCAAACTCCATCATGCGCACACCGCTTGCACCACTTCCAGCCAACTCCGGGCGGACCCGCACTCCAATCGCACTCCGGCGTCTCCGCACCGCTTCGCTGAAGCTCGACAGCGTATTACGCTGATTACTATCCTCTCCATCGTCGGCGATCTCGCCCCATCGACGCCTTGCGTCCTCTCTGTGTTGCCGCTCACGTTGGAATGCAGTCTGGAATTGCTGCTGCCTCGTGGCGGACAGGCCGTCGTTGCGCAGCACGTCCATTGCATGTTGGAAGCCCTGCTCGCCAGTAGATGGACGATCGCGCTGCGCTGCTGACTGGCGTGTCGGGTCTGCTCGAATACGGCGGGTGACGGCATTGTGCACCGCTTGTCTTTCTCTGCGGTTGGCGTCTTGGTTAACATGTTGATGTGTGGATGCTTGGGCTTGAGCTTGAGCTTGAGCCTGAGGTCTTCGAACAGATCGTTCACCAAGGAGCCGCGGGTGGACGTCATCAAACCTAGCCTGCAAACGGTCGTGTCAATAAATATACCCAAATCATTCCATCACAAACAAGTACTCACCTGAAGCAAACTGTGCATACCGTTGTCGGGGTCATTCGCGGAGTACGAGGGAGAAAGTCGTTCGAACGGGAACGGTGGTAGAGACGGCGGTCGCGGATCGTTCATCACACTTCGCCTGCGCTGTCTTGCCTCCCAAGGGTTATTTGTATTCGGCCTAGCAAGTGTAAGATTGGGAGGTGACGCTGGCCTCGGAAGTCGCCGACCGGTGGAGGTGAACATATCCTGGGATGTCGACGGTTCAGGAGGGAACTGCATCTCAAACGTAACGCCTTGATCTTGCTCCGTCGGAGGAATTTCCCGTAGATAATTTGGCAACACGATACTCGAAATTGGACCTCTGCTCGACACCCCGAGTGAATTCCGTATGTCAATTTCAGGAGAGGGAGATCGCGGACTGTGTGACGGCGATACGAATAAGGCATTTGGCCATTGTCCATCAGATACACGAGGTAAGGGGGGAAGCGATGGATACTGGTCGACCTGTGGAGTATGCGCCGGGAAATTTTGGGCATGGCCAACATTAGTGCCAGCAGGTGGCGGCGTCGGGACGGCGAAGTGGGCAGCCAATTCGCTCGAAGACAGGGTATCGATTGATGAGTACCGTGAAGGACGATCACCCCAGTTGCGATTCAATGGTATGTTATGACCAGGTGCTGGCTGTTGTTGTTGACCATTCTGCTGTGGACCGCTAACCTCGCTGTCGGACGATCGGCGACCAGCCGCATGTCTGAAACCGAAGGGATCTGGTAAGTAGTTAGACGGACCGGACCTCTGCGCGTCTGTATTGTTCCTATCCAGCATCCTACTCCTGATGACCGATCTAACCCTCTCGTGCTCCTCCGCACGCGCATTCCTGCGGGGAGCCAAGAACGACGACGAGCTCGGAGCAACGGCAGGCTGTTGTTGTGGACCAGTCGTCGCCGACCCGTTCGAGCCACTACCAGCAGACCGCTGTCGACCACCCATATCAAATGGACCAGTTGGCATTCCACGGTGATAATCCAACTCTGTCAGGTTATCAGAAAACACGGAATGTGTTATCGGGGCCAGGTTCGTGGCGGTAGAAATCGGACGTTCTGTGGGTTCAATTGGATTTGGGAACAAGGAACTCGTCGGCATGGACCTTCGAGCATGGGCTCCGGTGGTGGCTCCAGTACGTCGTTGACCGCTGTGAGGCCCCGATGGTTCTCCTTAGAGACATGCATCATTACGACAAAACGAAGAAATAAAACAAAAATTGAGCATACCTGACAAATGGGGGTGTGTGTCGTTCTCGTTCTCGAGTAAGGGTTCAGAGCCAACCGAAGACCTCGGCGGCAGGTGCCAAAACTCCCACTCATCCGCCGACATCAGGTATCCACCCTCACTTCCGCCATTGCCAGCATCGAGCGAATTTTGCCACGGATTCGCATGGGTCACTGCATACGAGTGTGGTTCAACAGGACTCAAGCCATCCCTCAGACCCAAGTCATCATTATAGAGCGGGTGGTTGAGTAATGTCCGCCGACGCTGGCGCAGACGCTCGAGTCGACGATCGTTTTCTTGACGGCGTTCTTCGCTGGCAGCAACATGGAGCAAGCGTTCGGACAGAGAGTCGCGGGGGCGACTACGTTCAGACGATAAGGACAACGGTCGTACGGATGGTTCTGAAGTATAAATCAGCATTAGAATATGTAGACACATTTGTGATGAGAGAATCGGGTTTACTTACCAGGGATGTTGGAGACATATCGACGGAACTCCACAGATGGTTCGCGGGGCGGCCTATCGGTCCATGTTACTTGCGGTAGGTTTCGAAGACCTTCGGTTTGCTCAGATGTAGAAGATGAACCAGGCCGTGGTGAGAGGTCATCGCGCAACAATCTCAGCTGCCTCATAGCCTCAGCATGGAGAGTAGCCGTCCGTCTGCCACTAGCCTCAACGGCGACATGTGCCTGTTCATTTTGATGTGGAGGAGATAATGCCAGGGGGACGATCGGAGCGGCAGAGAGGTTCTCGAGTAAGGAGCTGACATGTTCGCGCAACGACATCCGCTCTTCTTCTTCTGTCTCGAACGGACGGAAATCAGAGGTTGGTGATTCTCTTTGTCGGACTGGTGGCAACAACGAAGATGACGATGACGGTGGGTTGGGAAGGTTCCGCGGAGGTAGGGGTAGGGCATCCTGCGTTGGAAGAGAGCGAAACCGTTCTCTGAACGATGTCCCTGCAAGTGGTAACCTATTCCTAGCATTACCCATCTCCGAGCCTCCGCCAAGCTGGAACCCAGCCGTCTCAGCTTCTGCACCGGGCGAAGACGACGACGAGTCCGACTGAGAGGGTAAATTCATCGACGGCAACCGGTGAAAGGGCCATCTGACAGACGAAGAAGGCTGGGTTTGTCGAACGCCATTCCTATCCCACACGTCGGCTGGTTGAGACTCGAGTGTCGGAGACCGTTCAGGTCGAAGCAAGGGTGACGCTGGCGAGGAAACAGGTGGTGATTGCAGAAATTCCGATGGGAACAACAAAGGTGGGGAGAGGCTTGGATGCAGCCTGAACAAACCACCTCTCGGTTCGGCGCTCTCTGATGTCCGTCGTTGTCCAGGTTGAAGTAACGGCGGTGTCGGCGTCGAATTAGACATATCTCGCAAGAAGGTGGAAGGATCGGTTTGATCTTGTGAGGGTAGGTCTGATCGGGATATCATAGGAGACCTCCCGGGCGGGAATCTCGGTCTCGGATTTCGCAGCTCCCAATCAGGACCCATTGTCAGATCCCTCGCGTATGAAAACGGTGAACGCTCAAGAACGACGTCAGGTTGCGCGCGCTGTGAGCGATGGTGGGAAGATAGTGTTTCTCGAAATGTAGCGCTAGGTGGTGGGTCGCGAAACGGACTTTGCACGTCCACATTCGGTGAAAGGGACGCTTGACTAGGAAAGGAACTCCTCGCGTTGTCATTCGACCGACGCGCCGGTCCACGGAGCCTGAGGCTAGAACCTTCCCCAGCGTGAGCGCCAGAGGAAGTGGCACGCCTGAAATCTACTTCATGGCGATTCAAGTCCCCAGAAGACAACCGGAGCCCAAGAGGAGCGGATGGTGGATCAAAATTAGGAGCCCGGCGAGATGAGGAGGCCTGTCCCCCGAAATCCGGTGTAATGGGTGATACGTTGGGAGAGTGACGCAACGCAGAGATGTGCGAGTCGAACTCCATGAAACGATCCATTGAGTTTCTAAATGACTCGTTGTGATTTGGCAAAAACGACAAGGTGAACGAATGTATTGATGATGATGTCCGGGGATGTTCTTCAGATACGGGAGATACTGGCGAGTCTACCATCGTAACATCATCCATGCCATCGACAGTCGTCCCCTGAATTTCTGCAGCGGAATTCGACGAGCCCGAGGCGGATGTCTGGACCGGTCGTGTCGGTGTGGACGTCGGACTCGAGTTCGATGACAAAGAGCCACTCAGCCGCCGAGAATTCGGACTGGAAGATGTTGCGGACGACGAAGAGGCGTCTCCGCTGCTGCTAGAGTCGACGCCCTCACTTCTGGCCCTCTTGTTCCTGTCGTTCCCATCACTGCTCGAGCCTGTCGCCTCGCTGCCACTTGTGTCGCCGCCACTTGGGCTGCCTATATCGATGCCCAATTCTCTAAAAGATCTTTTAAAAGACTGAGTTGGGGGAGGAAGCGCGAGATGGAGCTGTGGAGGGTTGCTGATTGACATGCTGGTCTCGCTCTGAGCCCAACTCGCGCTGACAACCTCTTATATCGTGGTCGGAACCTGTATTTGTGACGTATTTACGCAAGTTACCCACGGACCTATCCGAGCTGTCTTCCCCTACTTATCGACACTAGCTTTCCTTACTTTGCTGCATCGTGTGATCCCTTTGGATGCCAGACTACTGGAATATGGGGCATCGTAGGGCCGAATAAATTATTCACAAATTTTCCAGTGTTCGGAACCTTCCCACTGCCGTAACTTAATAGCATCTTGGAATCATATAGTCTTTGATGTAACGTCGCTTCGCACTACCTACACAAACACATCCACAACAGGATCCTCCGTTCGGCATTGTACAATTTATATTCGTAGTTTATAATGGATGGGTCCAATGGAGCGATCGTTCAACTTGCATACTGAGCGGTCCATTCTCGACTGACGCGCTGTGCATCCTTCTCATTCTCCTACAAATGGACATATCATCGTTAAATCTAGTCCCTACAAGTAATTAAGAATTGGCTAGACTCACCTTGTAATGCTTCGCAACATCGGTTGCTAATGGATCATCTGGATTTGGCGCGCTTAACAGCGCCTGTATTGACAGCAGTACAGTACGGATCTGCAACGCCGGAGACCATTTATCTACAACGTCAAGATAAATTATCCTGACGTCGGGATCCTAGTGCAAAATTTCACTCGTACCTTTCAGAATGTCTAGGCATATACGTCCCAACTTGTCTGCAAGGGCAATCAATAACATATTGACAACACACGACACTCGTAAATGCACACACCGATATTCGGATGGTATATCTTCGTAAGAAAGCGAACCTTGGGCGGACTCATGGGGTATTCCTCCGGGAGAAACAGCTCTAGCCTAAAGATACCACCTACATATCACATCCATTGGCACATCAAGGCAACCGAAGATGAGAGAGAATCCGACCTTCAAAGGGGCTCCCTCCGGGTCCCTCAATCGTGACATCGAAATACCGCAGGTTATCCTCATGTGGCGACGCGGAGATGCCAGGCGCGGGGTCGCTAGCCAACCGTTCCGTTTCCTTCATCACCAACCACCCAAAGACGAAGAAAACAAACCCAGCCGAGAAGTCAGTTACACCCTAATACAACTTTGCCCGAAGGTGGAACGTGACGACCATACCTTGATGATTCGCTGAACGGACGGGTTGTGTCAGATCCACGCGCGATAAGGCGGAGGATTAGTGACGGGAGACGTACCTTTGGGAGAGACATTAGGAGGAGATGGACAACTTACGAGCAGCGGGGATTGTGGTGAAGGACAAGGGATGGTGATTGCTATCACAGGCGCGCTTACGTACGGGATTAGAATGACGGTCACGCGACGGTCACGCGCCTTGAATTTAACGAACTGTTGCCTATTTACCCTCACCACCACGACTGTGCTGCTGAAGCGTCATTCATCAGCTCTTAAATCCAACCGTTAATCGCCAAGAACATTCAGCGTATTCCTCATTGACTCGGACTGCGTCAGCTCCGTTTGTTTGGCAACTCGGGCTCCCCATTCCAAGAGAACGGCGACCGAGACTGGACCCTCATAGGAACAACCGGACTCAATTTTTTACCAAAAACAAATGAGCAAATCCATGGCTCCGAGAACCATCAGATGTCATCCCTACCTTTGTGATGCAGCAGCTCGTGGATGGGTCGGCTTGGATGTGTATCCCATATACTCCGAGGAAGGCCTTCCGTGTCCCAGCATCCCGATGCTTTGCAACGACGCTGTGTGCGTGACGAAGAAGATGTCGCTACGTATTTTACCCCAATGTTATTTCGCTTGTGTTCCCCGGTGGCTTGAACGCTATGCGTACACCGGCTCGCAAAATATCTCTGGGTTCCCGGTTGTGCACATTGGTCCAGAATCAATTGTGTATGCTTGCCACTCATCCGAGGCTGTTCGTGCAGGTGGTACACCTTCAGTGACGTTAGAACGGACGAGAAGCTTACAGCCCTATGGCTTTTCTTTATGCCGGAATTATTAACTGCTCATTTTTATGCTGTTCAGGTAGATTTCTTAGGTCTCTAGACTGCCTGACCGACTTTGACCAAGATCTCCCCAATCAAGGCGGGAAAAATATTTGTCGTGGCTTTGTTACTGTAATAACTGCGTCGAACCTAACTTGAAGATGTGATATATTGGATGGACGAATTTATTTTCTTTACTGCCCTTTTGTCGAGGAAGCTCGCGTGTGTTTTCGAAGACCAGGATATCGAAGATGCGCTGATAAACAGCTCGTGGACTGTCTTGAGACCACCATGTTCTCGTACACAGAAAGCTCACCAGCCCAAGCCACACAAGCTGGTACCAGTAACGATGAATCCATACTCCATATCTATGTCAAAGCACAAACATACATGCATGATACAAAACACTTCCGCAGTCCATATCCAGACACCCAACCAAAACACATATGCAGCCAAATTAGAACTCACACCGTCTCATGCCTCTTCAACGCCCTCGGTCTCCCATGGCGATTATCCGATCGCGCAATCATCTCAGCAAGCTGCTTCGTCTCGTCATCATCCGTGTCAATCGCGCGACGCATAACAGTCTCCATGTCCACTGACGTATTCGCCCGTCTCAGTCGGGTGCTTGGCGCTTGCAGGTGGGGGTATGAAGATGATGCGCCTTCGTTGAACTCTGGTATGCGTTCGTTGTCTATGTCCGAGCGTCTCCTAAGAGTGCATAGTGGAATCGTGGTAAGGATTATGCAATTTTGGCAAGGCGGGGGACTTACGCATCGTCGAAGCTGCGAATAGACTTCCGGATCCTGTTTCCTTGGACATGAAGCGCGTCTGGCCCAATTCGCCTCTCGACCGCCGTGATTCCTCTAGCCTGCAAATCCGAGTCTGGCCCATCGACGTCCATCGTATGCAGCTCAGACGCTTCTTCCGATTCTTCTCTGAGAAGGCAAAAGACAGAATCAGTGGTCGCCTTAAGGCTTAATGGCGAAAATAATGATTGCCAACGAACCTCATAATGTTCAACATTCGCGCCATGCGTCCAATACCGAGGATCTTCGCTTTGATACGCGCCTCCGTTTCCTTGCGAGCCGCCTGCTGTTGCTCGTCCTCCATAGCCCGCATATCCTCGTCAGAGACGGACAGGGAAGGTTCCTCCAGTTCCTCCTCAGTGCAGCACGACAGAATTGCAAGTAGCATTTCAACAACTGTAACATATTTAACGACTTGAATGCTGCTCCATGACATGAAAATAAATGAACTCACTCTTCGAACCGACGAAAGGTAAACTCCACGTGAAAGCATCCATGAAGTTAGGGAGCCAGTATGGGTGAGGGTTTGAGTTAAACTGGCGTATGGTAATGTTTCTGTTCACATATTTCAGGACCGCCGCACGGTTATGGTACGCATCACAGTAGTTCGGGGCGGAGAAAATTGTGATCACTGATGGGAACTTCTTTGTAGGTGTCTTGCGATACATCGTGTAACTGTAGTAGATCAGGTCCTGCGCGTCACCGTCTGCAGCTGACTTGGGAGCAATTAGAGAGTTTTAGTTACCCTTCGGCCTGTGCTTCATGACCTCTCATGATTCCGAGCAAATTATTACGTTCTAGGAAATTGCAAGTCGCCTCATATCTTTTCGCCGATAATTAGGCGCCTGTCACGCCAATGCAGTAAACAAACGTACGTGAAGAAGAACGAGCATCCTCTTGTGGGGTTGTGAACAAAGGATGTGCCAGGGGGTAATCCTACGCCGTTTGGTCCTTCCTGCTCGTGGCCAAAATTACTAATTGGGTCTGACCATAGGATGTCGCAAAGGAGCCCGTGAGGCGGAGGTTCTTGAAATCGATTGACCTGCTTTTATTAATATAAAGAATAAACTATGAGGGACACAACGAACATTGTTGATATCAGAGAGCATGACCAGCTCAGGTGAGAGTCCTCCATGAATACATAAAAATCGCTTGTCCAACAGGCACGCGATGGGCAACGCGTAAAACGACTCGACACAAGCTTCGTAAATCCTAACGGAGTATTTTCGCATACCTAAGGGCACTTCAGTTATAAATCAGGAACCAGCTTTGATGACTGACATTCGCGTTGAAATGTAAAGTATTCAGTCAAGTGTCGACACTCATGATTGCCTCGAAGCATTGAAACCTTTTGCGGGTACCAAATTTTGAGGGTATAAAGGTATAGGAGACACTGAAGATCACAACATGAGCGCGTTTGACGCGTCAATTCGGCATGCGCTGACCTCAATCCCAAAGCATCCTCGGTCGACGTAATCACCCAAGAAGATGTATGCATTCTCCGGTACGGTTCCTCCTATGTCTAATAGCTTCATGAAATCATACTAAATGATAGGTTTGAGTAACAGCAATGCGACTTATGGAGTTACTGCTCACGTATTGTCCATGGATGTCTCCAACCACTTCGAAACTATCAGCGAAGGTTCAACAGCTTGTAAATCTTAACCGTATACTGACCAGTCACGTCGCCAACCACCTCCAACATATTTGGTTCGTCTCTGAGAAGGGCGGTTGCCCGCTCGATGATGTACAAGGCTTGTTCCTCTTTCAACCGTCCCTCTTGAAAGAAATGCTGCTTCAAGAATTGAGCGTTCGGCTTTCTTTGTCCATCCCGTTCATCCAACATGAAGAACTCTTCATCTGTGGGCTTCCTGAATGCCGGTGGAGGAACCACCTAAGAAGCAATGAGCAGGCTGGCACGCGACGGCCAAATGATCGCACCCCTTCCATCCTCCGAGTCTGAGTTATACTTGTTACTGCCTCCGTTGAAACATTTGGAGGCAATGTCGATTTGCCTAACATATGTTTGACGACGCTTTGGAGGTATTCTTCATTGGCTTCAGGCATAGTTGTGATGGGGAAAGACGGGTTGCAACTTGGTCTGGCGCCTGCCGCACCATTTTCGCCCACGCTCAGTGACCCTGTGACCAAAAGTGACTTGACGGGCGCCGCCGTTGTCTAGCGAGCGCATTTCTGTTGTCCTCGTCGAACCGCTCGGCGAAGGCGTACGGCGACATGCCTGGAGGTCTAAAGAAACCGTTCCGCGAAGAATTCGAAGCGACCCTTTGAGCTTATGCTAAATGTCTCGTGCTTCACAGCCTCTCTCAATCAGAGTTCGCGTGGCCAGTGGCAACCCGTCTTTTTACGAAATTTTTATCTCCGGACACAGGGAAATTGACTGCGCAATACAAGACTGTCACAATCTCGGTTCAAGTTTTGTTCTTGGACCATAATATGCGTTTGCCTCATTTTTAGCTCTGCTCTGATCTCATCAGAAAGCTCAGTGACATGTTGCTGTCTGTGCCTTTTCGACAATCAATTGCACTGTTTCCCACCGAATGTAGGCGTCCAGCGTATGGTCTCACAATTGGTAAATCCTCACAAAGAGCTCGACCACCTCGATCCTCGATCCCGGCCACGTCTCCAGGCCGCGCAAGTGGTCGATCGCATGTTTTCGCGCTGCATATATTGAATTCCCGTTTCTCGGGAATTATCCTCAGCCCAAGACGTTTAATTCGGCTCCGCCACCTTGTGAAATCGAAGATTCGATCTGAGGTATGCTTGGACGATGTACTGGACATTTTCCGGTGGAACGGAT
The DNA here is from genome assembly GCA_004355085.1 of Rickenella mellea. Lineage (NCBI taxonomy): Eukaryota > Fungi > Basidiomycota > Agaricomycetes > Hymenochaetales > Rickenellaceae > Rickenella > Rickenella mellea. The sequence continues at coordinate 307,324 of ML170189.1, forward strand.
TGCTTTCTCGTGATCAAAGGTCTCTTTTACACCTGCCGTCGCCACAATGACACGACTCATTCGTAGATTTCTCGCCAGGCCCCGGGGTCAATCTTCTGACAGGGCTACCCCCTCGTGTCATGCAGTTTTTCGTGTTTCACTCTCTGACAGTGCAAAACATTCTCCGCAATTCTTTGACATGGATCACGGCGAGGACGAACCAGACCAGGTGGGGCTCAGTGTGGCGACAACTCCATCAAAGTGTCATGTGGACCTCATATATCCCATCCTTGAATGGGAGCAGCAAACGCAATAGCAACAAATCTGCCCTCGACAAATTCCCGTCGGACAACTAAGCATTGCATTGGTATAAAATGAGCCGATCAACCGTGAACGATTCCCCAGCAAGTCTCACGTGCTCTCACACTTGTTTTCATTGCCCTCGCATTTCTCTACACCGCCCCTTAGGCAGAATGCATCTGTCCAACATTTATTCCGTGTTCATTTTCAACTTGACCTGTCCTCCGCGCTGCGGCACTAACAGTCCATTGCTCCGCATATCCATCCATCTCAGGCGTCCAGCTTCAATCGCCACGATGCTTGGCACTCTTTCATGCCACTCGTTACACTGCAAACATCTGAACTTGGTGCGTTGTTGGCGGGTTCTGAAACACTCTGTAATCGTTCTCGTTTCCGTCTATTTCCAAAGGCTATCTGACTTCCCGCGGAGGAACGCGAAAACCGATGTCTGTCGCTCATGTCACTTACGAGGTAAATGCCTCGGCGGTTAATCAATGTCTGTTTTTTTTGTCCAATTCTAGAACCGTGGAGGCATCTCTCTCTGATGTCGCCGAGATTGTAGCGGTTGCTTAAATGTTCGCATTTTCTGCCCTATTATATCTTAAAGCAAAGTACCATTACCCAAAGTCCTAGTACACGGAGATCTTGGCGGTGTTATGGAAGTCCTCCGTGGCTTTGGATATAATCATGAAGTTCGTCGATAGTCACGAGGATTACAATAATGAAATACAATGAGAGTCATCACCAGCATAACGCTGCAGGCCCGGGGGAAGATGAGTCTTTTAGTGTTAGGAGTCGAAAATGCGATTCTAAGTAGGCTTTCATGCATTCCGGGGGAAATAAAATGAGGGAGTGGTAATTTCTCGTTTACGTCGCCCGTGTGTAAATGATCACAGTCAGTCTGGGGGAAAATTTGAAAATAAGAGCATTACCTCAATAAAACGTGCGTTGTCCCGAAGCAACTTTACGGTGTCATCACTCAAAGAGACTAGATGCTTCCAGTTGCGACGCACCCTCATGCAGCATGCTCGGGCGATGCTCCCAATGAGAACGATTTGGTCCAGATGTAAAAAATAGCCATGCTTCTTGAAGCATGATTCAGCCAGTGGGGATCCACATGCCCGAGGAGCTCCAAATAAAGGTCACCGGGAGAACGAGCAGTCGCTTTGATTCAAATCGACGATGCAGAGGCCGAGATTCGATTGTTCTTAGTGATAATATCATGTCCGAAGGAATGCTGACGGACAATATCAGTGCGAAAGAAGGTTTGAAGACACTGGCCGAGTTGGTCCTGGCATGACACGCGTACTCGAGTAGTTCACATAGCTCGACAAGGGGGTTGCAGTCGACATACAAACCAAACGGGGACGATATTGACCTTGATTTAAGCAAAATGACACCTTATATCGTGCATTCTCAACCATCCATCACTTCGCCTTTGACGGCGCAACAGCGGGAAAGGACGAAGAGTTGCTCCTGAGAGCAGAAGTGATGACGCTTTCCAAGGACGGCAGTCGTACTTGCAGAAGGCGAATTGTGGAAGGATGCTTACGAAGTGGATACCGTGATGCAAGCGCATGATAGAAGGCCAGTGCATTTCCTATGATCCCGCTATCGAGCATGCACCGTTTCCAGTTGTCCCTGGCTCAGCTACAGGTCGCATTTGATGACTGAGTTGAACGACGTGTGGTGCATGTTTCGCGTGTTCACAGTTGGCTCGGATTTCTGGTAACCATCGGGTCTCTCATTGGGCATCCAGTGAACCAACAGTTGACCTCAGCCTGGGCTTGCAAGAACATGTTTAGGCGCTGTTTGGCAACAGTTGACGATGACGGTATCTCCCGCCAAAATGACAGTTGCCGGCTCCACAGGTGTTGATGTTGGTGGTTCGAGTTGCTCAACCGTTTGGCTACGCGCGAGAATCCCTATGATAATTGGCGGTGGAGTGCTCCACATCGTGAACTTCCCACGATCCTAGGATATTCGGTTGACGGTCAACGTTATCGTCAACTGCTGCCAAACAGCGCCTTAACTTGAATGCCGGTAGGTGCCCGAACCGTAAACGGACAATCACAAACACAGCCAACTTTTCGGTTTTTGCCTCATGCCCGGCTTGCGCTGATCGACAACGATGTCCACGTCCACGGCCTACCTCACCAGCGAGCACATCCCAGATGGCTACTATACTATCAAGAACTTTGCATTGGGAAACCTGGTTGCGCACCGCCCACGAGAAATGGAGTTATGTGGCAGCATTCCTGCCATGCAAGAAAACAGCCTCGTTGTACGTTATCAAGCCATTTACTACACAGGCGAGAGTCCATGACATGGTTTAACAATTTAGTGGCACATTATGCGACGATCGCACGGGAAATATCTCATCAGGAGCTGTCCAAGCGGTCTATTCGTCCGGTGCGTTGGGCCGAAGCCGAAGCAGAAAAGTGCAATCAAAGTCGATGACATAACGTTCGACTGGGACATTGAGCAAGTATCAGCCGTTCACCCGGACTGTTACCTGTGAGATTTCTCTCTATCATATTCTACTTTATTTTTGGAAGCAAAATTTGTCTGTTTGCAGGATATTTTCGTCCCTCGCAGATCGGCTTGTTTGGAGTTTGGCCGATGATCAAGATGGAACCTGGGTGAGTGTATAAATGCATGGTATCAAGTCAAGTCTAGTAACATCTGCACCAGATTGTCTTTGCTCCATGTGCAACCAATCAGCGGTTCTGGTGGAGGTTTGAGAAGGTTGCGGTAAGATTCTGTTAAGCACCGGCAGTGTTTGCCCATTCAGACCCATTCTTACTGCAATGAAAGGATGCTGAAATTGAACATATTGACCTGGCCCAAAAAGTGGCTGCAGTATCATCTCAGCCATATGTGAGTCAGATTTTTTTTGACAATAATATATGCTCAAGGATGTACAGGATTTCAACCAGTTCTTTCGGTGGTTCATCCATTGTACTGTTGCATCTTCAGCGCTAATATCTAATGATACAGCCCACATCTCTTTACAAATATCAATGTAAGCAAATCATCGGTATAAATTTGAAATAATGGTACCAATGATTTCAATATCAGACACATTCAAACCAAGAAAACTACATGTGAATGCAATCAATCAATCACTTCCTGTGGTAATTACTCATCCATTGATACCTGCAGGTCTGAATTGAAATATGAACCACCTCCATTTCCAACTTGTCTATTTGGTAGATCTGACTTCATTGCTTCAGCAGTTCAGTTAATTTTACAGAATCACCCTGCAAGATTGGCTATTCTTGGCCCAGGAGGAATAGGCAAGACCACTGTGGCAGCAGCTATCTTCGGGTGTGAGGACATTAAAAAGATCTACACTGCGTACAAGGCTTTCACAAGCTGTGAATCACTTTCTACAGCTGATCAACTAGTAGTACATATATGTCATTGCTTTCAACTGACCATTCTGGAGAAAAAACCATGGAAAACATTGCAGACATTTTTGCAAGGTGTTTCAATGGCTTTACTGGTTCTAGATAACTTTGAAACTCTCTGGAATGGAGATCACCAAAGCACTTTTAAGCTGCTGCAGATTCTAGATAGTTACAAGCAGTTAACATTCATTGTTACTATGAGAGGAGAATTACACCCTGATGGAATCATATGGACACAACCAACTCTTAAGCCTTTGCAGGTTCTGGCTATTAGTGCAGCCAAAGAAATATATAGGACTATTACTCCAACCAATGATGAAACTGATTTGGAGAAACTTCTGCAAAATGTGGATTGCTTACCTTTAGCAATTGTATTGCTTGCACACTTGGGAAAATTGAACATACCTCCATTGGAGCTTCTACAAATGTGGCAGGATGAGCAAACCACTTTGCTAAGTAAGAAAAAAAATGGAAGTAAATCTGATTGTCTGGAAAGCTCTATATCTCTGTCCCTTCAGTCTCCACTAATGAATGAAAGCAACTACACATTGAAGATGTTGAGGATTATATGCTACCTTCCAGCTGGTGTCAGGCTTGATAACCTATCTCATTTTGCAAGTATATCAAAGCTTGATACACTCAAGACAGTAGAAATATTGTTGAAAACAGGATTGGTGCAGCAGTCAGAAAAGAAAAGACTGAAAGTTCTGTCACCAGTCAGACACTTCTTTCTTAAACAGCATGCTTGTGAGGTAGCAGAAGTTAATAAAATTGAAAACTTCTATTTTCACTTAATAGAAAATAGTCAATGCATTTTCAATGGAATGTTATCTGCTGTTCTGGATTATCTGTCTTTGACTTCTGAGGAAATGGACAATATGTTTTATATTTTGAATACATGTCTAAATCAATAGAGTAAACATGCAAATATCTTTGATATGGTGATTTTCTATTCTTGGCTTTTGTATTACACTATTCCTTCTACTATGCTTCTACAAAAAGCAATTGATGCATACAATTTGTCAGGCAGAACCGATACACTAATAAAGAGCAATTTGCTATATCACTTAGGTGAAATGAGCAGACTCTCAAATCACTTTGTTGAAGCTGCATTAGCCTTGAAAGAAGCTCAGGCTGAGTTTCAACAGATTGGTGATAGAAGATCAGCTGCATATTGTTTGAAAAGTCTGGGTGACACTGACAGATTGCTAAATAACTATCCAGAGGCAACATTAGCTTTGCAGGAAGCACTGACTGAGTTTAAGCAGATTGATGATAAACAGGAAGCTGCATATTGCTTGCAACATCTAGGTGACATCGCCAGAATGTTGAACAACTATACAGAGGCAGCATCAGAATTAAAGAAGGCTCAGACTATGTTTCAACAAGTTGGTGATCAAGGAGGGAATGCCCAATGTCTGCAAAGTCTAGGAAGAATTGCTTCCATGCTTCACAATTACCCAGAGGCAACATCAACATTACAACAAGCTTTGGCTCAGTTTCAACAGATTGGTGATAAACAGGGAGCTGCTTATTGCCTCCAAGGTCTGGGTGATATTTACAGGCTGCTGAACAACTTTCCAGAGGCAACATTGGCATTGAAAGAAGCTAAGGCTGAGTTTCAACTAATTGGTGATAAACAAGGTGCTGCAAGTTGCCTGCAATGTCTTGGTATCATTGCCACAATGCTGAACAACTATTCAGAAGCAACAGTAATATTGAAAGAGGCTCAGATTGTATTTCAAGAGATTGCTGATAAAAGTGGAGCTGCTCAATGTCTGAAAAATTTGGGTGACATCACCAGAATGCTAAACAACTATCCAGAGGCAATATTACTGTTGAAGGAAGCCCACACTGCATTTCAACAGATTGGCAATAAAAGGGAAGCTGCATATTGTCTGCAAAGTCTGGGTGAAATTGCTGTAATGCTGAGCAACTATTCAGAGGCAAATTTATTATTAAAAGAAGCACAGTCTGAGTTTCAACAGATTGGTGATCAAATGGGAACTGGATACTGCTTGCAAAGTCTAAGTGGCATTGCCACAATGCTGCACAATTATACAGAGGCACAATCAGCATTGAAAGAAGCCCAATCAGAGTTTCAACAGATTGGTGATAAAAGGGGAATGGCATATTGCCTGCAAAGTCTTGGTAACATTGCTGCAATGCTGGATAACTATCCAGAGTCAATATTAGCACTGCAGGAAGCTCAAACTGAGTTTCAACACATTGGCGATGCACAGCAAGCTGCATATTGCCTACAAACTCTTGGTAACATTGCCAAGATGCTTAACAATTATTCAGAGGCAATATTAGCATTGAAAACAGCTCAAGTGGAGTTTGAACAGATTGGGGATAAAAGTGGAGCTACTCAATGCCTAAAAAGTCTAGGTGATATTTTCAAAATGCTAAATAACTATTCAGAGGCAAAATCAGTATTAAAGACAGCTCAGACTGATTTTCAACAGATGGGTGATAAAAGGGGTGCTGCTCAATGCTTACAAGGTCTAGGTGATATTGCAAGACTGCTGAACAACTATCCAGAGGCAACATTAGCATTAAAAGATGCTCAGACTGAGTTCAAACAGATTGGTGACAAAAGTGGAGCTGCTCAATGCTTGAAAAGTCTGGGTGATATAGCCAGAATGTTAAATAAATATTCAGAGGCAAAATCAGTATTAAAGACTGCTCAGACTGAGTTTCAACAGATTGGTGATAAGTGGCAAGCTGCATATTGCCTACACAGCCTGGGTGAAATTGACAGGTTGCTGAGCCATTATTCAGAGGCAATATTAGTATTGAAAGAAGCTCAGGCTGAGTTCCAACAGATTGGTGATAAACATGGAGCTGCACAATGCCTTAAAGGTCTGGGGGATATTGACAGAATGCAGAACAACTATCCCAAGGCAATATTGACATTAAAGCAAGCTCAGACTGTGTTTCAGCAGATTGATGATAAAAGAGAAGCTGCATATTGCCTGCAAAGTCTAGGTGAAATTGACAGGATGATAAACAACTATTCAGAGGCAACATTGGCATTGAGAGAAGCTCAAACTGTCTTTCAACAGATTGGAGATAAATATGGAGCTGCTCAATCTCTGAAAGGTCTGGGTGATGTTTCTAGAATGCTGAGAAACCTTCCAGAGGCAACATCAGCATTTAATGAAGCTCATAATACATTTCAGCAGATTGGAAACATAACAGATGCTGATTATTGCCTAAGAAGAATTGAAGAAATGGCACAATTACCAACTTCAAGTGTTGAAACCCAAGAAGGAGAGGAAACATTTGCAAAGCTTAAAGGGAGATTTAAGAGTCTTTTTACAGGTAAAAAATCATAATAACTGGTGTTGCCAGTGCACAGCCTGTATGATATCTGTATATAAATGATCTATGCACATTACTGTCAGTCAAATGAATTGTGTTAAAATCAGCAAACACTTGCTATTCACATGTTTCAAATTTTGCTGGGAACCTTTTTTTTTGGTTTTTCAATGTTTCATGTTGAAAGTGCTTACAATAAGCTATAGGAAAATTTCCCATTAGGTTTGTGGCTGATAACATTTATCTTGTTTTAAAAATTTGTTTGAGGTCAAATTTGATAATCCCAAACTGTACAATGAGATGAGAAGTTTCAATATCTTTTCAGACCATCCAAATTACCATCCAAATTATTTTTGGATGTTGCAGCATGCATAACATGGCCAACACATAGACCCTGAGGTTCCAGAGCAAACAATAGAGATGGCAAGTATAGTGAGCTGTTTGGTTGGGATTGAAAGACTTCTCGAGGAGTTAACATTGCAGCATTCAATGAGCCATTTGTCAACCAAAAATGCTGTAAAAATGCGATTAGATATGTCTATCAATAGCTCTAAATATGGGCAAAATACGGCTAAAATAGTACGAGAAGGCGCCATAGAGCATCGAAGACGTCGCCGATAGAGATCATGACACGCCACAATCGCCGAAGTGGTTGTGACGTTACGTGTCACACTTGTCAAGAAATTTGTTCTGCTTTGCCACCAGGTCGCCGAAAGGGCGATAATTGCTGGAGCGCAAGAGCTGCTCGTCGCACATCGTTTGGATTAACAACGACGACTGTCTAAAACTTCTATCTGACTCAGTTGTAGTTGGAAGAAGCACGGACAGTGAGTCACCCGAGGCACTGTTCTTTCATATGCGAATAGCTATCTGAGGAATTTTCGCCAGTAGCCAGGCAGTGCTCCTAGCTTTTATATAAGCCAGGCTTCGCAGTCGGCTTTGACGCGCCCAAAACCTTGAACGGCACCTTACCCTGCAACCATGTTGGCTGTCAAACAATTGTCGAAGAATACCTCCTCCAAGGCGTTGTTTGTGGCTGGTGCGAGGAGATCAGTTCGAGGCGTCATAAATGCGAAGGATCGCATTGGTATCCGACGTTTACAGTCCCAAGCGGCTGCACAGACCGATCGGGTGAGCGATAGAGCATTGTGGTCTGATGGGAAAATGTTTTATTCACCTGTGCGCAGGACACGATTACGCGATTACTCTACTCCATCGGCACGAAACGCGAAGTCGAACGCTACCTACGCATTTTCTCGAGCTCCTCTCATCCCTCCCAGCCCGCGAAATTTGCGGTGATCAAAGTCGGAGGTGCGGTGTTAGACCAACTGGATGAGCTTGCGCTCAGTCTCAGTTTTCTCTACCGTGTCGGCTTGTACCCGGTCATATTGCACGGCGCTGGGCCCCAGTTGAATGAAATAATCGAAGCGGAGGGTGTCGTGCCCGATTACATAGACGGCATCCGTATCACAGGTACGTTCAGTTTAATCGACTTGGGTGTAATCGATGACACATGATGATGTCCTAGATACAAAGACACTACAAATCGCACGACGAGTCTTCCTCGAAGAAAACCTCCGCCTTGTCGGCGCACTGGAGAAACTCGGCTGCCGCGCACGTCCCATCACATCCGGGATCTTCACCGCCGACTACCTGGACCAAGACAAATACGGCCTCGTCGGCAAGATAACGAAAGTCGACAAGCGGCCCATTGAAGCATCCATCCGCGCTGGTGCTCTGCCCATCTTGACGAGTCTGGCAGAATCGGCTGAGGGTCAGATCCTCAACGTGAACGCCGATATCGCTGCTGGCGAACTCGCGAAAGAGCTCGAGCCGCTTAAAATTGTGTATTTGAATGAGAAGGGTGGTCTTTATCACGGTGTCACTGGCGAGAAACTCGATGTCATTAACTTAGATGAGGTGCGTATCTGCAACTTTGTGCACCTGGATTCACGATTCTGATGTTGACCTTTGGACTAGGATTTCGACAGCCTCATGAAGGAGCCATGGGTCAAATACGGCACGAAGCTAAAGTTACGCGAAATTAAAGAACTCCTGGACCACCTTCCGCGCTCTTCCTCCGTCGCCATTATCTCCGCAGACTCGCTCCAGAAGGAGCTTTTCACAGACAGCGGTGCAGGCACGCTCATCCGGCGGGGCTACAAGCTCTTCAAACACAGCTCTGTCGAATCCGTCGGCGCAGACCGTCTGAGACAGGTCATCCATGACAGAGACCCCGAAGTCCTTTCCGGCAAGCAATCGGTAGCCGGTGTGTTGAACGATTTGAAGATGACGCCGTATACGATATACGGCGACGAGGCGTTCGATGCTGTTGCTATCGTGACTCACCCGGATGGCGAGGTGCCTGTTATCACCAAGCTCCTGGCGTCGCGGAACGGTATCATGAACAGCGTCATCGACAATGTCTTCAACGCCATCAAACGCGATCATCGGCGTCTGTTCTGGACTGCGCGCGCGGACGACGAGATGCGGGCGTGGCATTTCGAAAGAGCCCATGGGAGCTTCACGAGGGCTGGACGGAGTTTGTTCTGGTATGGAATTCAGAATGTGGACGAGGTGGAGAGTGTTGTGAAGGACCTTGAGGCGAGTGGGAGGATCGAAAGGAGCTATTTACCGGTTGGTCCGAGTGCGCGACCCAAAACCGCTGCGTCTGGGTTGGGTGGTGTACGATCGTACTCCACTTTCGCGAGGAGGGTAGCGCCGGGGATGTCACGAGGATATGCAACTGCCGCCACTCCAGCACCTCAACCATCGACGGAAGTCAAACGTCTAGGTCTCATCGGCGCTCGAGGTTTCACAGGCCAAGCACTAACCTCCCTCCTCTCCAATCACCCCTACCTCAACCTTACACACGTCTCATCACGTCAACTCGCAGGCTACCCCCTCGACACGTACACCAAGGCATCCGTGCAGTTCTCCAACCTATCGACCACCGACGTCGAGCGAATGGAGAAGGACGGCGAGGTCGACGCGTGGGTTATGGCCCTCCCGAACGGCGCGTGCAAGCCGTTCGTCGACGCCGTGGACCGCGGCGCCAAAATCCGAGAAAGCACGGGAAGCGTGATTGTGGATTTGAGTGCGGACTACCGCTTCGAGAAGGGGTGGACGTACGGACTTCCGGGTGAGCAGAAGGCTCACCACATGTGAAACGTACGAATAAAAATATTGAATATGATTTTCTTTTGCTTTGCTTTTTCGTGCAATTTTTAGAGTTATACGGACGAGAGGCGATCCGCGCGTCGAGGAGGATATCGAACCCTGGGTGCTATGCTACATCTTCGCAATTGCTCATCGCGCCTTTGGTGAAGCACATCACGGACGGTGTGTGGCCGACGGTGTTTGGGATGTCGGGCTACAGTGGTGCTGGGACCATCGCTGGGTCAACCGACCCGGATGGGAGACCTGCGACTGTATCGAAAGTCAGCCCTGAAGGTCTACATGGCGGTGTGCGTCCATACGCTCTTACGGACCACATCCACGAGCGCGAAGCGGGATACCATCTTTCGTCCTTGCGTGGTGCACCTATGAAGGTCGCGTTCATCCCATCCGTTGCGCCGTGGTTTAGCGGGATTATATCTGTGCTATCTGCACCGCTGAATGCGAAGATGAGTGCGAAGGATCTCAAGGCACTTTATGAGGAAAAGTATGCTGGAGAGAAGTTGATCAGCATTGGGAGGGAAGTGCCTGGGTTGCAGGCTGTTCAAGATAAACAGGGCTGGAGTGTTGGTGGATTCCAGGTGCACAGCGAAGGGGACCGCGCGGTTGTCGTAGTGAGTTGTTCTGACTTGAATACTAACGACGTCTGATGGTATTCGACAGGGAGGACTAGATAATCTATTGAAGGGAGCTGCAACACAATGTCTTCAGGTAAGTTGCTCGTCAGAAAAAAATTCATAGCTCATGCATTTCTTCAGAACCTTAACCTTGCACTTGGATACGACGAGTATGCTGGAATACCTATTGAATAATAAACATGTCTATAGACGAGGGAGATTGAATAATAAATCCAGTCTATAGTCACGTGCACGACCTCGTTGCTTAACCTCATGTCAAACTATTTACCGTCGCTAGAGTCTATAGCCAAGGTACTCTCCCAACTCTTCCCCACACTCTGTGCATGCCGCTAACATGCCAAAGGGCGCATTTGCATCCGCCATAGGCTTCTCCTCAATCAGTTTGTCGCTTTGCTGATGCGAAACGAATATTTGATTCACAGTTCAACGTGAAACAGGTCTTGGGCTGCTGTACTACGGCCAGAACTATCTCATATACCCGTCAGCGTTCCCGCCTGGTTCTCGCACAGGCAAGCGACACACTGTACTAGCCAATAAGCCAACTTAATCTATTTCCACAGATGTCCCTGTGCCCACAGACTATGGCGTACCATACGAAGACCTCAGCCTGGACACCTCAGACGGCGTCAAAATCCGCACATTCCTCCTAATGCAACGCAGGAACATCCCTCAGGCTGCAGACATTCCCAACACCGACGACATGAGCGACGCGGATGTGCGTAATTTTCACATATTCACCCGCACACCATCTGCATCCCTACCCCATGATCATTATGACGCTGCGATTGTGGGATGGCACGTGTTGGTGATTATGATAACGAATAGCTGATGCTCATTATAGTTTGCCGCGAGGCGTCCGACTGTGCTCATGTTCCATGGGAACGGAGGAAATGCGGGGCACCGCATACCACTCGCGAAAGTCTTCTACCTTAAACTTAGGTGCAACGTGTTGATGCTTTCGTACAGAGGGTGAGTAATTCATTGTACACCACCTCAACCTATTTTATTTATTTGTGGGTCGATGTAGATACGGTCTTTCAGAAGGTAGTCCTTCGGAGAAAGGTCAGTCCCCCTTTCTCTTCGCAAGAACGCGTTTGATTTTAACCACAACCACAACCTAGGAATTCGCATTGATGCACAAACAGTCCTGGACTATGTCACCTCGCATCCCATCCTCTCACGAACACCAATTGTACGACTTTTTTTCCACCTCACTCATCATTTTCTGTCATTAAATGAATAACACAACAACAGGTCTTATACGGCCAATCCATAGGCGGAGCAGTCGCAATTGACCTCGCAAGCCGTAACACCACCACCGTACGCCTTCCTTCCCCCCTCCCTCACTCACCCAAAGCTCACCCAAACCCACACAGATCCGCGCCTTAATCCTCGAAAACACCTTCCTCTCCATCCCCCGCCTAATCCCCACCGCCCTCCCTCTCCTCTCCCCGCTCTCCTTCCTCTGCCACCAAAAATGGGACTCAGCATCCAAGGTCCCCTTACTTCCACGCGACATGCCGGTGTTGACGTTGAGCGGGCGGAGAGACGAGGTGGTCCCGCAGGCGCATATGATAGAACTTGAGAAGATTTTGCGGGGTGGTGCTGGTGAGGGAGGTGGAGGCGGGAAGCTGAGGCCTGGGAAGTTTGTGGAGTTTTATGGGGGTGCGCATAGTGAGTTTTCCTTTTCTTCTGCGGTGCTCTGTGAGGTTGGAGACTTGATGCTGACTGATGACGAAATTTTTCGCAGACGATACGTGTGTACAGCCAGGTTACTGGAATGCCGTCGCAGAGTTTATCGGAAGCCTCTGATCATCCTGTTCACCTTCTCTTCCTTATTGTGTTCTTATGTACCATATCATTCGCCTTTTTACTTCGTAAAAAATGCACAAATGCCGTTTGAAGACATGGGCGTGACGTCAGCAAGTACATTTTCAAGCAAACTACATAGCAGGATAAGGCAAAACAAGCGATCCATCCATTGTAATGTAAATCGTCACGAACGCGCCACGCCGAGCTGTTACATGCAAGACCATGATGGAAACAATATTCTGAAATCCAGGAAAAATTATGCACGGGTGTGTTGTCGGCTGGTTCTGTGCAGAATATCCAAGTCAGAATTCCATCCAGCTTTCGTCATATACACAAAAACAAAGAATGGAGGGAGTTCAGAGAGAAGATTATCGCTCACTCGGGCGTCCCGAGATCGCGATTGTCATTCACGAGCGAAATGGTCTATGAAAATAAACCAAAGCCCCGTGTCCAACTCGTACTTTTTCGATACCGATAAAATTTCATCAATTAGGATGCGGAGGTGGGGATTGTTGGGGGAATTGGAAATGAAAGGAACGAACGAACGACTTACGGAGAGAGATTGATTGGGCCATGAAGGTGAAAGGTGATGTTATTGTGTTGTATCGTAAATTAATGCCAAATAAATTATCTCGTCTGCAAAAATTCGCACCAAGTAGTTAGATCTGGTTGAAAGTCGTGATAAAACTAAACATACCCGATTTGTTTCAGGGACCGTCTTCAGTCATACACGCTACACACCCGCTCCAGTTCGTCAGCATCGAACCCAAAGTCCATCGACCCAAAACTCGTGTCTGCGTCAGGTGCGGGCGACGAGGACCGTTGGTCATCTTTCTTCGACTGAGCGTCACCAACACCAATTTGGGCAGGTGTAGAATCAACATTCACGCGACTGGACGCAACGCGGAACCCAGCAGGCGGAGGAAGAATTGTATGGGGTACCGGAGGAACGATGGACGGAGTGGGTACGTGTAGGGGAGGCGGTGGAGGGGGCGGCGTTGCTTCAGGCGTGGGAAGAGACTTCCGTGCTTCGCTCTCCTTCAGGCGAACACCTACACTCCCAAGAGCCACGCTATTCGACATCGGGGTCGCAGCTTTGGCAAAGGGTGTTTTGAACCCCCGCTGTCTCGCAGGCAGTGAAGACGAACTCGTCGTCGCCGATGAAAATGATGACTTCGACGATGAAGTCGTACTTGACATAGTCGTTGAAGATGACGAGGACGAGTGCTTGCGCTGCGGCGGCGCATGGTATGGATTTTGTGACGGATTTGATTGGGATGCTGGTAAGGTCGGAACGACGCCAGTGGCGCTAATGGTGCGACGCATTCCTAACGCGGGACCTGGTCCTCGTGCCCGTGATGACGATGCTTGTGAGAGGGGTTGTTGTGAAAGCGGTATTTCCGGTGATGGAAGACTTGGTAAGTTTGGAGTGGAGTGGATGCGTGATATTGGGATGTTGTTACCATTCAAGTTCGTTTCGCTTGTGGACGTTACCTCCGTGTCACCACCAGGAGGTGAAATAGGTGAGGGAAGAGATTGGGATGCGAGGTCAAGTCCTTGTGGCTCTTCGGACCCTTCGTGTGCAGCTAACGCAGCCTCAACAATCTCATGGAGCCTACTCCGGGATGGTCGCCGTTGAAGTGGCGGAGGTAATGGAGGTGGAGGCATTTTGCGCGTGTCATCCGAAATTTGCAAGGCGGTTAAAGGTGAGTCGTCCATTGTCTCCCGAACGTCAGGCTCTATTGTCAAACCACAAGGTGCTGCCTGCGAGCTCACTGGACGAGAGGTAGAATTCGGAATATGTGCCTTTCGGATGTCCGTGCTAAAGTCATTTGTCCTTTCCTTCGATTTTTTTACTCCTGCCGTCGCTCGAAGCTTCGCCTTAGAATCGGACACCAGGATCTCACTGTTGTTACTTTTAAGGTTCTCGCGTCGACCTGCTCTGAGGTACCGACGCTCCATATCAGAACCTTGCCCAACCCGTTTTGACGCCCGCTTGATCATATCGACAACAATGCTTGGATCCCCGATAGCTTGGCTAGGAGATGTCGTCGACATCACATTAGCCGATAGGGAAGCCGGATTGAAAGGTAATTTGGACGACGACGCAGAGGGTTGAGATTCCAGTGTGAATTGCGAGCTGGATGAAAGTCGAGATGGCCGGCTTCGTAATGTACGGGTAATAGGTGTGTTCGAACGTGTTGATAGAGTATCTGAGGAGCTCCCAGACATGAAGGAATTGGAAGCGAACGGCGTGAGAGGTGAAGGAGTAGACGGATTCCACGAAACTCGAGCCGCGTTTCGAGGAGCTGCATTTCAACGTCAGCCCATAATCTCAACATCATTACACACACAAGAATAATATCCATATGAATTCGATACAAAAAATTCATCGCTCACATCGACGAGGAGTTTGAGTTGCTTCCGTCATCAGTTTGTTGAGCGCGTCGCAGCCAGACTGCGACGATTGCCAAGAAACATGGTCATGATCTTCTCGCCCGTTGTCCGCCCACGTATATCCCAATTCTAAGACCTGCGGTGGTGGCAAGCTGTTGTCCATGCTCCGCGGAGTTTCATGAGAGCTGAAAGCAAGAAAGAAACGAACGCAACGCAACGCAAAACGTCACGAGTGTCACAATAACGTCACACAATAACTTCATCCTTTGTTTACCGACTTGTTATGATCTGGCTGTTGTTTCAGGTACATATTACACAGGAGTAAGAGCGCAAATGAGGGGATAAATACACAGAAATTTTAAGCGTTACCGCCGGCACTTCCTCGAAGTTTTCCGTGGGCACGAAACAGATGTGTGCTGTTCATGCTCTTCCTTCGTAGCGGAACGAACGCCGCACTTGGAACAAACCAGACAATTCTTGTCATGCCTCACGCCCGAATCCATACGGGACAACTTCTTCCCGCACCTCTCGCACAGAACGGTCGTCAACGGGGTATGCGAGGTATACATATGGCGCAGGAAATTTGCGAGTTGCATCGGCCTTGCCAGTCGGCACCCGTCCCATTCACAATGCAACATCACGTTTGTGGAACCGCGTTCGTAGACTGGGTAATGGCGCTTCTGCATATGTTCGCGAACGCCAGTGTGATTCATAGGCATTTCGCCGTCACAGCCCAACCAGCGACAAGGAATTGTGGCGGGGGAAGGAGGAGCGGTTGGAGGTGAATCCGCCCGCGTGACAACGGCGTTGTCGGGTGGGGGGAGCTGGGCCGGTTGCTCTTCGTTAACAATCATGTTGGAAACATCTTCTGGAGAAGCATGAAGCCATCTAATTGGATATTGCGAGAATAATGCATCGAAGGATGACTCATTGTCATTCCTCAACTCCAGATCCGGTGGTGGAACACCCGACGAGCATGCTGAATCAACAGACTGAATACTCTCAGAGAAAGATTGTTGTGGCGTTCCGAATGCGCCTTTCCCGTTATAAAACAGGAAAGGGTGTTCCCTGGCTGGCGTGGTATTTGCATTGCCTTGAAGTACGTGGGGTGAGATCCCACAATTCTGCACATCTGAGGAGCTATGGAACAGAAAATAACCATGGTCAGTGTTCGCCATTTTACATGAAAATGCATAGGAACGCACGTCAAAGTCGACGCGCCGTTTGGATACACAGCCGAAACGCATGTACAAAGACCAGGGAAACATCCACAATTCAATGATCTAAAAGGGTATGAACGGTCGTGTCCTATACCGATGTATGTAAACACACCTTTCCGAAGTACTCGAGGGTGAAGACTCCTCGCTGAATGATGAATTTGTGCTACTCGAAAGTTGAGATAGCCAGTCGCTGCAAGGCGGATGATGAGCTTCGAACAAAGCGAGTCGAGAGCGGTGACAAATCGACTTACCTGACTGTTGCATTAGATGAGAGAGGGGACCACAACTTCGGCGTATCGGGTTGGCTGTCGTGGTCAAATAAATCGTGCTGGCCGCTCCACGTTGCATCTGTAGCTGCAACTGGCGAGTCTACGTCCCCAGAAGGTATGGCTTTCGAGCCCAGCCAATCGGACGCATGAAACGTGCTGATATCATTCTTGCCTTGATTGTTATCGACTGCGGTAGATGGTGCTGGCGACGGCGATAGTTTTCTGTTCGCTATTATACCGTCTATAGGAAGGGGACCAAGAAGAGAGCCGTAGGCTTCGGACGGCCAGGGTTTCAGGGATGACGGAGTGGGGAGGCTGGTAGAGATTGAAGGTAAGTAGTGCTGTATGATATCTACAAGTGGAACAGTGGCACCCTTGAGATTTATTGACGGTTGTGGTTTTGGAGTTTGCAGGTGCGCTTAAGTTAACAGGAGGACGCGACGCTGCATCCGTGGGACGTTCCCCAGATGAGGTACTGGATCACAACATTGAAGGCAAAGTCAGTTTGAAGGACTTGAAGGATAACATTACTGAGCTACATACGTTTGTCGGAATGCTTGACTGATGCGAGCAATAAAAGACGATTTCGACGTCGTTGCGGTGGGTGGTAGAGGTGTTGCCCAATTGCTCAGGCTGCTGCTGCTGGGATTCCAGGTCGGTTGAATACCGTTCGAACTACTAAAGGACCATGAAGGAAACGCCGCAAATGTAAAAATGTGTGACACTGGTCAGATATATTCGAGAGACAAGACAGTGGAGCCGATGACGACGCTTACAGCTTTTCTGTCGAGGTTGGAGAGCTTTGAACAAATGAATTGACATGACTGTGAGGGGACCAGGAAATACTGTTCTGAGGGGAGGAGGACAAGAGTTGGCGACGGTAGACCGCGTCAGTGGAGTCCGCAGACGTGGTCGAAGAGATCTTTTTCCTTTTCGTCGGTGGCTCATGTTCTAAATCCCTGTCATTGGACATTCTGACATATCAAAGCTATCAGAAAGGTCGTAAATATGGATAAAATATTTATTCGGCTACCTTTTACTCGGGCGGCTTTCTGCGGTTTTCGACGACGGCGTGCTGATCTCTTCAGCCGTCGGCGATGATGGGGGGAAATTTATGAAGCTTTCGATATCAAAACCATTAATCGGTTCGTTATTCGCAATCATAGTTGCTTTGCTACAGGGGCCTGGAGATTTGACGTTTGAGCGAAATGCGGACCAATGAATGGACAAAGCGATAGAGATGGGAGGAGGGAAAGGAGAAAGAGTCGAGTGGCTCAGTTCAAGAACTTGAACAAGAATCCAGGAATGGTGATGGTGCGTGACAAGGTGCGGTTCCTCGCCTATTCAAACGAGACGCAGGGATGTTTGGCACGTTCAAAACGAAGAACTCAAAAAAACCTCGACCTGATTTCACGAATAGGAATACGTCTGATGGATGGAATGCCCAGCTGCTGCAATCTGGCAATGTTGCCGTGCCGAAATCCAAATGTCCAAGCAAGGTAATTTTGACAGCACAAAGGCGTGGTTACGATCCTTGTATTACTTTACCAGGGGTACAATGGTGGCTACATTCCTTCCTCGTGGGGTGGCGGAACGCGAGGGGTGGCCTTCATTGGGAATCTGCCACCATGAGTCCGGGGAGCGCGGAGAGCCTGCGATCCGACTCGGGGTAGAGTGGGTGGCACGTCGGGGGGTATGGCGTCCATCCTGTGACGGCTCCCGCCGTGTATCACAATTGCATGATGTATCCGTAGTTTTCCTAATAAACCTTCTGGCGAACCCTAAGCTTGTTTACCGCAATGGAGCGAGACCATGTGCCCTGAATATCTCTATTATTTGTTGGCATCTCGCACGGTTGCATTTGTGGCAAAGTTTCGTGTGGGTCCACCGCGCCACCCGTAGTGCTTTGACCTCCGTTCGTTGGTTCGACTTTGATCAGAGGAAGTACAATTGTACTGCGAAATGCCTCTGAGCACCGACGTTGGTTCTTCGCAACCTCAGGACTCCAATCGGGTAACAATGTAGGCTCAGAAGTTTTTGCTGCGCGATGTCTGACCAAGAAAATCAGTTTCAGGGAATTATCGTCTGTCAGCTAGGACGAAGTTCAAGGCAGATGCGAAGAATGAGAGTCCCATGGCAACATTCCCTGTCGCTGCGTCGGTGGGTGGCCATATCTGAGGTGTTCAAGTCGACACCGCAAGCAAAAATATCGCCAGTTGCGTCGTTAGGCCTATAGTCTGTCGCAACATACAGAACTGGAGGATTGACCGTGAGTTCCAAAATGCGACGCTCCTGCAGTGCAAGTAACATCAAATTACGTCTTATGAAGGTTTAAAGAGCCTCGGGTTTAATTTCTTCGACATATGATGTTGTTCGATCGTCGCACAGAACGCGCTGGAATTGGGGATCTGCACATGCAACAGATATTCCGGACAGCCTGCAAGTGGTGGTCGCTGGAGCTTCGCGCTACTTCCAATACCGAAGGAGTTGCTGGAGCAAAGTACCGTTCGAAAACCACGGGTCATACCGAAATTGACCGAGAGCCTTTGAACGGACTTCGAGCACGGTCGAGAGAAGAACATTTTCTAATTTAACTGGAGACGGCAGTCATGATCGACAGACTTGACTTGCGAGCCAGTCGATGGCGAAAAGATAGAACTCGGAAGGCTGCAAAATCACCAGAAAGTCGGAATAAATGTACGTCCGAGTCAATCTGCAGTTAACCAGCTCAGGATTTGATGGCAGGATTTGCTTCGTGTTTGAAGTGGGCCTCGACGTTCGCCGTTCTGATGGTGGTCTACAAGTATGAAAAGCCATCCTGCACGACCAAACCTCGAAAAATGGTCGACCCGTCAGGATGGGAAACAACCTGAAACCCAACGATAGTCCATTCATCATACAGATGAATGAGCCAGAAGTTGAACCCAGAACAGCGTTTGACGCGTAATCCTGATGATGAAAGTCCAAGATACACAGTTTCTGTTCCTGCAAAGTTTCCCGGCTTCGACTGGCTAATCAAAAACATCTGTTAGCAACTGCATTCGCACCTATGACTGAAACACCGCCTGTGCTCGGTCAAAACGCCTCAAGCAGCGCCGAACGCCCAACCCGCGACCATTCGAATTTTCGCTTTGACTTGCCACGACGCGGCTCTTGCTTCAGCCCAAGTGTAGTCTTTTCGACCATCCGTGCATTGGCAACGACGAAACGAAACCGAGACAGAGCGACTGGCTAGAGAGTGTATGAACACGTTGAACGTCAGTGACAAAGGACGAGTGAGAATTTGACTCCGTGGTCGAAGTTACGGCATCACTCAGAGGTTCGCCACCTAACTTAACCTCCCACCGTCTTGTCCGAACTGCTCACTACGCTCACTAGTTCCATCGTTTTCGGCCGAGAATGTCTGGGTTTCTGTCTTGGATTTACCCAATGGATACCCCGAAATCCAACAATGGTTGCGAGTGGGCACCAGGAACAATAGTTTGAGCAGTAAAGAGTATCGTCAGCGAGACGTGCTTTTAGCTTCATCATTATACCAGACCATGATCTCTACTTGAAATGCCATTCACATCTCAGTAACGTATCTATTCACATTGGTGACTTATGATGTCCTTTCATACCCCAAAATTGTTTCGTCGTTTGTTTTACTGCCATGACACCTATAATCGAGACTTCGTCATCAATGCTTCGAACTAACTTGCCATCAAGGCAGTCAAAATCTTCGAGGTAATTGATAGGGACCGGGAGACAATTAAATTTCTGGTAGTTACAGGTCTTGTTTCTGTCGTCTCTTGTCTCTTGTCTCGTCTCTTGTCTCAGTCAATTGTCCTCTGCGTATCATTCCGGAAGAACGCTCCTTAACAAAATGACGTGTCAATTGTTTTCACCCACTGGTTCTATCGTGGACTCTCTCAAACTTCTATCCACCACCCCGCCTAGGACCTCCTTGTCGAATGGTACGTTGCAGTCAAAGTTTCTCTCTGGTCGAACTCGGCATCGCCACCGCACAATACCATATTCACCCACCAGTGAAGGAGAACCACCAAAGTCAGGTCCAATCTGGATACTCACGTCGACTATGGCGAGAGCCGCTACCAGTACAGTACCCTATTATGACCACTGAAGCAAATGCGATATACGCGAATGCTGTGGGATCGAAGTGAGCAAAGCTCAGCGAGTCCAAGCACACCTATTCTGATGGTGAGTCCATGTTTGTAGCGCGTTTGGTTCAACGCACCTATTCCAATCCCTAGGATTGCTTTGATTCCTTTCATCCTTTCATTCTCTCATCGACTTCTCCTTCGCTCCCTTCGCTCCTCCCCCTCGCCGCGCCATTTGAGAAATTCTGCGAATTTACCATGGCTGATTACGCTCCCGAGTTATTCGACGCGGCCGAACTGGAGTCATTCGAATTTCCGCGGAGTGACGCTCCGAACGCCGAAGTCAGCTACTCATCTTCACACTACGTGCTAACATCCACCCGTTCTTCGCGATAATTGACCGATCAGTAGCGATGTGGGGAGTAGTGGCTTTGAGGATGACTTCGATGATCCCGCTAAGCTCAGAGTTTCCTTTGAAGATGTGGCTCACGAGTAAGCATAGCACTACAAAGACTTTCGATCCAGCTGACATGTGTCGACTGAAGGCCTATAAATCTCGACTGTTCTGTGCCAGCATTTGTATCAGTGCCGGATACTCGGCTTTTGTACGAGTTCGTCGCGACTTCGCATAGATGTTCTTTGTCCCTTCTGACCACTGTATTCCGCCCAGTTTGCTTCTCGACACCCCACCGTTGACTTTCTCTCCATAAGTTCTTGGTGCTGATTCCCGCTCATCCAAACATTCGACAATCTTTCAAGACATCGTCACTCATTGACACGCTTTCTAGCCATGAAATATTTGACCGTGCAACCGTCCATCCAAACGATCTCTGTATGGATTCGTCCTTTGTTTTCTACATATTTATTCTGATGGCTTTCATATGTCCCACCTCACGATAGTCGACTCCCTTCAAGTTGTGAGCTCCAGACGTGGACTTAGTTAATCCTTCTGTGCTTCCGCGGACGGTGGTAGGTAACGCAATAGTCAACGAGGCTGATGGAGCGCATTCGTATGAAGTTCTGTATTGGGTCTTGCGATCTAGGACACCGGTCCGACGACTGCGTCGATCCGTGTCAACACCGGAGGAGTTCACGCGCGTCCAAATGCGAAATTGTCTCTGAACCAAAAATTACAATGTAATAGCTCGATAGTATGAATAATTTAGTTTTTACTCAAGCGAGCACAAGAAAAGTTACCGCTGTCGTACGTAGCAAGGTATCAAAGGTTACACGACTGAAGAAGCCACTGCGGAGGAGGATAAGTCGTTACTTTATAATAAGCCAGAGAGTACTGTGCACACCTCCGCCAATTTTCACAGATCATCATCATGTAATGGCGCGCCTAACGCGAGCAAGGGGTTTATGCTCCAGGATGTACTGTCCGACTGGATGCTCAATCTCTTGTTGGATGATTCTTTCAAGTAAGAAATAATTGCGGATATTATTTCTTCCTTGAATTTTTTCATGACCGTGGAAGGCATTCCTCGTGGGTTTGACCATGGTCCGTAGAATTTCCCGCCCAAGCCCAAGCCCACAAAGGGGAATTCCGTGCCAGTGGTAGCTTCGAAAAGTTCGTTACATGAGTAGCAACTGAGTTTGGAGCAACCAATATAACGAAACGGCCGGGTGCTGGTTGCAGTGTCTTCTTCTACAACTGGATGAGGGAAATGAATGTTTCGAAGATGTTCTGCCATGATCAGGCATTCGCAATGAGCGTGTCCTTCCTTCCCATCGAATTTGAGACCAAATTTCAACGCCGCAGCTACTGCTTGATCAAGGTTCGTTTCAAAGGTCTCATCCTTTTCGGAGTCGGGCACGTTGATATGTTTTAGGACAAAGTCCTTAAGGTCAGTCGGAGCGACTAAAGTGGTAGATTGGGGATCCACGGGTTTGATGTGTAGGGTTCGCTGGAGAATGTGAGACCAAGTACTGTTTTCCCCGAAGCGAACCAAAAATTTTGCAGCAGAATGCAAAGAGAGCACTTTTTCTGCGTAATGAACAAAATGAAAGCTTGGCGCGCTCAGAACTGCAAAAATACGGAATAAAAGACAGATGAATCCGAGGAATAATTCATGAAGTCTAGGATACTCACAAGTTGCTTCATGGAAATCCTGCGCGTCTTGATACGCTTTGTCAAGGGATTGCATGAGATGTACAAGTTCGCGCATGTGTGCCATCGTCATTTTCTCGGGTTTCTCGGGTTCCGCCGTCGCTGTTAATGTCGAGGTCGTCGGGTCCTTCTCCGCGCTCTGGCCACTAATCTCGTCTCTGTCGTCGTCTTCCCCATCAAGTTCGCTCTTTTCCTTCCCCTTCCCCTTCCGCCCCCTCTTCCGCCTGCTTGTGCCCTTCCCATTTCCCATGCCGGTTTCTGCAGTGCAAATGTCTGTGACCGTCCCCGACCCCGTCCCCGCCCCCTTGTCCTTGTCCGTGTCCTCGCCCGTATCCTCTCCTTTTCCCTTGCTTGTTGGGTGTATCTGTGTTGCGGCTTTCAATGTGCCCTCGCCATTGTCATGCTGCGGCTCATGCTGTTTAAAAAACGCAGCTACGTCAGTTAGTGTCTTCTGAAATTCCTTCAGGAGCTTGGTTTCCGTATGGGAGGCCTCCAATTCCGTATTTTCGCGAGTCTTGTAATGCTCTTTGCAGAATTTCTCGAAGTCTGGATAGTGTTTCCGAAGTCGCTGACGAACTTTCCTGTACGAATTCAGATAAAGAACTTCAAAAAATCGGTTCGTCTTTGGGCCATGGTGGATTCATCCGCCTTCTCACATGCCAAAATTGCGAGTTCAGAGATCCTGGCCCAAACGTCCTTGATAAATTCTAGCACAGTTTTCGAAACCGTGTTGTTTTGAGCGACGTGGAGTATGAACCGTTCATCCGACGGGAGAGTGACCGAGGTTGCAACGACTTGGTGGGTACGTTGGGACACAGTCGTTGTAGCAAGAGCGTCCAGTAGCGATGCCAAGTCCCCAGCCTCAGTGGCGTTCTCAACACCGTCTATGACCAGAGAACTGAAGTCCCTCGCGGGAAGGCGTTCACGCCTGTTGATGGGAAAGGAGGGTTTCAATGGATCACGGTGGGCAGCTTCAAAAATTCCATAAACGAGAAAATTTAACAGTATGAGGGAGACTTCGGTGTCCGTAGCATCAGACTGTGAATCTGACATATCGACCCAGGCCGAGCGTTAGTATGTGACGACGTCACGACATTCTGCATCTCGAAGTCCAAAGTTAGGCCAGATACCACTGAGACCCAAGCTATCACATGGCGTCGTCATTGTAAACAACCTTGAAGAATGTGCCAGTGTCAGGATAGCTCAACACTGTCGTCTTGTCGCAACGGAATTTCTCCCGTCTTTCGCAGTCCGTAATAAGACCTCAAGATAAAAGGCATTGAGTGTCGTCTCTGCCATACGGGTTCCAGTCAGCTTTCATGAACTTTCCACGATTCAGGGTCACTGTTGCTTCGCAAAGAAAAGAAAAGCTGTCAATCTGGAATGATGCTCGTGAGCGTGTTGCTGCACTCGTTTGGTTCACCACTGCTGCCATTAGAGTGCGAGATCCCCCTGGTGGTACCACAGCCACCACAACCTGAATGTTCAATCCATCGTCCGTCTGCTTGATGTGAGTTGGGTTATGTCCTCGGTCGCACAATGTTTCGATTAACGCACCCAGCATTTAGGTGGATTTGATTTAGCGATCAGTTATCTAGACAGAAAGGAGAGTGAGAATAACAAGGGAATATCGGACCCAGTGTTGTCAAGGGGGTTGCAGCGGGAGGTTCCGCGACACATATGTTGTTTAAGCGAGCGGAGATTTAAGTGTGGGAATTTTTTTAACCCCACTTTTCGAGTTTTCTGTGGATCAAACGAGGTGTTCTGCACCTCTTTCACTGGATGACTTGCGAGGGACCCTCCCCCCCATTTCCTTTTATGGTAACTCCATAACCGCTGGCCGGAAAAACTTCGGATGACGTGCAAACGACTCCCCGTGCGATTCCACGCCCAAAGACAACATAAGGTCTTTTTCTCAGTTTTTGCAACCCCCTCGAGTGTTGTGTATCTTGTTACGGTTCGATCTCATCGGGAACCCTGAAGGGTTTTCTTGCGTAATAAATTCCCTTATATAGTAATCCGAACCCCGGAAACCCTGTCAGCCACCGGCAAAAATAGAATGGATTATGGAACGTCACGTGCCGCTGTTCACCTCGCCCCGACAACCACCACCACCACCACCACGCCGCCGCCGACGCCGCCACAGCGCACCCACCACCAACGCCAACGCCAACGCCAATGTTAGGGAACAAG
This sequence comes from Rickenella mellea, assembly GCA_004355085.1. Lineage (NCBI taxonomy): Eukaryota > Fungi > Basidiomycota > Agaricomycetes > Hymenochaetales > Rickenellaceae > Rickenella > Rickenella mellea. The sequence continues at coordinate 332,256 of ML170189.1, forward strand.
GTTTATTTTCTATATATCCCACCTCATTCCTACAATTCATCAGTATGCTCACACACTCCTTAATTTCTACATGGTCAAATCAATTTACCATTCCACACTCCTTCAAATACATGTCACATTCATATGCACAGTCACCAATATTCCATTACGAACCCCTTACAATTGGAAATGCTATACGACATTTATACGACACATCCACGACTTTATCATGATTTTCCCATGATTTTAGGCGACTCTCTGCCTTTTCTACAAGTTAAACCATGCATTTCCCTCAATAACCGCCGATTTTAGGTATTTTGGCCTCCAGAAATTAGTTACAACACTCCAAACTGTTCTAACTATTTCTTTCAACAAGTAACAGCATTTCTAGACCATTTGGACGGTCCATTTACGTTCAATA
>ML170190.1:11518-106619 GCA_004355085.1 Rickenella mellea
ACTATCGCATATAGCTTTCAGAATCGTCGTCTTCCCCGCATTTGCTCGTCCTATGATCAGCGCCCGAAATCTTATGCACTTCTCTCGGAGCCTGGAAGTTTCGTCGACTTCCATTCCTTTTTCGTCAGAGTACGTTCCTTGTTCGTTGGACTCCGTTCCTTGTTCGTCGGAGTCCATTCCGAGTCCGTCGAAGTCCATTTCGTGTTCGGTCAACTCCATTCTGAGTTCGTTGGCAATACGGCTGACTTAGGTTTGTTTGACGGTAGAGTTTGTAGCAAGATGGGGGTTCGCTGAGGCAGGACACTGGCGCGGGTGATGGGAGAGAGAAAGAGATGGCTTGATCGATAACAGGGAAGTCGACCAGTCGGGCGCTTGAGAGATGATTGATCGCAACCAAATACGGTCACGGTGGGTATCTCTCCTCCCACCACGATGGCTGATGTCGCTGGTCCCCGCTGCGCAAGACTTGCTATACGTACCGTCCATGGTGAGTATCGGAGGTCAATTGGGATGAAGGAATAGATGATTGAGATCATCTCGGACCCTCACTTAAGCAGCCCGTGGATTCCGCGTCCAAGTCGTAAAGACAGGCAAGGTCTGCAAGCCAATCGTTTCTCGTGCTTGTGGTTTCTGGATGCTCGCCAGGACCCGGGAAATCCACACCGATGAAACATGCCCCGCAAGACGAGACGGATTGTCAGTGAGCTCTTCCAACTGATATTGCCGAGCGAATAATATTAATATTCCCAATCGCAGGCTTCGGGAATAGATCCAAAGAAATGCGACATCATCGACGACATCTAGTCAGCCAAGATCGTTTGGTTTACCTTCCGCGAGTCTCGTTGGTCTCTGGGCTTGGCCGCGATCTTATAGCAAAGCGAAATAGGAGGCTCCGACCGAGCCAACATGGGCATGGAGCAACTCTATGGAATGGGCCTCGCCCCACCGTTTGGTGACGGCCTAGCTATCGTGTTTCGATTCTTAGGGTGTGCAAATCTCCCGTGCTGGAGGTGGTCTTATCGCGATCGGGTGAGAGAAGTCAGTCAATTTTTACGTCCGCGACTTACGCTGACTGTGGACGTCCCACTAACAGCACTACTCACGATTGTCCTGTTCGTGCTGTACCATGTACTATAGAGGTATAGATCGTTATCTGTTGGGACTCTCTACCAGGAGACATGATACCTTCACGCGTCCACCCTGGTTCACAACTTGAATCTGTTGGATATATCAGACCTTCAACGGCACAAAGAACCTCTGGCGCACTCCAGCAACACTCTTCGATTCCAAAGAAGAAACCACTACACGAACATTGCCATACACTCCCGATGTCATTCATGCACCAATTCACATTTCTCGAAAGGCGCCACCATTTTGCACGAACCGTGACACCTACATATCGAAGGGGTATGAGCGCTTGAGATGGACGTAGTTGGATAGCTCGGATGGGAGAGGGAAATCAACGCAGATCTTCTGAAGGCATTTCTCCGTGTACTGACGAATTCGATATACGACGATACGCACATGGATGAGAATATTGTATATTATCATTCACTACAAATGTCATGCGTGTGGATCACAGTGCGGCATAAACAACGGCAAAGTCCGAGGCAAGCAGACGATTCCTTCCATGACATCCTCACTTCAGCGAACGGAGATTCCAATATCGCATTCTCGACTGATGTCTTTGCGCGGTCGGAGGCCTGAGCCGCCTATGAACTTGAATCTGACCGGGAGGATGTTCTCGTTGCTGCTGCTGATCGTACTCCTCGCTTGTCGGCATTCCAACGTAGAACATCTCCGCGCCTTTCCCTGTATCCTTCCCAGGTGCTTCGAGCCCAATAGTCGACGTCGACCACCTCGGTGTCTAACAGAGGCATTGGACCTTCCCCAAGTATCGGCTGATCACCCTTGTGCCACGAACACGATAAGACGTCGCCATGGCGTCACCACCACCCCTCAATCCCGCTCCTCCCGAGTCCCATTCATCCCATCTTGACGCTTTCACCCATCCATCTCGTGCAGGTGAGGTGCAGAATCCGATTGGTGTGCCCATACGGGTCGGGAATTCAGCGTCAAACGCACTGTTGTTCAAGCGTCATTCGGCCGCGATGGGATCTCCGATAATAATCACAACCGGTCGACGACGAGACGGATTTCTAGCCTTATGTTTCGGTTTATTGGCGAAGTTGGGGTTGGCTTGCACTCCGCTCCTTCGGACCCAGCAATCGTAGGAAAAGGTCTTCCATGACGAACCACTGTGCACGATCCCAATCACAACGCCACGCAGCTGTGGTTCTTCGGTCTCTCGTGTTCAACTTTCCATCACGACTCTCTATCCGCACTATCACCACACCGAGCCACGACCCGCGGATTCCTCTACGACAAACTCTGTCCCGCTTTCCAGTCCTGCGAACGCCACCAATGCGCACACGTTGGTTGTCCGCTCGCGTCGTTCGTGGTTCAGGTGCCGAAGGGGAAGGGGAAAGAACGAGCTGGTGGTGCGAGTACTTGTATAGGTGTCGGTGTTGGGTGCAGGATTGCATGCCGGTAATATCGTTGTGGAACGATGTTAGGGTGCACCGACCATAGTGTGATGGGAGGTGTCATACCGGGGCCGGTACGCAAGCGTCGTTCGACGAGGTTCGTTACTCCTTCTCTTCCTCTCCTTTCCCCGTGTACTCAACCTCGACGCCTTCGCTCAATAGCTGATCTGTCTCTGTAGACGCATAGTCCTCGACATCCGATTCCCGCGGTATCCAAACACGCCGTCCACATACCTGTGCTAGACCACCTCTGTCGAGTGAACACCGACCATCGACACATTCATATCATACAGATGATACGCCTTGTGCGTCGTGCGCGACGTCGAAGACGGGGACGTACGGGGAGAATCTCTTGCTACTATTGCTACTGTTAGGTGTTCGTTGGAACTCATAAGTTGCGGTGCAATGCTCGGAAAGTGAGTGTTTCGATTATATATATCTGTGGTGGCTCGAGGGTGTTTACGTTGCTTTTTCAGATTGCTGGGTATAGCTTCCTTGCGCGACCGTGTCATGATGGTGACTGGGCTCGGCTCCAATCGAAACCGAATTGTACGCAAGCATACCTTAGTGACTTAGTCTTTCGTCACGCTGACTCCTAGCGTTTGCAGTCTCCTATCAATCGCCGAGTACACCCACTCTACCACACCACAGCCACCACAGCCACCTTATACGGCAACGATACCGTGTGGCTGCATGGCATTCATCAACAAATCAACTACAGCCGTTCAACCTGTTAAAAGTAACAGCAGCAGTCGCACATTTGAAATTTACGAACAGGTGCCGGAATGAGAAGAGGAATGCGAAGAGACTTGCGGATGCTCTTGGTAGAGTGCTCGAGCGGGAGAAGAGTGCGCCACTTGTGAAGGTGGATGAGTTGGTTGCGTTCGCGAATGCGAAGTTCTGCATGCTCGTGGAGAAGACGTTGTCGGAGTGCGTCGAAGCTTTTCACGGGAGTTGTGAATTGTACTGACTAACGCTCACGCAGTTTTGTTACACGAGAAGATGCGCAGTTATTACTTAAGACTAGGCGGAACGTCGTGCACCATGTACGTTGGACCCCATAGCCCTTTTTCCACCTACCAACTTATGACGTTTTTGCATCGGCCCGCGTAGCTGTGCCGCATGGACATCACGCATCGATTAAGATCGCCGTCGCAGGTAATCCTGATGCCCCTCCCTCGACCCCTCTTTATACTGACAGTAGGTCACGCAGACTACAAGTAACTAGTGGAATCGATTCTCAGCATCCCTACGCCCATGCTTGCTCCAGACTCCGCTAAGCAGTCGAATACCCTCGGAAAGCTCGCAAGTATCAGAGCCTCACCAACTCCGCCCTCATTTGGCTAGGGCCATGGCTGCACATGCAGTCGATGTCGCACGAGGATTGCCTTCCATAATAGTAGGGGCGGCGGCGACTCAGCTCCTGCCGCGAACTGCGTGAAAATACAGACGACGACGGCTGGTCTCACTCCTCCGTGGCGAAGGGCGGATGCACTTTTTGCGAGGCGACGTCTCAGAGAGGCTCCAGGAGTACGTTCGCGGGAAGCTGCCGAAATATGCGTAGCTGTTGATTGGGAAATGGGTCTGCGAGTCGATACTACGAGTAAAGTAACATTTGATTGGAGCATTCCACACCATGTTTCCAAGGCATCTGCAATGATGCTTTTTGATAAGGAAGGAATCTGAATGTTACAGTAAATACGGACCAAGGATATGTAATGCATCACGAGCGTCCGATTAGACTCGTGAACAGTCTCTTTACACCTTGAAAATAATTCGAAAACCTTCGAGGGGGAAGGCGTGAATTCGTTTATTTCCGGGTTTCCGTTGCCGTGTCCCGCGACTCTTTCTCATCCCTCTGGGATTCGATACCACTCAGAAGGAGTCTTTTTACGAGACTACGAGCAGTTCATTGGGTGCTCACGGCGAGGGACGTCATTTCGAGTCGGCTTGTGCCGGCGTGCCCACGGCGCCATCAGCATATTTTCGAACTCAACACCGAGTCTTGATTCTGTCCCCATGGCCAAGAAACGCGAACTCTCCGCTCTCGGTCGGGTGGAATTGCAACTCGCACACGATTCGCTTCTTAATCTGAAGAGATCCATTGTATACGAGGAGTCCGAGGAGGATAAAGACCTGGTGAAGCCTGCCGAAGGAAGCTGCGGGCAGCCGTTTGGCGCGTTACCCTCTGAGTCTCGGCCTCATGTATGACTCGATTTACGATACTGCTTCCCGTTACCTCACTCCGTCCAGTCTCTAATCTTCTCCGGCATGACTGTGCAGAACTTGACCAAGTTAAAGATCGAATTCACTGGCCGTCTTTTCCTGAAACCCGATTTCACGGAACGGATCGCGGCGACTACCACCCTAGGACAGAACGAATTCTACTTTTCTGAAAATCTGTATCGTCAGTTACTCCTGTTGGAAGGCCTCATCCCTCGGCCGGTGTGTAAATGGCTCTCGCACATTCATTGCGCTAAGCTCATACCCCTTCAGACCGAGGCAAGTGGACGTGCGTGGATTGAGGCATTCCTCTTCCGCGCATCTGCAATGCTACCACCAGACAAGCGCATGGTCCTGAACATATCGACCCTGTCTAGATTTGTAGACTACACCGCTGTAGTAGCAAGTCAACGCGCCGCGGGTACATCTACCTTGACTTATATCTACCGCTCAGCTCATGCTTTCCTCCAGGTATCCTTCTGCAAGACGCCGACCTTGACATCCTGGGGATGCATGCACAAACCTGCTTCTTTGTTATGGAAACTAAGTTCTCCAATTCCTCAGATGACGTTCCTCAAGCAGTGTGCAGGATGTACGAATGTGGAAAGCTCCTCCAGTATGAATATTTTGCCGGTTTCTATGAATGTCTCTAATTTCAATTTCATCTCAGGAAAAGCGTCGTCCGTGGTGCTTTGACCAACGGACGCGACTGGATCTTCCTACTCGTCAACATCAGTGATGATTATGACAGTGCCTCCTATAGGAAATCTGATGCGGTTGAGTTGCAAACTACGCGGAGTCCCGATGGCCAGCTACGTATAGATAAGCCATGGCCAGATTTTATTGCTGCTATTTTGTTGTATTGGGTGAGTTTTGACTTTAAGCTGCGTGATTGAAGTGTTGGCTGACTCAGATGGCAGATTGAAAATGGCTTCGCAGAGCTTGGGAGTAACGATTGGTTTGAAGCATAGTTTGAGGACGCTGTTAACAGCATATTGTGTGCATTCAGATCTCCTAACCTCCTTTTCCGAAATTTGGCTTCGTACTTGCGACGTGATTAGGCTGTTCAAAGTACCCAGACACGTACGAGACCGGTGGGCAGGATCATCTGTTGGCCAATGTAATTCTTGCTTACTTCTACCTCCTTCTTCTCCCAAAGACGAAGCGTGAACGTGTCTTCTGTGAGCCGAGAGCGTAACTAGGTGTTCCCGCGGAATACTGCGCTACACGACTTGACGAATGACTTGGCGATTCGAAGGCTGGTGCTGAATAGAACGAGGAGGAGGAATGTGACGAAGGAGGTGGTAGGACCAGATATGCAAACCCGAAATCTCTGTGTGCAGACGCGTTTTTTCGTAGGCGTGCGTTCTACCCACCTTCCTCACCTGGCTCAAGACTAACTTGATATATAAAGTATGCGGCTCACGAAGGCTCGTATTCCCCATGCTACATCCCAATCACAACCTCCTACACCACTATGGCCCCCACAAGTGCACTTAATAATAATTCATTATATCCTCAAGGTGGAGTGTATGTTATCGAGAAATGGTTGGCAAAAATCCGAGCTGTTCTCGGATCTTTCGAAATCCCAGAGCCATCTCGAAGAAAATATAGTGCTTGTCATGACTGTTTGTCGTGAAGCCAAGACTTTGCGTCGATCATTGGTATGGCAGGACCCTGACGGTCACTATATTTAGTCTAAGACCCTCTCCTTCGTGGTCCTCATGGCGCAGCCCTCTTCGGTGGGCAGGAAATGCAAGACCCATACTACTCTCTTCTTCAGCTGAAGAAAACCATTGTCAACAAGGCACCCGGGCATAAAGCAGACGCGAATGAGCAGATCGACAACTTGCTCTCCAAGCTGCCTGTGGACGACGGGCCTAGTAAGACTCAGGTTTTGTCTCAAGTTACGAAATTGCATTCCATTAGCTCACTCCCTACAGCCTCTCAACTTCTCCAATATGACCTTGGAGAAGTTGGAAAAGCAGAACATCAAATACGCTGGGTGTCTTTCTCTGAAACGCGACTTGAGGGAGCGAATCGCAGCGACTACTCCCATCGGGCAGGACGAATTGTGGTCTTCCGCAAATTTATATCGTCAATTACTTTGTTGGAAAGACACATTCCTGGGAGGGTATGTTAACGATGTCTCAGGTGTTCATCTGATCTCATCATAACCCCTCAGAGAGAAGCAAGTCGTCACGCGTGGATTGAGGCATTCTTCTTTCGCGCTTTCGCAATGCTTCCACCAGATAAACGCATGGTACTCATTCCGGACAGGGATATCTGCCCGTCAAGTTCGTCGGATCTGTCAGACCTGTCAGGTCTTGTAGATTACATTGCTGCAGTGGCAAGTCAAGAAATCGCTCGTAAATCCGCCTCGCATGTTCTCTATCGTTCATCTCATGGTTTCCTCTAGGTTTTCTTATGGAAGATACCCATCTTGACAACCTTAGGATGTGCATGCCAACCGGCTTCTTCGTTATGGAAGCCCCGCTCGACATACTCTCGGAAGACCTTCCTCAAGCAGTATCAAGGATGTTCACGTGTGGAAAGCTCCTTCAGTAAGCCGGTTCTGCTTCTGGTAAGCTGAACGTCTCAAAATCCCACTTCATCTCAGAAAAAAAATTGTCCGTGGTGCTCTGACCAACGGGCACGATTGGGTCTTCGTTCTCATCAGGCTCGATGACGATTACGACGGTGCTTCCTATAAATGGTCTCCTGTGGTTCGATTGAATGTCACGGAGAGTCTTGATCGCGTGCTAGAAATACGCCAGCCACGGCCTGATTTGATCGCTGCCATATTGTCGCATTGGGTGAGCCTTGATTGATTATCTGCATGATTGAATTGCTGAGTCGGTGGGATGCTAGGTTGAAAATGGCTTTTCAGACCTGGGAAGTGATGATTGGTATGAGGCATAGGTTGCCGATACCTGTGTGCATCCATACCTCTTGGACTCTAATTCTGAAATGTTCCTCCACCTTCCTACCAACGTGAATAGGCTGATCAACGTCCCAAGAAACGCTTAATGATGACGAGACTCTGGTGATCGACAGAATCATCCGTTGGCTTACTTATTTTAATTATTACCTACTTTCACTGTCCTTCAGTAGCGTAGGTCATCCAGGATACCAAGAATATTGTAAATAACAATCTACTGCATCGAAGCTCCGGAGAAATTACAGAACCCCGATGCTGGTTTTGAGTACTAGACATTTTTCTGTGGCGAATAAGGTGCTGTTTCGAAAATTAGTACAAGTGAGATTGCATGCAATGATGGTGCGAGTCGTGCGACGAGGCAAGCGATGACTTGTAGCAGATGACTTGTTGGAGTGACTGGGTCGAAGTTGACGGCACACTGGTGTGGCTGGAAGCAATAGAAAAGTCCGAGCAGCACGACTTTCGAGTTCCCAGAGTTATTATTGCTAAAGAGCGTTAGGTATAGTGAACAAACTGACAGGCGCCTCATAGTACGAGCGGTCATCGGCAGGACCCTGACCAGTTTTGGTTGCCACCTTCATGTCTCATGCATCGATCTCATGTCTAAGAAACGCAAAATGTCCGCCGATGGGCCGGAATTACAACACCCCAACTTTTCTCTTAATCTGAAGAGCTCCGACGTCTCCGAGGAGTCCGGGGAGGATGCAAAAGAAGGCTTCGAGCAGGAGGTCAACACGATGCTGTCTCTGTTGCAGTCAGAGTTGATACTGGATGTGCCTCAAGTATGACTCGAGTTACAAAACTCCTTTCCATTATCTCACTCCTTGCAGTCTCTAAAGTTCTACGATATGGCTGAGCGGATCCTGGACAAGTTTCACATCTCATTCACCGGCAGTCTCTCGTTGAAGGCCGATGTCGAAGATCGGCTCGCGGCGACTTCGTCTCTCGGACAGAACAAACTTTGGTCGTCCACAAATCTATATCAACAGTTACTTTTGTTGGAGGGACATGTTCCTCGGACGGTATGTTAACGATGTTTCGCGCGATCATTGGGCTGCTCTCACACCCCATCAGGCCGAAACCAGTCCTCGCGCGTGGATTGAGGCATTCTTATTCCGCGCATCAGCCATGCTACCATCAGATAAACGTATGGTACTCATTCCGGTCACGACTGTCAGCCCGTCTAGTTCGACGACCCTGTCTGGACTTGTAGATTACGCTGCCGTAGTAGCAAGTCCACAAACCGCTCGTAAATCCGTCGCGACTGATCCATACCGTTCAGCTCATGGTCTCTTCTAGGTACTCTTCTGGATGACACCCAGGTTCACAATCTCAGGCTGTGCATGCCAACCGGCTTCTTCGTTATCGAGGCCAATCTCTCCATTCTCTCACACGATGTTCCTCAAGCGGTATGTCGGATGTACTACTGTGGAAGGCTCCTTCAGTAAGCACATACTGCCAGCCTATTGAAGGCTCACCCCTCTAATTTCACACTTCATCTCAGAAAAAAAGTGGTCCGTGGTGCTCTTACTAACGGGCACGACTGGGTCTTCGTTCACATCAAGCTCAATGACAATTACGACGGCGCCTCGTATACGTGGTTTCCTGTGGTTCGGTTGAATATCGTGAAGAGCTATGATGGCGTGCCACAGATACGTAAGCCGTGGCCAGATGTGATCGCTGCCATATTGTTGCACTGGGTGAGCCTTGATTTCTTATCTGCACGGTTGAATTGCTGACTCGAGAGGATGCTAGGTTGAAAATGGATTTTCAGACCTGGGAAGTGATGATTGGTATGAGATGATGAGGATAAGTTGAGGATACGGCTACAGTGTTCTTGCATTCAGATCTCCTGGACTCTATTTACGAGTTTGAAATTTTTCTCCATTTTTCTACCTACGTGAATAGGCTGACTGACAGACTCTTGATAATTACGAGACTCCACTGGTCGACAGAATCATCTGTCGGCCTATTTAATTCTTGCTTACCTTCCCGTGTAAATATACTCGAGGTTCAAATGACTACAAGACTCCACTGACCGGCAGAGTCATTTTTCGACCTATGTCATGCTTCCTAATGTCTTCCTTCCCTCCGCTCCTTCAGGAACTCAGAAACAGTGTTCTGTATATACAGTATGGCGTAATCGTTTATTGTTATTTTATATTTTACCTTAATACAGTAAAAGGAAGCGCTCTTTTACACTCGTCTCTGTCTTATTCGTCGTAGCGCACTTCTAACTCCCCGTCCCTTGCCCTCTTCAGACATATCACATGTCCTTCAGAGTCAATTGTCATTTTGCCGCCCATTCGTGTCGCGTATATTGATTAGTTAGCGTGATGACTTGTTCGGATGGGGACTAATACCATTTTTCCGTGATAACATACTAAGTTAGGCAAATTTATGGAAAATCGTAAATAACCATTCACTGCAGGGTTCATGTACAGCTGGGTAAATATGGAACCACGATGATGCGGCATAAACAATAGCAAGGTGATCAGAAGGTATGATATTGATGATTTAGGATAACCCCTCCTTGAATTTTGTTCCTCCAGCGAATGTAGTGGGCGAGATCGTATTCGTAGAGTCGCTCGACTGATGCCGTTGCGCGACATGAGCGGCAGTATCAATCTGACCAGGAAGGTGTTGTGGTTGCTGCTGCTGCTCGTGCTCGTTGTGCGTCGGCGAAGTATCTTCATACGGATCGTAAAACGTCTCCTCGCCTTCCCCTGTATCCTTCCCAGGTGCTTCAAGCCTAACCGTCGACGTCGACCACCTCCCGTCTCTCTCCCCGTGTCCACCCGAGGCATACGGGCCTTCCGCAGGCATCTCCTGACCACCCGCTGCGCCACCAACACGGTCAGACATAGGCATTGCAGCTCCAGCACCCCGCAGTCCCCGCTCCTCCTCGCCGTCCGACTCCCATTCTTCTCCTCCCGACGCTTGCACCCACCCACCTCGTGCAGGCGAGGAGCGGAACCCGAACAGCGTGCCCTTACGGGTGGGGAATTGCGCGTCAACAGCGCCGTTTTTCGAGCGTGTCATTCGGCCACCGGATCTGCGGTAGCGGAGGAGAAACCACACGCCGATGGATCCTCCGATCACAAGCACACCGAGGCCGACGACGAGACCGATGAAACCTAGTCTTTGCTTTGGTTTTTCGTCCCAGTTAGGGTTGGGTTGCAACTCACCTCCTTCGGACCCAGCAATCTTAGGAATAGGCCGTCCATGATGAAAGGAACTTGTAGGCGGGCCCGTCGGCACCTGTTAAAGAATTTCACATAAACTCAGCATAGGGAGTCTGATGAGAACAAGAAGTGTGAAACTATGAACTCACGGCAGAAGACTCCACAGTAACCGTGACATCTTGGCCACCCCGTTTCAAACGTTGAATACCGTGCGCCATTATGTTTTTTGTTAACGCTTCGTGTTAGGTGGCGATGGGAGTGGTGATGGTAATGATAACATGCAAAGATTGTGCGGAAGCCAGCGGTTGGTGCAGCTGGCGGGCAGGGGCAAGGCGGTGCAAGCACTGCGCCGTAAATAGAAGCCGGCATCAAAATTCTACCCAAAAGGGTATGTTCTGCGGTGCCGTTACCACGTTGATCACCGTTCTGGAACTGCCATTTTCATTATTCAAGTCGCCGTGAAGGATGAAATTACAGCAATATTTACGAATTTCCCTAAGAGACCGTCGGCGGCCGTACACCACAGAATATTTCTACCGGCTTATATGTGACAATCTCGTGACTGGTGACAACTTCCGACTCGGAGTCACTTGGCACCATGTCAGCGTCGCACGCAACAGAGGGCAGTTTTGCACTCAAACTACCCGTTGAAATATGGAGAATGGTCCTCAAATCAGACGCCAAATCTTTAGAGCCCATGGACAACTGCCATGACGCCACTGAGAGCCTTACCACGAGATTTCACCTTGCTAGGCGTGTTACTGCCAAATCGCCTGAGTACACACTCATGCTTGTCTCTAAAGCGCTCAATGCGATTACATCCGAATTCTTTTACGAGAGAATCTCTATTCAAAACAAAAAGCAACTCATCGCACTCACGGAAGGTTTGAAATCACCGATCATCGCGAACAGGGTGGCACAATGGACAAGGAGATTCGACTTAAATTATGCCCACACACCGGTGTACAACAATGGCGACAAAGGAATGGTGGTTCGCATCTTGCGATCATGTCCGAATCTGACCCATCTCGTCATAGAGGTGGACACTGACGAGTACAAGGTAGGAGCAAAGGCAAGGGACACAACCACGATCATAGACGCTTGCGCGAAATCATGCAAGCGTCTCGAGGTTCTACATTTGGCGTTCAACCTCACAACCTACATGTGGGCAGAGATGCCACTTGGAGTGTTCCTCAACGCTTTCCGGAACATAAGAATATTGCGACTGGGCGGAAGCGCCAGCATGGCAATCCCTCGGACGGCTGGAGTACATCTGGGCGAGTTGCCATTCCTGCATACTTTCGAAGCCTGCAAGAAAGTCCATTTTGTCCATTTCACGCATGTCCGCTTACCTTTACTGTCCGCCCTACACATTCGACGCAACAGATGTCCATATATCGTCGATCTGTCTTCTGGCTTACTGGAGTTTATATCCGTCCACGGAAAAAAGCTAACAACCTTAACGTTCATTGGAGTTGTTCATGAGCACAATGCCAGAGGTGTCGCACCAATCCTTACGAAGTGCATGAGGCTACAGGTATTTGTGACAGACATCGTCGACCTAATTCGCCTCCTGCCCATCGACCAGCTATTTCTACCCCAAGTAACTCGGCTGGAATTGACAAATTATTCACTAACTATGCTCCCAAATGGGAGCCAGACAATAGTACTTGCAAATCTCAGAACCCATTTCCCCTCTTTAGAGGTGCTGCGATGGCTTGGTTCAGATCAAGACGAACCCTCGTCCGATACGGAGACAGATGTGGACCCATTGGAAGGCGACACTGACGCGCATCAGGACCTTGGTGCTGGAATCCGAATCGAAAACCAAGACGGCGAAAAATTGGAACTATCTCAGCTGCTTATATGGTGAAACGCGTTCTCTTCGCTAGGTGGGTTCGATTGGGTCACGTTCAAAACCGAGGCTTGGTTTAATACAATATTACAGCAGAGGAGGCTCAGACAAGTCTCCACCATTCAACGACATCATATTTGGCGCCGGCTCCACCCTGTTGTCTGCAATTTGAGAGGGCAATGCTTCGTTGCTATCCGTAACCATCGACGTGAATCCACGGCGCGGGGACTCTTATTAACGTGACTACCAAAGTGGCGGGATCTTGAAAGGATTTGGGTCTGCTTGTGTGGTTTCTCTTGACAACATGTATACCATTTGGGGGAGGAGTTGGTTTCACCGGGTGCCATATGGCGCGAAGTCCACAAGTTGTTCCATCATTCGCACGGAAAGACCTATGGGAGGAGACGTTTTATGATCCGTATGAAGACTCTTCGCCGACTCACGACGAGCGCGAGCAGCAACAACAACAACGTCCTCCGGTCAGATTGATCCTGCGGTCCAGGTTGCTCGATGGCATCAGTCGAGCGATTCTACAAACGCGTTCTCGCCAACTACGTCCGCTGGAGGCACAAAATTCAAGGCGTGATTCATCAATATCATATCTTCTGATCGCCTCGCTGATGCTTTTACTGTATGTCGCATCGTTTTGATTACATATTTACCCTGTTGTACATCAGCGTTGCACTGAATGTTTATTCACGATATTCTTGTACATGCGCAGAACGTAGTTTGACGTAACGCAATTACATCGAGGGGGAAGTCTTATACATGCCAAAAAATGATTCTGTCGAACAATGGAGTCTCGTATTCATCAAGCAATTCTCGGTACGCTGGCCAGCCCGTTCACGTAGCCAAGACTGAGCGAAAGGACAAAAAGTGGGTCAGAGAGTTCAAAATCTGAATGCACGCGCGACGCTGTAGCCGTATCCTCAACCTATGCCTCAAACCAATCATCACTTCCGACGTCCGTAAAGCCTTGTTCAATCTAACATCCCCGTGAATCAGCAATCAAATCAGGCCACGGCTCATGTATCTGCGGCTGGCCATCGGGACTCCGCGTTGTTTGCAGCTGAATTACATCAGATTGCTTGTAGGTAGCCCCGTCATAATCGTCATTAAGCTTGACAAGCAGGAAGAACCAGTCGCGTCCGTTGGTCAACGCACCGCGGACAACCTTTTTCCTGAGATGAAGACGTAAATTTGGAGACACGAGCGTGTATGCGATAGAGACTTACAGAAGGAGCTTTCCACATTCGTGCATTCTACGTACTGCTTGAGGAATGTCGTCGGAAGGATTGTCGGCCCTGGATTGTATAACGACAAACGCAGATGGGTTATACATCTGGAACGTGTGAAGCTCGTCGCATTCCCGCAAGATAGCTAGAGGAAACATGAGCGAGAGAGGTAAAGATACGCAGTGATATCGAGGCAGATTTACCAGCGGTGCGTTGAATTGTCACACTACAGCTGTGTAGTCTACATATCTAGACAGAATCGACGAGAGAACTTTTCTGGTGATAGCATTGTGGGTGCACGGAATAAGAATGCCTCTATCCATGCGCGTCCACTTGCTTTGCCCTGAAAGTGGGATGTATGAGAGCAGTGCATTGAATATGCGAGAGATCGTTTAGATACTGCTTGACGAACGTGACTCTCCAAAAAAGATAATTGGCGATACAGGTCTGTGGAAGACCAGAGATCGTTCCGTCCGAGGTCAGTAGTCGCCGCGAGCCGTTCTTCGAGATTGGGTTTCAAGCAGAGAGAGCCAATGGATGTAATGCTCAGCTTGCCCATGTCCTCCGCGGTCATATTGGAGAAGTCTAGAGAGTCGGACTGCAGAGATTGAGCCACTGGAAAGAAACTTCGTGCCCAGACGCCTTTTTTTTCACTGGCAGCTTCGATTGTCAAAGTACGGAATCAAGCCACTTCAGATTATATAATACTAGAACTGTAATGTACTTCGAGAACGCGAATCCACCCGGATAGCTCCGTTATCCCAACATCGGCCTGATCACAGCGAGCAATTTGTGGATCTTCTCCCAGAGTTCATCGGGGTCTGCCTCCTTCAGGCCCGTTGTTGACAAGCGCTCCATTCAGTCGAAGAAGAGAGTACTAGTTGTATGCGTCTTGCGATTCCGCGCACCGACGACGAGTTTTCGACATAAGACGACGAAGGTAGTGACCAAAACAGGTTAGGGTCCTACCGTAAAGATGATCGACACTCAGTCGGGGTCCGGGCCGTAACTCCTGTCACCCCCATCCAGTCAGTTATTTCTTGCTCTGCGACTCGGAGGCGGCTCTGCTTCAACTGGTCACCACATTTACATACCTCTCTTTCGCGGTCTCAAAGTTTCTGAGCTCATTACTGCTCAGGCTTCTCTATTCAAACCGGACTTCTCACTGTCGAAACTGGACCCAACTTGTTGACGCTCGAAACGAGTGACCCCTATACGTGGAGCTCGTCGCAGTGACAAAGTTCTGAAACGTCTTTAACGACATGGCATCGCACGCAATATATGGCAGTTGTGTGCTGAAACTACCCGTTGAAGTATGGAGAATGGTGGTCATATCAGCCGTCAAATCTGTGGAACCAATGGACAACTGTCACGAAGCCTCTGAGAGCCTTACCACGCGATTTCACCTCGCTAGGCGTGTTACTTCCAAATCGCCTGAGTACACGCTTATGCTTGTCTGTAAAACGCTCAACGCCATTGCAACCGAATTCTTCTACGAGAGAATCTCCATCCAAAGCAAAAAGCAACTCATCGCACTCGCAGCGGGTTTGAAATCACCGAGAATTTCGGAGAACATGGCAATGTGGATGAGGAGATTTGAATTCAATTATGCAGCCCACACACCGGTGTACAACAATCACGACAAAGGATTGATGGTTCGTGTATTGCGATCCTGTCCGAATCTAACACATCTCATCATACAGGTGGCCAACCACGAGTACAACGAGATAGGAGCAAAGGCGAGGGACACAACCACAATCATGGACACTTGCGCGAAATCATGCGAGCGTCTCGAGGTGCTACATTTGGCCTTAAACCTCACAACCTACAAGTGGGCAGATATGACACCGGGAGTCTTCCTCAAATCTTTCCGGAACATAACTATATTACGACTCGGAAACGCCATAATCGCAACCCCTCGCAATGCTGTAGTACAATTGGGCGAGCTGCCATTCTTGCATACTTTCGAAGCCTGCGCAAAAGTGCATTTTCTCCTATTAGCGAATGTTCACTTGCCTTTACTATCTACCGTACACTTTCGAAACAAGGTTTTCCCGGACTTCTGCTATTTGCCCTCATCTTTATTGGGGTTTATATCTGCGCACGGAAACAAGCTAACAAACCTAACTCTCATTGGTGTTGCTCACGAGCACCCTCTATATGCCAGACGTGTCGTGCCGCTCCTTTTGAAGTGCACCAGGCTACAGGTATTTGTAACGGACGTTGTCGATCTTGTTCGCCTCCTTCCCTTCGACGATCTATTGCTCCACAAAGTAACTCGACTGGAACTGACAAATTATTCACCTGGACGCCTTCCTAGTACGAGCAGTTTTCGAGCGACATTAATTGCGGATCTCAGAGCCCATTTCCCCTCCCTAGAGGAGCTGCGCTGGTTAGGGCGTGTAGTCCCGGACGTACCCTCTCCCAATACGCGGGCAGGTTGGGATCTATCGGAAGGCGGTACCGACGCGCATCATGCCTTCGCTGCTGGAATCCGAATCGAAAACCGAGACGGGGACAAGTTGGAACTATTTCAGCTGCTAGTACAGTAAAATCCCGTACTCCTCGGTTAGGTGAGTAGAATTAGAACACCGTCGAACAGAGCCTTGGCTAAATGCAATATTCAGGCAGGAGGTGTTCAGACGAGTCTTCACTAATCAACGGCATCATATCCGGTTGTGTGCAATGGGAGGGGTAGCGCTTTGTTGCTATCCGTGACCATCAACATGAATTCAGGGCGGAGACCTCTTTTTTCAACGTGACTACTAAAGTGGATTGTGGAAGGCTTGCATGTTAAAGGATGGATCGGATCAGAACGTTGCGAACCATCTATTCAACATGCCAGCAAAGGTTTCCGGTAAATGAGTCTTTCAAAAGCCGAAGTGTGACGAGATCGCGACCCGTGACATCATTCTGATCAACATGGCGTCGCACTCAACAGAGGGCAGTTTTGCGCTCAAACTACCCGTTGAAATATGGAGAGTGGTCATCATATCGGCCGTCCAATCTTTGGAACCGATGGACAACTGCCATGAAGCCTCCGAAAGTCTCACCACGCAATTTCACTTGGCCAGGCGTGTTACTTCCAAATCGCCTGAGTACGCGCTCATGCTTGTCTGTAAAGTGCTCAACACCATTGCAATCGAATTTTTCTACGAGAGAATCTCCGTCCGGAGCAAAGGGCAGCTCATTGCACTCACAGAGGGTTTGAAATCTCCGCGCATTGCGAATTACATGGCGAATTGGACCAGGAGATTCGATTTCAACCACTGGCGTACACCGGAGTACAACAATCGCGACAAGGGATTGCTGGTTCGCGTATTGCGATCGTGTCCCAATCTGACACACCTCGTCATAGACTTGGCCATGCACGAGTCAAAGGTGGGAGCAAAGGCAAGGGACGCATCGGCGGTCATAGACGCTTGCGCGAAATCGTGCAAGCGTCTTGAAGTGCTACATTTGGCCTTCAACTTCACAACCTACATGTCGGCACAGATGCCACTCGGAGTCTTCCTCACCACTTTCCGAAACATAAAAACATTGCGACTGGGAAAAAACGCGAAAATCGCATTCCCCGAAGAGGCTAGAGTACATCCGGGCGAGTTGCCATTTTTACATACTTTCGAAGCCTGCGAAGATGCGAGTCTCTCTCCATTCACGGACGTCCGCTTACCATCATTATCTACCGTACACTTTCGAGGCAAGCATTTCCCTTCCTACGGCGAGGTGCCGTATGCCTTACTGGGGTTTATATCCACCCACGGAAACAAGCTAACAACCCTAACTTTCATTGGGGTTGTTCAGGATTACCCTGCATTTGCTAGAGAGGTGGTGCCGCTCCTTGTGGGGTGCACGAGGCTACAGGCATTTGTGACGGACATCATCGATCTTGTTCCGCTCTTGCGTTTCGACCAGCTGGTTCTTTCCCAACTAACTCGGTTGGAATTGTCAAATGATTCGTCTGCCTGGCCCCCGAGTCCGAGCGGTTTTCGAGCAACGTTAATTGCGGATCTCAGAGCCCATTTCCCCTCTTTAGAGGTACTGCGCTGGTTAGGACGTGTAGACAAAGACGTAACCTCTCACAATACGCGGGAAGGTTTGGATCCATCGGAAGGTGGTACCGACGCGCATCATGCCAATGCTGCTGGAATCCAAATCGAAAACCGAGACGGCGACAAATTGGAACTATGTCAGCTGTTAGTACAGTGAAACCCCGTACTCCGGCGTTTGGGTGAGCAGAATTAAAACACTGTCGAAACCGAGCCTTGGCTAAATAAAATATTCAGGCAGAAGAAGCTCAGACGAGTCTTCACCATTTAACAATGTCATATTCGGCGTATTAGAACCACCGTTCATTGTACACCCTGAAATATTGACACACGTGCCACTGCATCTCAGCTGCAAATGGACCTCTTCCTCGTTGGTTCCGTTGGAAGTTTCATCTTTTCGAAATGATTGACGGGTAGCAAACTGCTAAAATCGATATCGATATACAGTAGGCGTGCTGACTGTGAAGAGCAAATACACCTGACCAAAATCGCTACCCCTCGCAGGCCACGATTTTGGAATGCATCGACCGGATCGACGAGACACTCCGTTATCTCCACTCACCATCCACACCAGCGAGCAGAACGATGCCGACATGCCAGCAACGGTTTCCCGGGATGTTGGCTGTAAATTAGCTCTGGCACAGTGTCTCAGAAATTTAGCACAAGGCGGCTTTCCAAATCGCAGCGGACGTCATCCAAGGGCTTTTGCCTTTACGTATCAGCCCGCGTTCGCAGGCGGTAAACTCTGATTGCCCAGTCGCAAATCCTGACAGGTACAAATTAGTCCCAGTAGTATACTGTTACAATCTCGGGAAACTATCACCGGTTGCTACTAATTGCAATGCTGTAATTGAAGGTCAGGATGTCGTTAAGTGTGAAGTGAGATCTACACTCGCCGTCATCATTCCCGCTCGGCATTCGAAAGGAGTAAATCGAAGCATAGGTGTAGCCTGGACCACCCTTGAGGACGTAAGGTTGATGCTTCCCCGAAGACACTTAATGTTTTGATGTAAAATTTTTGCCTGCCGATGATTTATCAGACGCCAAATTCAGAGGTCCGCAGCTTGTCCCATCATTTGCACAAATCACGAAGCGGCAAATTAACGACCGCCACAATCAAGTCCATGTCAGTATGTACCCTTGATCACGCCAAGGTAAGATGCAGCAGCAAACGTAGAGAGTACACCGCGGATTGAGGTTCGGAGGCCATGTTGCATAATGGATGACCCGTTGCAAAGAAGAAACATAGCTTGGAAATGGATACCCAGATGCCACCGCCAGTCGACAGTGTTCACACTCTAGCCGGGACTTAGCCACGAACAATTTCTTTTCGAGTACGCTGAGGCGTAGCCTGTGAAAGTGGTTTTGTAAAGGTATGCATGTAATTCGCAAGAACGAATTTCGGTTTGTACGGTGTTGAGCACCTGAGGCATCGTCACGAGATATGAGAGATCATGTGTAGCTCTACGAGGTCGTGGAGAAGTAGGGGAGTCCCTCCTGACTTTAAGAACAGTTAAGACGACGACCGCAGTGCGACTCGAAGTCGTCAATGTTGGCTGGTTGGTGCGCCATCATTGAGAAATTTTGTAATTGCTGCTTTAAATATAGCTAGAGTACTCCCTTCTGTCCAGGTAACTGATAGTCTTCCGGCTCCTGGTGGCAAACGTCATGATGGTGGCCAAAGAAGAAAAAGAAGAATTGTGACCAAATGTGACACACCGACTCATTCTGGTCATCGAACTCGCCATCATCGTCGATGTCCACAAAGCTGGATTACGCGTCCATAGACAACCCAAAGTGAGTTATTCAATTCTTTGGCTAGTTTTAGTTTCTCAACATTGACAACAGATGGCGAAACTTACCACCACCGCCAGGGTTCGCTTCATCGTCAAGCACCGTCAGTCGAATCGGACATTCACGAAAAACATGTCAGACTGACCTATGCCCGTCATCATGATTCATTTTGCAGACACGGACAACTTCCCGCCCACCGGCAAGCGCATCAGCGTCATATGCAGCACTTAAGGAGAGGCGCGCATGGGACCAGGCAATCGCACCAGCAAAGGCGCTACCCATGCAAGCGTTCATGCTATACATGTCTGGAGGCGGCGTGCAAATCTTCAGTATGGGTATAGTTTTCGTTCTGCTCCTCGCGCCGTTCAGGAACACGGCTGGAATGAATAAAGGTACGTATGATGTCCTAATTACATTCGCATGGTGACTTGGGGCTAATGATCATCGTTGTGATAGCGTTCGCACCGTTTGCTCCTACGAAGAGTGATGCGAACGCTCTCAGTACACTCCCTCTACAAAAATTGGTGTACATTCTCTGCAATATCCTTACGCTCGGCCTTGGTCTCTGGAAATGCCGACAAATGGGGTTGTTACCGACGGGGACTGGTGACTGGCTGGCATTCGAGACAAGAGGCGTGGTGCGTCTTGCTATGGTCACATGTCGTATATTCTTCGTCTGATCGCCCCCACACAGGCCCCTGAGATTTTACTGCGATAAGAAAGACGCCGTTGATATTGACCCGGCGTCGCACAGTCACTTCGGTATTTATTAAATACATTTTCATTCATGCTAGAACCTATGGAGCGATGAATGGTGCAGCCCCAGCTTGACAGCCTTTTTCGCTATCAGCTGAGCCAAGAGCGAGCGACGATCCTACCAGGAAATCGGAGAGAACTAAGCCCGTTTACGACAGAATGGCTCCAGCCATATACCGACTTGATTCTGTCCGTCCGTCAGTCACCGGTTTCTGGGATTTACACCCACCTCCAGCCATCCACAGTGCGAGAAAGAACATGAGTGACGCAAAGTATGCATGATTTTGCAAAATTGGATGTACCACGTTCGATGGGGAGAAAAAATCCAGGCTCTTCGAATTCAAGGGATTGTGACAGACCACCTCCACTCGAGTCTTCTGCTTACGACAGACTAGATGCGTTGGGACCTTGTGAAAGATCGATTAGCTGGGCATGACGTTTCCGAAGGAGTTTGAAGTAAGAGCACCATTCTCCCATATTAGGACAAGTGCCTAGCAGTTCGGTCCTCGATGCCCGGCCCGTTCTTCTCCCTCAACCACAACCATGTCGCTCGTGCAGGATGAACACATCCCAAGCGGCGTTTACGCCATTCGAAACTACAGAACTATGAACGTCGTCGCCACCAGATCTCGTGATAAAGATCTCCTGGGCAGCATACCCAGTGCTGAGCGCAGCTGGAAGGTGCGTGATTGACTGCGATCCCATCGATGATACGATGCTCATCTACGCGATGCAGTGGAACGTCACTCGCAGGTCAAACGACAAGTACACAGTGCAGAATGCCATCGATCAGTTTTACGCGCAATGTGCGCCGACGCCGGAAGCTGGGAAGACCGTTTTCGTGCAATCGCAGGTGTTTGAGTGGAATATCAAGCAGGTGTCGGAGGTCACGGCGAGGGACTGCTATTGGTGAGCATCGTCCATCGTCTTCCATTGCGAATGCGACTTAACGTTAATGCCGCTGCAGGATCTACTCATCGAAGAACGATCGCTTGGTTTGGAGCCTTCCAGACGGCGAGGATGGAACGCCGGTACGCTCATCTACACATATGGGGATCCGAGTCTGGGTGTTAATCGTTATCCAGGTTGTCTTCGCCGTTGAGAGAAACAACCCGAGGTTTTGGTGGAGGTTCGAACGTATCGAAGTACGTAAATGATAGGCTATCTCAATGTCGCCGCCTCACGACAAAAATCCATGCAGGATGCATCCAGCGGTCAGGAAGCTACTGCGAGACTTGACTATCTACCCGACTACATTCGCGCGGTCGGGCTCATCGACATGGCGCGCGACTTGATGGCTAGAAGCCAATATCTCGAGGCCCTGAAAGGTTGCGATGAAGCTGTTCGTCTGCACCGGGACGTCATCGCCAAGCACCCCGACTTGTGTTCTTCTAACATGGATCTCGCATTCTCTCTTCAAATTCTGGCGGATTGTTTGTGTAGACTAGGCATGCTTGATAAGGCATCAGATGTCATTGAAGATGCCATTCACGTATACCAGACACAGACTGTGTCTTATCATGAAGAGTCATCTATTACCGATGCAACCAAGGTCAAGCTCATTTGCCTAGCTGGTATTTATATCTCTGATTAAGAATGGTAGATCAAAGAGAAAATTACAGATCGGATTGCACAGCAGTCTTCAAAGACAGATCAGCAAGCTATCTTGCGCATGGTTGAAGATATCCAATCTCAGCTCACAAATATTGTCTGTAGTTTTTCTGATGCAAATGCATTGATCTGACACTTTGGATGCAGAATTTGACCAAGGATGAAACTCCGTAAATTGGAGTATTTGTTACTTATTATAATTTACTGACTACATTTTCACAGGGTTGAATTTAATGCTGAAGCTCCACCTCCTCCAGAGATCTTCTTTGGCAGAGATGAATATGTTGCTAATGTAGTTGACATGATCCTTAAGAAGATGCCTGCCAGATTAGCTATTCTAGGTCCAGGTGGTGTTGGCAAAACTGCAGTAGCATCTGCTGTCTATCACCATGAGCAGATTGAGGCTTTTTTTCAGGATCACAGATTCTTCATTACTTGTGAAGCCATGTTTTCTGCAGAATCTCTGTTAGAGACTCTGTGGGTTGTCTTCGGGCTAGATGTGAAAAAGCAAAAGTCACTGAAAGTGCTTGGTGACAGCATCAAAGCTGGTCCATACACACTTTTGATTCTTGATAACTTTGAAACACTCTGGGATGTCATGATTGAAAAGATGGAAATCCAGAAGCTGTTTGGAATGCTCACATCCAATATAATGAAGAAGTTAACTGTGCTCATCACTATGAGAGGCACTATGCGCCCTGCGAATATTGTTTGGACCAGACCATTCCTTGAACCATTGCCTGTGCTGTCAGTGGAAGCTGCTAAAGATCTCTACCTTGCTGTTGCTGACTCTAATGAAGAAGGGCTTGATGCACTGCTTGAGACTGTTGACTGTCTACCTCTTGCTGTAAATCTGCTAGCCAATCTTTCTCAGCAGGGATATTCACCACTGGAACTTTTGGACATGTGGAATAAGGAGAGGACTCACTTGCTGAATATTGGTGGGAACGACAAATCTGAGAATATTGAGGTTTCAATTGCCTTGTCCATTAATAGTCCTTTGATGTCCAATAATGAAGAAGCTTTGATTCTTCTGAAAGTAATTGCATATCTTCCAGGTGGATTGCAGATCCAATACTTACAACAATTAGCTGGAAATATTGCAAAACCTACTGAAGCACAGACACTGCTTTTCAGAACTAGTCTAGCCTATTGTGATAAAAGCAGGAATGTTCTAAAGACTTTGTCTCCCATCAGGTTTTTTGTCTTGGATAATTATCCAATGGAAATGCAGGATGAAGCAACTGTTGATAATTTTTACTTTGCTATGTGCAGAAATTCAGCCAACTTGAATCCCTCTGAAACCTCTAGATTCAAGCTGGTTGTAAAGAACCTAACTGATGAGAAAGTCAATGTGGTTTATATTTTGGAAAGGTCTCTGCAAGGTGGAACAAGAAGTGCTCAAATACTTGTGCAGGCTGTAATTGATTTCAGTGAATTCTTATACTGGTCCACTCCATCTGAAAGGATTTTGAATCTTGCTGCACCATATGCAGAGAATTTGGAAAATCTTAAGACAAAGGCATCATATTACTTTATGAATGGTGAAATTACTTCAAAGCTTGAAAATTATGAAGATGCAAAGATTTTCTATATGAAAGCATATGATCAATTTCAGATGATTAATTACAAACAAAAAATGATACAATGTCTTCAATCTATTGGCAGTATACAACATATGCTTGGAGATAATACAAAGGCCAAAGAAACTTTTAGTGATATTAGAACACAGTTTATTGAGATAGAATATAAATTGGGAGCTGCACAATGTCTGCTTGTTCTAGGAGATATTTCACGTGTTGAGTTGAATTTAACTGAAGCAGAACAAATGTTTCACCAAGCTAAAACTGAGTTTCAACAAATTGATGATAAAATGGGAGTTTCCCAAAGTCTCAATATTCTTGGTGATATCACCTATAGAATGGGAAAGTATACAGAAGCAGAGAAAATCCTCAAAGAGGCCTACATTTATTTACAAGAGGTTGGTGAGAAGTTAACAACTGCACAATGTCTACAATGTCTTGGTGAAGTCCAGTGGAAATTACAGAATTACTCAGAAGCTCAAAAATATCTCAATGATGCAAGATCAATT
The DNA here is from genome assembly GCA_004355085.1 of Rickenella mellea. Classification (NCBI taxonomy): domain Eukaryota; kingdom Fungi; phylum Basidiomycota; class Agaricomycetes; order Hymenochaetales; family Rickenellaceae; genus Rickenella; species Rickenella mellea. The sequence continues at coordinate 35,806 of ML170190.1, forward strand.
TTTCTAGAGATTGAACAAAAATCAGATGCAGCAATATGTCTCTGCATTCTTGGATTTGCTGCAAATAGCTCTGGAAATATGACAGATGCCAAGCAATTTTTTCAAAGAGCTGATATAGAATTTGATCAATTGCACAGTTCTCGCATTTCAGTATATGCTGGAAATTGCCTCAAAGGTATTGGAGATATTGAATATAAGTTGGGAAATTTTGCTGAAGCAAAACTGTCATATGAGAAAGCAAAGCTCAAATATAAGAAAATGGGACATAAAGGTGGAGCAATGTGTCTTAAAACTCTTGGAAGAGATCAAGCAGCATTGGGTAATTTTTCAGATGCAGAATCAACCATCAAAGAAGCTGTTACACAATTCCAAGCTATTGATGAAAAGAATGGGGTGGCAGAATGCATTTATATTCTTGGAGACATTTCACGTATGAGTGGCAATGGTTTGGAGGCAAAGAAAACTGTCAGTGAAGCCATGACTCTATTTCAGAACCTTGGTAATGAGAATGAGGTTGCAAGATGTATAAGGAATCTGGGAAACATTGAACAAATGCTTGGCAACCATGACACAGCAAAAGAGAGGTTCTTCGATTCAAAAGAGAAATTTCAGAAACTGAATAATAAGTTTGAGGTTGCTCAGTGTTCTCATAGTCTAGGCAATACTGAAAGAGTTCTTGGAAACTATTCAATTGCCACAGCTCTGCTTGAAGAAGCACTTGATATTTTTGAAAAAGAAAGTTATATAATGGGCACTGCACAATGTCTCATGAGTCTTGGAGATATACATTGCCAATGTGGAGATTATATCAAAGCTGAAGAGGCTCTTGTAAAGGCTAGCAAAGATTTCCAAGATCTTGGCAGTAAATTGCCCTTGGCAGAATGTCTTCTGAGTCTAGGAAATGTTGCACTTAAACAAGAAAAATGGACTGAGGCTAAACAGATGTTTCAAAACACTCTTGAACAGTTTCAGAGTATTGGCAGTCAGCTTGGCATTGGTCAATCTCTTCAGTGCCTTGGAGAGGTTGCGCAGAGTGTCCAGGATTATCCTGAAGCAAATAAAAAATATCATGAAGCTAGAAATCTCCTTTTGAATTTAGGCAATAAGGTGGAGGCAGCAGGATGCATCGGTCATCTGGGTGAAATTGAACTTGCTCAGGAGAATTATTCTGCAGCAGCAGATGCATTCAAGTTGGCAGCATCAGAGTATAAGGCTATTGCTGGAGCACCGGTGAATGCAGCAATTTGCTTGATGAAATTTGGAATCTGTGCTGGTAAACTTGGCAATCATGGGGAGGCTGGGAAAGCTGTGGAGGAGGCAAGGGGGGTGTTTGAGGCATATGGGTATAAGAAGGAAGTGGGTGAATGTGTTGAGATTTTAGCAGATTATGTAACTAAACAATGAATTTTCATGCTTATCCACGGTTGGGGAGAGAAATGATTGATATCTAACATCTCTAATTCTACTAAAAACATGTGTATGAATTACGGTAACGGTGTTGCTAATGAAACAGAACACAAGGGGTAAATGTGAAAAACAGAATATGAGAATAAGAAAATGGTATTACAACAACAGCATATAGTGGTAACAGCACAACACCTCTCACCCACAAAATTATCGTAATAAGAGAGAAAAAGAGAGAGAAAAGGTTGGGCGGCGCTTACTCCGCCTGGTCACGGCGCATCCACCTCTTCGCGTGCGATCCTTGCCACATGCTCACCATCTACCAACACGCCCTCCCCATTCCCGCCCGGAACTTCGCTAGCATTGGCACTGGGATCCTTCAGAGCGAACCCGCGCGGGACGTGCTCGGGCACTGGCGGCGCGCCGACACCGCGCATCCACGGCTCGTCCCACACCTCGTCCATCCGCGCGCGACGGCCGGGGTTGCGCACGAGGAGGCGGGCGACTACGGCTTTTAGGTCTGGTGTTGCGATCTCCTCGTCCTCGCCATTGTCATTATCATCGGCGTTGGTGGTGGTGGAGGATGTGGTGAAAGAGGAGGAAGAGGGGGGCCAAGTGTACTCGCACTGCGCGATCCGCATGAGCATATCCCTTCGACTATTCCCGCCCCTCCTCGTCTCCGCGCCTCTCACTTTCCTCATCCCCGCTCCAGCACCGACGCCCTTCGCGAACCCCCGCTCGGCATTATCCGTATCCGGTATATGCCTCCCAGCATCGTCATCATGATGAGGCGTATCGAACGGCAACGCCCTCGTCGCAAGCGCGTACAGCACGACGCCACACGCCCACGCGTCCGTCTCGCGGCCATCGTACGTCCCGTCCGCATCTACCATCTCCTCTTCCCCATCCTGACCACCATCGACCTTGAGACTGCCATGATGCTGCAAGCTGCTCCCGCCAGCGCTGCTTCCAATGCTCCACCGACTGGCATTGCCCTCCCTTGCGTGTTGGGAGGAGGTAGTGTGTTGTGTGCGCTGACTCCGCTGGCTGGACCGCCGGAAGACGCTCCCCCGCACGACGAGCTCGGGCGCGGCGTACGCTTCTGAGCCGCACCGCGTGCGCAGGCGGGGGGCGTCGGGGTCGATGAAGCGGGCGAGGCCGAAGTCGGTTAGTTTCGTGAGTGGTGTGGATGGGTCCGGGAGCGGGGAGATCGTTGATGTTGTCAGGAGGATGTCTGTATATAAATTAAATTAAATTAAATTAAATTTAGACACTGTCATTTCTTTTTAAAGGAGTGAAAGAAAGACGTACTCTCGAGCTTGATGTCCCGATGGACGACGCCGACGCTATGCAGCCACCCCACCGCCCCGGCCAGCTCTCCCCATATTCGACGAACGGCAGGAGCGGTGAGGTCCGCCCATCGCGCGTCGGAGTTGACGAGGTCGAAGAGTTCGCCGCCGACGATGTGCGCGAGCGCGAGGGTGTGGTATGATTCGGTGGTGAAGGCCGCGAGGGAGGAGACGATATTTGGGTGGGAGAGGTGCTGAAAGACGAGTGTTAGGATTGAACGCAGTGACAAAGAACAATGAATAAGATTACTTACACGCAGAACCTCAGCCTCCCGCTGGAACGCCAACCGTGTCCTATCGTTCGCACCGCGCGGCATCATCTTCGCCGCCACGACTCTACTCGTCTCATCCAGCATAAGCTTCGCAAGCCACACGCTACTAAAAGCGCCTTGGCCAAGTGGCCACTCCAGTGTAAGCTGTGCCTCAGAGTCCGTGGCGACAAGCGTTTGCCCAGGAGTAAGTTGCGGCGCAGCATCATGTTCCCTCCGTTGAGACAACCTGGGCGGCGCAGACTGCGGCGGTACGGGTATAGACTCCACAGGCGACCGCGCACGCTGCTCCACGCCGTGCTCCACAGACAGGTGAATGAACTCCCGCTTGAAACTCGTCTCCCACCCCGGCGCAGTCGCCACAACCGCCTCGGGTGTCGTTGGCTTGTGCGAAGTCAGCCGTCGCGGTTCGTGGTGGTCACGATCGGACTGTGGCGTAGCAGTGTACCGCGATGGGAAGAAACGAGCGAGAGGCGGGAGGCGCGCTGGGGAGTGAGATCGCGATGCGGCGAGACTTGGGGGTGGCGTTGGTCGTGGCTCTGATTCTGCTGATGAGAAGAAAGATGCGGTAGCAGATGGCGTTAATAAATCATGTTTTTCGGAGACATGAGTTTTATTCGAATTCTTGCGTGAATGTGGAGGTTGTGGAGGCTCCGGTGCGGTGAATGGGCTCGAGAAAAACGACGCGGTCTTCAGTCCTGGCGTCGGTGGTGCCGGCGGATCTTCAGGCGAGTGATTTGACTCAGAAGACGACGACGAGGAAGATGACGAAGACGTGTCCACAGTCAGAGAAATCCGCTCCTGCGGGTGAGAAGCTGCAGGTCGAACCCAGGCGAGCATTTTGGAGTCTGAAGGAGCCAGAGCAGGAGGGAACATGTTCGGTATTTGCTATAAGGATGGAGGGGAGTAAGAGGCCATGATGGGAGCGGTGTAACAGTTTCCGACACGGCGAGATTGCAATTTCAGTTACGAACTTTGCAAGCACCCGGATCCTGCCGTAATCTCAAATTCTCCTTTTGTACTCCCACCACCACGCACGTTCTGCTCCAAATCACTCTCACAGGCCTCGGCGTACTCGAGGAGAAAATTTACGTGGCCAAGTCGCCGCTACGGTGCGAACCCTCGTCGGTATCTGGGTTTCCAAATACTGGACATGGCTATGCTTGTTCTTTGCGACGGGTCATCTATTATGCAACATAGCCTCCGAACCTCAGTTTGCGACGTATTCTCTACGTTTGCTAACACATCATACTCACGCATCATAACTCGGAATGATCTAACTGTCGTGGACTTGACTTGTGGCGATCATTAATTTGCCGATGCTCCGTGGGTCTTTCCGTGCAAATGATGGGACAACTTGTGGATCTCGGGCCATAAATTTGGTCTGGCGTCTGATGAATCATCGGCGGGCGAAAATTTCATATCAAAACAGTAGCTGTCTTCGGGGAAGCATCAACCTTACGTCCTCCAGGTTGGTCCTTGCTTACACGTATGCTTCGCCTTACTCCATTCGAATCCCGAGTCGTAATGATGGTGTGGCGTCGAACCTTGAGTGTATACCTCACCTCGGATTTCACGACGTCCCGACCGCGACCTTCGATTACAGCATCGCGATTCGTCGCAACCGGTGATACTTCCCCGAGACTGCAGTAGTATCCTCAGGCTGCTGGAACTAAATGTTGCACCCCCTGGCATTCGGGAAGGGGCAATGGCGAGTATCGCCTGCGTATCCTGACACCTAGAACCGACGCGTATCGTTAACCTTTGTAAACTACCCGGTACATTCAATACCACACGACCCGCGTCAACAGAACTAACACTCCAGTTGGATGTCCGTGAGCCGACTCTCGTATGATATTCACATTTACAGTATAGTATCTCCAAATTCAAGTAATCTGATACAAATTGCGTCGAACTATCTTGGCACATCGACAACTGAAGAAAAAGTCCTGAGCATTCAGTTACCTCAGGTCTTTGGCATTTCCAGTATCTGAATCCCCCCTGCGTCAGCGAACCTTAGACACCGCACAGCTAATAATTCACTGCCAATCTCGCAGAAAACCGTTGCTCCTCAGATTAAATGGTTGTTCGGCATCGTTTTGCCCGTCCACGGAGAAGGTGGAGGTACCGTACAGCCTGTCGTCTATCCAGTCCATGCGTTCAAAAAATGTTCTCAAATCCGCGAAGAGAAGGAGACAAAGAGCAACGTGGCCTAAGTGCGAGGGATCGCAATTGTCGTCTGGCGTGGTCGCCATTCGCAAGTCAATCATCTAGAGATGTCGATTTTAACAGGCCGCCACTAGTCAACTGTCTCGAAACGATAAAGCATCCAACGGAACCAATGAAGAAGAGCAGCTGAGATGCACTGGCGCGTGTGCCAATGTATGGAGTTGCACCGGGAATGGTAGTTCTGAAACGCCGAATATGACATCGTTAAATAGTGAAGACTCCTCTGAACCTCTTCTGCCTGAATGTTGTATTTTGCTAAGGCTCGATTTCGACAGTGTTCTAATTCGGCTCGCCTAAACGAAGAGTTCGGGTTTCACTGTATCAGCAGCTGACATAGTTCCAACTCTTCGCCATCTCGGTTTTCGATTCGGATCTCAGAAGCATGGACCTGAGACGTATTCGCGGCATCGCCAAATGAGTCCAAGTCGCCCAGAGTGTCTGACCGGGACTCGCTACGCGGTCTACATTCCCCAACCATCGCAGAACTTCCAGTGCAGCGAAACGGTCTCTCAACAACGCTTGTCCAGCTTCGTCATTTGAGACGACATGACATCGCGTCTGTTCAACTAGGACCTGCGGAACGTATCACCACCATCCACCGGCGGCGAAAGGTCGGTGGACACGACGGAGAGACAAAGAGACGTCGACGTCGATTGCAGACAACCGGATGACGCTGGCGCCGAATATGCTCTCGTTGAATAGTGAAGACTCGTCTGAGGTTCTTCTGCCAGAATATTGTATTTAATCATGGCTCGGTTTTGAAAATGTTCTAATGCGACTCACCCAAGGTAAGAGTACGGGGTGGGTGTCATCGGACCAGCAGCTGGTGTAGCTCCAACTTTTCGCCGTCTCTGTTTTCGATTCGGATTCCAGCAGCATTAGCATGATGCGCGTCGGTACCACCTTCCGATGGTTCCAAACCTTCCCGCGTATTGGCAGAGGGCACGTCTGGGTCTACACGTCCTAGCCAGTGTAGCACCGTTAAGGAAGGGAAACGGGCTCTGAGCTTCCCATGTATTGTTGTCCAAAAATCACTCCTACTTGAAAGCCCCGTACGTAGATAAGTGGTCAATTCCAGCCGGGTCAATCGAGGAAGAAACAGTTCATCGATGGGAAGGAGGCGAACCAGATCGCAGAGGTCCATGACAAATACCTGTAGCTTCGTGCACTTCAAAAGAAGTGGCACGACACCTTTAGCAATGTCAGGGCGAGGGTGAACCACACCAATGAGTGTAAGGGTCGTTAGCTTGTTTCCGTGTGCGGATATGAACCTCAGTAAGGGTGAAGACGGATAGCAGAGGTATGGGGGACAATTGTTTCGAAAGTGTACGGTAGACAGTAAAGGTAAACGAACATCCGTCAATAGGAGGAAATGCACTTCTTCGCAGGCCTCGAAAGTATGCAAGAAAGGCAGCTCGCCCAAATGTACTTCAGTCTTTGAAGGGATTGCGATTTTGGCGTTTTGTCCGAGTCGTAATATTTTTATGTTCCGGAAAGATTTGAAGAACGCTCCCGGTGTCATATTTGCCCACTTGTAGGTTGAGAGGTTGAAGGCCAAATGTAGTACCTCGAGACGCTTGCATGATTTCGCGCAAGTGTCCATGATCGTGGTTGTGTCCCTCGCCTTTGCTCCTACATAGTACTCGTGGATGGCAATTTCTATGACGAGATGTGTCAGATTCGGACACGATCGCAATACGCGAACCATCGATCCTTTGTCGCGACTGTTGTACACCGTTGTGTTGGCTGCATAATGTAGGTCGAATCTTCTCGTCCATTTGGCCATGTTGTTCGCAATCCTCGGAGATTTCAAACCTTGTGCGAGTGCGATGAGTTGCTTTTTGGTTTGGACGGAAATCCTCTCGTAGAAGAATTCGGTTGCAATAGCGTTGAGCATTTTACAGACAAGCATGAGCGTGTACTCGGGAGATTTCGACGTAACACGCCTAGCCAGGTGAAATCGCGTGTCAAGACTCTCGGAGGCCTCATGGTAGTTGTCCATCGGTTCCAAAGATTCGACGGCTGATACGATGACCATTCTCCATATTTCAATGGGTAGTTTGAGCGCAATACTACCCTCTGTTGCGCGCGGTGCCATGTTGACTCAGAGTTATGTCACAGGTCACGATATCGTCACACTCCCGGGATAGGAACAGCGCAAGTGACAAGATTGATCGACATCGTCGAGAATGAGTTCTGAACATCTAGGATCTTTATCGTCCATCAAACATATGTTTGCCCTCTTCCTACGAGTTATCCTATCTCAATTTCTCCCCTGCTTCAGTCCAACTTCAGCTTTTGAACGACTCATTTACCAGAAACCTTTGCTGGCATGTTAAATAGATGGTTCGCAACGTTCTCCCCATCCGATCCATCCTTTAACATGCAAGCCTTCCATAATCCACTTTAGTAGTCACGTTGAAAAAAGAGGTCTCCGCCCTGATTTATGTCGATGGTCACGGATAGCAACAAAGCACTACCTCTCCCATTGCACACAACCAGATGTGATGCCGTTGAGTAGCGAAGACTCGTCTGAACACCTCCTGCCTGAATATTGCATTTAGCCAAGGCTCTGTTTCGACGGTGTTCTAATTCTACTCACCTAACCGAGGAGTACGGGATTTTACTGTACTAGCAGCTGAAATAGTTCCAACTTGTCCCCATCTCGGTTTTCGATTCGGATTCCAGCAGCGAGGGCATGATACGTGTCGGTACCGCCTTCCGATAGATCCAAACCCGCCCGCGTATTGGGAGAGGGTACGTTTGGGTCTACACGTCCTAACCAGCCTAGCACCTCTAAGGAGGGGAAATGGGCTCTGAGATCCGCAATTAATGTCGCTCGAAACCCGCTCGTACTTGGAAGCCGGGCAGGTGAACAATTTGACAATTCCAGCCGAGTTACTTGGGGAAGAACCAACTCTTCGAAAGGCAGGAAGCGAACAAGATCGATGACGTCCGTTACAAATACCTGTAGCCTCGTGCACTTCAAAAGGATCGGCACGACATGACTTCTGGCCAATTCAAGGTGATCGGGAACCACTCCAATGAAAGTTAGGGTTGCTAGCTTGTTTCCGTGCGCAGATATAAACTCCAGTAAGAATGGCAGATAGCAGTTTTCTGGGAAATGCTTGTTTCGAAAGTGTACGGTAGATAGTAAAGGTAAGCGGACATCGGTGAATAGGAGAAAATGTACTGTTACGCAGGCTTCGAAAGTATGCAAGAATGGTAGCTCGCCCAATGGTACTTCAGCCTTTCGAGGGGTTGGGATTATGGCGTTTCCGAGTCGTAATGTTGTTATGTTCCGGAAAGATGTGAGGAAGACTCCCGGTGTCATATCTGCCCACTTGTAGGTTGTGAGGTTTAAGGCCAAATGTAGCACCTCGAGACGCTTGCATGATTTCACGCAAGTGTCCATAATTGTGGCTGTGTCCCTCGCCTTTGCTCCTATCTTGTCCTCGTGGTTGGCCACCTCTATGACGAGATGTGTTAGATTCGGACAGGATCGCAATACGCGAACCATCAGTCCTTTGTCGTGATTGTTGTACACCGGTATGTTGGCTGCATAATTGAAGTCAAATCTCCTCGTCCACTTCTCCATATTATTCGCAACGCTCGGTGATATTAAACCTTCTGCAATTGCGATGAGTTGCTTTCTGCTTTGGATGTAAATTCGCTCGTAGAAGAATTCGATTGCAATGACGTTGAGCACTTTACAGACAAGCATGAGAGTGCACTCAGGCGATTTGGACGTAACACGCCTAGCCAGGTGAAATCGCGTGGTAAGACTTTCCGAGGCTTCATGGCAGTTGTCCATCGGTTCCAAAGATTCGACGGCCGATATGATGACCATTCTCCATGTTTCAATAGGTAGTTTGAGCGCAATACTACCTTCTGTCGCGTGCGATACCATGTCGCAAAATATGACTCGGAATTCTTCAACGAGCTCACGTATAGGGGTGACCGATGACTGCTTTGGAGCCTCAACAAGCTGGGTCCAGTTTCGACGAATAGAGAAGGCTGAGTAGTAAAGAGATTAGATATTTTGAGACTCGGGCGAATGAGCGGTATGGAAATGTAGTAGCTGGAGCAATAACTGACTGGATGGGGTGACAGGAGTGATGGCTCGGACCCCGATTTAGCGTCAATCATCCTTACGGCAAGACCATTACCTGTTTTGGTCACTACCTTCCTTCTCTCATGTTGAAAAATCGCAAAATCGTCGGGGTGCGGCGGAATTGCAAGACGCCTACAAAACTGTTCTTCAACTGAAGAGAGCACTTTTCAACAATGGGCCGGAGGAGGCAGACCCCATTGAACACTGGCAGAGGATCGATAAATTGCTCGCTGCGACGAGGTCGAAGCTGGTAGAACGGAGTTATCCGGGCGGACTCGCATTCTCGATGTACTTTACAGTGCTAGAATTATATAATCTGAAGTGGCTTGATTCCGTACTTCGGCAATCGAAGCCACTAGTGGAAAAAACGCCTCTGGAAGGGCAATCTCGACATTCCATCCAATGACCTCCCCCAAGCAGTATGTAGGATGTACGAATGTGGGAAGCTCCTTCAGTAAGCATTCTGCCAGCTGCTACGCTCGTGTCTCCAATTTACAATTTTATTTCAGGAAAAGGGTTGTCCGCGGTGCTGTGACTAACGGTCGCAACTGGATCTTTCTGCTTGTCAAGCTCAATGACGGCTACAGCGGAGGCACGTTTAAGCAATCCTCTCTGGTTCGGTGCAATATCGCGCACAGTCACGATGACGGGCTGGAGATTCTTCAGCCAGGGCCGGATTTGATTGCTGCCATCTTGACACACTGGGTGAGTCTTCGTATCCAAGCTGCGTGATTCAATTGCTGACTCACAAGGATGTTAGATCGAGAAAGGCTTTACAAACCTCGAAAGCGATGATTGGTTTGAGGCGTAGGGCGAGGATACGGCTACAGCGTCTTGTCTGCATCCAGACCTGCTGAACTCTTTTTCCAAAATTCTCTTTTTTTTTTTGGCTCAGTCCTGATTAAGTGAATACACTGACCAGTGTACCAGGAAATGCTTGATGAATACGTGACTTCACTGCTCGACAGAATCTTTTTTTGGCCTGTATAATAATGCTTCCTCGATGTAAATGTGATATATCAAACTGGGTTGGGTACCTGTACGAGATTATCGCGAATAACCATCCAGTGCAATATACAACAGGATAAATATGGAATCACAATGCGGCATAAAAAAAGAAAGTCAAGCAAAAGATACGATATTTGATGATTTCGGATAACCCCTCCCTGACTTGGTGCCTCCAGCGAACGTCGTTGCGAGAGTGTAATCGTAGGATCGCTCGACTGACGCCGTTACGCAGCCTGGGCCGCAGTGTCGACGTGACGGGAATGACGTTGTCATTGTCGTCGCTGCTGCTGCTGCCGTGTCGGCGAAGTATCATGCGGGTCGTAAAGCGTCTCCTCGCCTTACCCTGTGTCCTCCCTCAGTGCTCCGAGTCTAAGGGTCGACGTCGACGACCTCCGGTCTCTCTCCTCGTGCCCATCCGAGGCGTACGTGACTGCGCCAAACCAACGTCACCAAGCGTCTCCGAATTTTGATCACAAGTTTGCCGCAATCGTTATAAGACATGCGGCGAAAAACCCCGTCCTATGTTTGCCCTCACTAGTACTACTTACACGTTGAGTTACGCCCCCGTGTCGATGAATGAGAGATAGTACGGATGGCGAGAGGTTGCCGAGCACGGTCCAAGGGTGCATTTTGCGTGAAGAATTTGGTGCGATAGCAGTGGTGGAAATGGGGGGAGACTCCAGTAATGCATGCACGATCCCTTCTAGATACGCGCTAAACCTTTGGATGCAGCCGCTGAGGGTCGCCACCAATTTCCAATCGCGTCGATCATTCTGTACAACGGCGGTAGACAACCTGATCGCACATTGTTCCACGTCAACCGGCGGCTGATCCGAAAAGTAAATGTAATTTAACATTTGAATCTAGCAGTGATCAAGTGTAACTGACCTAAAGTTAGGAAAGATCAAGGATTCACCGCACCAACAGCCAATCTGGTTCCAACTTTTCGCCATCTCGGTTTTCAATCCGGATCTCAGAAGTATGGACATGAGACGCATCCGTGGCATCGCACATTGAAACTGAGCGTCCACGAGAATATACGTTACGGTCTACATTCCCCAACCAGCGCAAGACTTCCAGCGCGGGAAACGAGCACTGAGGTTCGGGATTAAAGATTCATGAAAATTATTCGCAGAAGGAAAGGAATTTGGTGCATAGTTTGTCAAAGTCAGTTCGGTCACCAGGGGATGAAGAGGCGGGTCAAAAGGTAGGAGGCGATAAAGATCGATGACGTCCATCACAATTTCCTCTAACTTCATGAACTTATGGAGGGCCCTAGCGATGTTTCCGGCGTATGGCTCGACAACAGTACCAAAGATGGTCAGTCTCTTGATGTTTCCTCCGCAGGTGGGTAAAAATTGCAAAAGGTGATACACAAATCGCCAGTCCACGAAATTTTCGTTTCGCACATGAAGGGTCGGTAATGATGGAAACGGAACCTTCCTAAAGTGGTAAAAGAAGGGAACCTTGCTAGTTTCGATGGTATGCAGGGACGGTAATCCGTCAAGAGAAGCTTTGGTTGGTGCACGGAATGAGGTCGCGGGTTTCAACCTAAAGTTGTCACCGAGTCGTAGAACTTTTATGTTCCGAAAAACGGTGAGAAATACTCCTAGAGGCAGGGCCATGGGCAGGTGGGCCATGAGGCTAACGCTCCAATGTAACACTTCGAGACGCTTGCACGATTTCCCGCATGCATCGGCAATAACTTCCACTTCATCACCTCCATCCCCTGATAGAAAGTCGACCACGTCTATGATGAGATGTGTTAAATTCGGAAACCGGCGCAATATAGGAGCCAGCTGCTTTATTGATCCATTTTCGCAATCGTTGGAATGCGACTCATGAGAGGCATACTTTAAGTTGAGTCTCCTCGTCCATTTTGACACGTTATGGGCGATATTCTGTGCTTCTAGACATTTCTATGGATGGAGACTTTCTCATAGAAGAATTCCGTGGTGATGTGGTTGAAAGATTTGCAGACGAGCATGAGGGCATACTCGGGTGAATCGGAAGTAACACGCCTGGCCAGGTGGAACCACGTAGTAAGAGGTTCGGAGGCGTCATGGTAATTGTCCATTGGTTCCAACATTTCGACGGCTGATACGATGACCTGCCTCCAAATTTCGATCGGAAGGTTGAACTTGAACGAACCGTTACTGTGGGCTGCCGCGTCCGATGTCATTTTCGTGTTACGTTGCATCTGCTAGTCAAAGAAGCCAGACTATTGAGCGCAAGTGAATGATGAGGGTCATTCAGTACTCAAGTTGACACTGCGACCAAAAGAATGTCGCGACTGCAGTCTGAAGCGGCGGACTGCTGACGCAGCCACTAGGCTCGGCATTCTCTGGTGCAACAACCACCACCGCGAAACGACTGCGACACTTCTACGGCTGTGATTTCAAAACCTAAGATAGTCTACGAACTTTCGGTAACTTCAATATCTTCGCTCGGCCGTTCCTTGATCATGACGATGTTTCAGTTCTCGCACAAATCGAATTTTGTCTCGTGAAAGCTTGTATACTTTGGCGGTCCACGGCATCGTGCTGGAAAGACAGACTGGTTACGAGTCTAAGGATAACCTTTCCTTGATTTTTGTGCCTCCAATGTCGTTGGGGAGATTGTATTCATAGAATCGCTCGGCTGACGACGTTGCGCAACCTAAGTCACACGATCAATCTGGAGGATGTTGGAGTTGTTGCTGCTTTCCGTGGTCGTGTTCGTGTTCTTGCCCGCTATGTCGGCGAAGTATCTTGATACGGATCGTAAAACGTGTCCTCGCCGTCCCTTGTGTCTGCATGCACGATCCATTCCAGATGCATACTAAAACTTTGGATGCAGCCAAAGAGGCGCCACCGTTGCCAATCGCGTCGATCCACCTCTACAACGGTGCTAGACAACCCGATCGCACCGCCAACTGACTTGAAAACCGATTTAAGTCAACACGTGAATCTAGCAGTCAACAAGTGTGTAACTGACATAAACCTGGGAAAGATCCAGGTAGGGTTCACCGCCCCCACAGCCAATCTGGTTCCAACTTCTCGCCGTCTCGGTTTTCAATCCGAATCTCAGAAGTATGGGCATGAGACGCATCCGCGGCCTCGCACATTGAAACTGAGCCTCCGCGAGAATCTGACCGTGATACGTTACGGTCTACATTCCCCAACCAGCGCAAGACTTCCAGCGCGGGGAAACGAGCACTGATGACCGGGATTAGGGTTTCACGAAAATTATTCGTAGGAGTAAAGGAGTTTGGTGAAAAGTTTGTCAAAGTCAGTTCGGTCACCTGGGGATGAAGAGGCGAGTCAAAAGGTCGGAGGCGATAAAGATCGATGACATCCATCACAAGTTCCTCCAAATTCATGCACTTCTGGAGAGCTCCGGCGAAGTTTCCGGCGTATGGCGCGACAACAGTACCAACGATGGTTAGTGTTTTGATATTTCCTCCGCAGGGGGATAAAAATGCCAAAAGGTTATTCACAAGTAGCCAATCCACGAAATATTCGTTTCGCACGTGAAGAGTCGACAATGAAGGTAACGAAACCTTCTTGAATTGTTCAAAGAAGCGGACTTTGCCAGCTTCAATGGTATGCAAGAACGGTAATCCGCCAAGAGGAAGGTTGACCGCTTCCGGGTCATTTGGGTGCGACCAGGCGACGCCAACCAGTCGTAGAACTTTTATGTTCCGAAAAGCGGTGACAAACGCTCTTAGTGGCACCGCAAATGGCTTGTGGGCCTTGAGCTTAACGTCCCAATGTAACAATTCGAGACGCTTGCACGATTTCCCGCAGGCATCTACGATAGCCTCCCCTTCTTCAGCTCCATCCTCGGACAGAAAGTCGAGCACGTCTAAGATGAGGTGTGTCAAGTTCGGACACCATTTCAATATAGGGACAAGCTGCTTTGATCTTTTTTTGTGATTGTCGTAATCCCGCTCACGACAGGCATACTTTATGTCGAGTCTCCTCGTCCATTTTGACACGTTATGTGCAATGTTCGGTTCTTCTAGACATTTGGAGAAATAGATGAGCTGTGTAATGCTATGGATGGAGATTTTCTCGTAGAAGAATTTAGTGGCGATGTATTGGAAGGTTTTACAGACGAGCATGAGCGCGTACTCTGGTGACTCGGACGTAACACGCCTAGCCAGGTGGAACCGCTCAGCGAGAGGTTCGGAGGCGTCATGGTAGTTGTCCATTGGTTCCAGCGTTTCGACGGCTGATGCGATAACCAATCTCCAAATTTCAATCGGAAGGGTGGACGAAAAGCTACTGTGCACCAGCGCGTCCGATCTCAGCCTGAGGTCCGAAGTCATTTTCATGGATAGTGTCTGTTGGTCAACGAAGCCGGCCTATTGAGTTTCGGTGAATACTGTACATGTCATTCACTAAAAACTCACCATTTCGTGCGTGGTCGGTTGCTTTGAAAGAGAAAAAATGTCACGGTGTCACCACTGCGTCACAATCATGTTCATGACTCGACGAACTCCTTGACGAACTCGACACAGTCCAAGTGTCTGTAAAGCCTCGCGTGCCATTCAAATGCATACATGTTGAATGTATGTACAGTATTTTGATGGTCGGAGAGCTGGCAGCACTTATAACAAAAGGGTCGTGAGGTGGCAATGAATATTGAGGACACAGCAAACATCAAACTTTGGTCCATGGACCGCCGGATTTATAGGTAGACTCATGCTGAGCGGAGTGTCAACCAACTTAGCTCAACCACTCATCTTCACTATGGCGGACAACGAGCAGCCTGATTATAATTTAGAAGTGAGTTCTCATTTGCAATCCGAAAAGCACTTGAATTGATGCTAAGATCCTCGCGACAGAGACCTATACCAACGAACCCAGGAACCGTATCCTACCCATTCACTGTCGAGCAACCCAATGGCGTCGACACCGTAGTGTTGGCCCGCGTCACGCCTGCACTCGATGGTCGGGAATATACTACCTGGACTTCGTTTTTGAGCAAACCGGTCAGCTCGCCAACATTGGCATCGCGGTGTATAATAGTCTCGGGGTGAGATTAGAGCCCGCAGCGAAACTTCTCAAGTCAGCGTTTGGCGCGGACACGTCAGATTGTAAAGCAGCCGTATACGGAATCGCCGCTGACGGATACTACCGGTTCTCTTCAAAAGCACAGTCGCATCGCATTGTCTTCGACATGCAGAACCGTAATCCACACATCCCCTTTTACCTTCCTCGTGTCGGATTCGAAACAGTGACAGAAACGTATTATGGCGAGCACCTCATTTTTTATGCGAACTTCTTAGTCTGAACGATGTTTTGGATAGGTTAGAATCATCTGAATAAGCACATTAGTGATTAGTGACGAGATGTTGATCTGCTTTAGATTTTTTTCGCTATCACTGTCATTTGGAAGATCTTTATGCTTGTTGTGGGAGTCTAAGCTAATATCCATTGGTGCCCAGATAGTCCTGAGAAGCGATATGCCCTTCCTTCTCTTCCAACCCCGGAACACGTCGGATCAAAGGACGATCATCGACACGCATGTACAGCGCTCAGATCGGACCGTACAGTCCTCAAGTGCCAGCGTGGATCTAGCCCTTCCCTCCATCGCCTCTTTCAGCTACCCATAGGTTGTTTGATACGATTAGGAAAACGAAGCGTTGCATCGAGTTCTGATTTCCGTTATGCACATTCATGATCATACGCTGGCGCGACGAGGCCAGGGCCGGACACCAAGGGGCGATGCGAACCGATTCAGTGTCGTCAAAATCCGACTCGGCTAGGTAAAATGCTCTTCCAGAATCACGAATAGACACGCCAGTTAAAAAAAATTGAGTTACATCGCTCTTCAATCATCGGCCTTTGGTGTCCTCCCGTGAGTCTCAAGTTGGTTTGGCGTTTTATAATGCTAATGAATTGATCCATTGACCGGCATCACATCTGCAACCTGAGAGCGAGGGAAAGCGATCTGCATCAATATCGCGGTATTTTCTTCCTTGGATGCGATCTGTCCCAGACCCTCGAGGCGTCGTGTTGCACCATTCATAAGGCAAGCGACTATAAATCAACTTGAAGTACGTTCTGCATTGGAATCCAGTTGTTCAGGCAAGCGTAGACGTCGCAAGCTATCTGACAGATCTGGCCATGGAAATCTCGGCAGAGCTAGAGGAGCGTTGAAAGTACTTAGCACGGCGCCTTGAAATCGCACTCATGTAGGTGCTTGTATGGCGATGCAGCACAAAGTCGAACGCATTCGAAGAGGCGCCAACGTCGACGGTCATGATTAAGTTTGTTGCTTCAATAAGTATATGAGTGGTGTCTGTAAACCCATGCATTGTTGTTATCGCTAAATATTGAATCCGTAACTTCGCATGCACGCAATGTGGGCTTGCACCATGCTCTTGCACTTCTCGTCCGCGTCCGCCTCTGAGCCAGATGATCCGGAATTGAGAAAGCACTCGTTGCGCGCGGCTTTCGTCTCAGGGCATGCGCAGCACCTAGCACGAGTTCGTTTCATATAATAATCTAATATATTGGTGAAGAACCGTCAAGCTTACGGCTTGAGACCCTGGGGGTTTAAAGGATTCGCAGCAGGCGGTGGTGATGGTGACTCTGGCCATTTCCATAGCGCGACTACCTGCAAGCATTTTCAATTCGAACAACGGGGTCGACGCGTCGAGCAATGCACCTTTTCGAACATCGAGGAACGAAGCAGGGATGGAAATGCTGACGTGATACGCAGGTAAAGCTCAAATCGGACATGTACAGGTCCATGCCAATCATGATCAGTTCTTCTCCGATGTCGATCGACATGTTTTCTTAATCCTCTTTTTTTTCTGAGGACAACGCCAAGGACGACGACGACAACAACAAACGATGTCTTGCGACAACTACGGCGTCGCCAACGGCTCAACATGCGCCTGTCGCCCGGGCCGCGTGCGGCGGCGACATATTCCAAGGCTCGCAACGCGTGCTTGCCCAACCCCTCTCTGGCACTTTGTACGACAACCTCACAGTATCGGGGTGTGCGTGCGAGAGTGCTTTCTGCAAGGCCAGGCTGTTGCGGCGAATGATGTGGGGGGTGGTGGTGGGGTAGTACGGTGTCGAGGGTACGGGCTATGAGCTGTCAAGTCATCATAAGTTTCTCCTGAGTTATCTCCCGCCATTATTATATTCATCCTAAATATTTAACGTTGGTTAGAACCCCACCTTTCAAGCCCTCTTCACCCAATCCACAACACTCAAAATCCTGCGCACCATCTCATCTAGGGGCGGAATTAACACACAGATAGTACCGTACTGTCGTCAGCTGCCGACCTTTGCCGTCGTCGCCTCCTTCAAGTAACCTTAGGTTGTTTGATATGAATGGGAATCCGAAGCGTGCATCGCGCTGTCATTCCGTTGTAGACGTTCCCAACATGGGAACGGGAAGGGATTACGGGGGAACATGTTTGAATCACCCCCGTCAAACCAACATGAATTCGTAGGTTGAAGTGTTGTTCTAAAATCACCGCACGAATTGCCATGCTAGTTGTAACTTCGATCTTCGTAGGGAGCTCCGAATCTGGCCTCCGTTGGTGCTTTTTATGGAGTCTGAGTCTTCAAAGGTATCCACTTGGCGTATTTCACGAACAGCGCCACACTTGTGAAGCGGTGAGTGTGATGCAAGGTTGCGAACATGATTGTCGGAAAGGAATCGCACATTAGTGGACACTGATTCCTGGGAGGACTGCGTAATGGAATTGTGACGGTCCTGAATTCTCCATACTTTGGATAACCACGGCGAGCATTCGTGCACCAGTTCTGGTATAAATCATCAAATTGTATCAAACGAACTGGAAAGAATCGCATTTACCAATCATTGATTGCTCGATGTAAAAGTTAACATTTCTCGGCTTCCATTCTCAATACGAAGCCCATCCGGCTTGGACGGAGATGGTACCATTTGTGTAGGATGTTCAGCTGAAGCAGTAAGACCATACGGAGAAAGGTCTTCGACGTCAATCAAACGCAAAACCTTCAAGTTAGGAGAAAATGTTTTGAGCTTCTCCATTGTATTCGGTATAATGTTCTCCTCCAAGGCTTGGACGCCAAATTTTGTTAAAGTAAGATGCGTTAGATGGGGAAGTGTGAGCCTTTGCGAGCCCAACAGGTTTATGAGCGTATCGGTATCTACAACGAGTTTTCGGAGCCGCTCGCATGGTAGTAAGACCAGTTTGATGTGTTCAGCATTTGTGGAAGCTCCGAGAATTGTGAGATATCGGAGGTTTCGGCCGTGAACACGAGTGAAAGCCCCAATGGGTATAATATGCGCAGCATCATCTATGCTGACATGCATGCTCAAAACAGATATGGAAGGAAGATGAACGCGTATCAAAGGAGCAAGGGAAACTACGCTGTTTGCTTCAATGGTATGCAAGGATGGGAGGCCAGCATCATCTGCGGCCTCGATAGTGTCAAGTGGACGCAATTGAACAGTGGGAAAAACTCTCAGGAACTTGATGCTTTTGAACACGAAGGTAAAATTTGGTTGGAAAATGAGAGGTAGGTTTGAATGCAATACTTGCAGATTTCGGCACGGCTCTGCACAGGCGTCAATGATTGACTCATCATATGTAGGCGGGGAAAGGTCGAGGACAAGATGGGATAAATTTTGAGTTGATTTCAAGATAAGAATTATTGCGGCCGTCCCACTGATACTGGCACCATCCAGCCAGAGTTCGGGGAAGACAAAGTTCACAAGACCAAAGTCGAGACGTCGAGTCCACTTCTTCACGTTCTGTGCGACGTTTGGCGATTGGCGTAGAATTAAATAGAGTTCAAAGAGCTGGTTAAAGCCGTGGATGGTGATAGTTTTTAGGAAGAACTCGACAGCCAAACGATGAAATGATTTGGAAACAAAAAGAAGTGGGTATAGGCTCGATTTTGCGCTCGTATTATCATGATGCAACCGTTCAACGATAGGCTCGACTGTGTCGCAACTATCCATGGGTTCTGGGGTTTCTCCGACAAAGGCGATAACGTATCGCCATATCTCCCAGGGCAGTTCAAGTTTGACGGAGAAAATGTTCATATATTGGGAATGTGTTCGCGGATGTAGCGGGAATACTTGATTCCTAAAAAATTGAGATTCAAGGCAATAGCAATTAGAAAAGACCCGTTGACAGCTTCGACACGACCCATGGAATCTCACCTGGACGAGTGAAAGGAAGTTGTGACCATGGGTCACACCTACTTTTCTGGGCTTGAGGGTCGAATTCCCAAATTCGACGTCCATGATGACGTCAAGGGGTTATCAGGCTGAAATCTTTGTCCGACAATTTTCTGCTCTTCACCATCACCCTCTCTGTTGAAAAGTCTGTTGATGTCTGCCACGAGACCAACAAAAAGCCATGATTTTGGCAATTCCGCTCGGGAAGGAGACTCTGACGATCACTACAATATTCATTCGTCCAAGGTGAACAGTGATATCGACCGGCACACTCACCGCTACAGTTCCGATACGGATGCTACACAATCATCTGAAGAATTTGATTGGGAAGCAGAGGAGTCTGAAGACGTTGCGGAAGCAAACTTGAAAGCACGACGTGGCAGGAAACTATGGACACTATTTATGCGACTGGCGCGACCAATCCGAACATTCCTCGTAGCGATCCTCGGCGGAGGTCTCATTATCACACCCCTCCTCATTTTCCAATTCCGCTTTCATAACAGCTCTGTGCGTCCACATGTTCACACCTGGTCGCTATGGCTGGCGATTTCATGGGCTGCGGGATCCTTCACGCATCTAGTTGTTGACTTGATTCCCCGCATTGTTATCTGCATGACAATGTTATTCCACGGGCATGTCGAGCGTTTGAAAATACAACTTGAGGTGCGTTCTAAATTAAATCCATTACGACCGAAATTGTCTAAAGGATTCGAAGTTGGTCCTCGCGGTGTCTGGGTGGATTAAACTCGCTCTCGACATTACATGGTCATGGATAGCACTTTCCGTCATCCGCGATGCTATTCACCCACCGGGTACCTACTGGGTAATTGTCAACCGCGTAATGCAGGCCAGTCAACTATCCAATGTGTATATTTCATTAGTGCAGATACTAACGTCATGACCCTACAGGCCCTATTCTCGGCAGGACTCATCCTCCTCTTGGAAAAGATCTTCCTCCGTTTCGTCGCCATCAGGTTCCACCAAAAAGCTCTCGCAGATCGGCTAGCGGAAAACAAACTCGCGCTCCGCGCACTCGACAGGCTCTCAAACGCTGACCCCTCATTACCGCGGAAATCACCATTCGGAACGCCAAAGAAGTACAGTGGGCACAAGAGCCCCAGTGGATCCCGTTCACCGTCTGTCGATCTGCTCTCAAAAGATCAAGGAGAAAAGGAGCAACACAGCGAGAAGATTTCACATTCGACCGTGGTGAATATCGCAGAATTGGCCAGTTCAAAGTTGAAGAAGAGGGAAGCCGCGCGTGAACGGAAGCAAAAACGTCGCAGAGCTATGGCAGCTGTTATCGTAGACCAAGTGGGCGATGCGATCGGACAAGTCGCACTCAAGGATAGCAAATTTAACAAGAAGGGCAAATTTTCGAGCATGTATTCTGCAAGAAGGCTTGCGAGGCAGTTGTTCGCGACATTGGGTGGCGTGTATCCACCGAGGAGCCATTTAATTGTTGAAGGTGTTTATCACGACTTCGTGATTTCTGTATTTATTAACATCTCACTTAAATTCAGACTTTTATCCTTATTTCCGCTCGACGGCGGATGCGGTAAGGCCCTTCGTTCCTCCCTTTATTACCGAAATCTCATAGTGCTACAGGAAACCGCATTTGCGGTATTTGACAAAGACAACAATGGGGACATCACGAAGAAAGAAATGAGAGAGGCGGTTCAGCGCATTTATCGTGATCGAAGGGCTCTCACCTCCAGTCTCAAGGTACCGCACTCCCTCTGACAATAGTGTGATAATTAATCTTTTGTAAATAACCAGGATGTCGGAAGCGCAGTGGCAAAACTCGACGCAGTACTCGTCTTCGTAGCGCTCACCGCAGTTTTCTTCCTCTGTCTCCTCATATTCAATCCTTCGCATACGATCCAGTCTCTCGTACCTCTGGCAACTATTATCCTAGGCTTTTCTTTCATATTTGGGAATTCAGCGAAGACGTTATTTGAGTCGGTGGGTATTCGTACTTCCACAAATTGGCATGGTTAATGTGTCATGTGTACAGTTGATATTCATCTTCTCGACGCACGTCTTCGACGTTGGCGATTTAGTGATGATCGATGACCAGGTGAGCTATCCGTGATGTTGCCGGAACAGCGCGTTTGACAATTCTGAAGCCTCTGTTCGTCCGTGAATTTGGTCTTTTTTCAACGACATTTACTCGAGTCGACGGCCAAGAAGTCATCGCACCAAATTCCCTACTTGCTGGAAGCAAACTGGTCCACAATCTACGTCGTAGCAGTTCTATGTTCGTCTCTTCCTTGTCACGTTCTTTTTCCCCAAGATAATATAATAACAATGATATATTCTAGGTGGGAAACGACGAAACTCATGATTTCGTATGATACGCCGCTTGAGATCGTCGAGCAGCTACGCGGAAGGCTACAATCATACGTTGCCCAGAACAATCGGGAGTGGTCGAACGTAATGGTGAATATCGAAAAAATGGAGTTTCAGAATGCGATTCATCTCATCATCGCGATGGAACGTACGTCTCTCGTTACCATTTCCCAGACATACTAGTCGCTAAACTGGTTTGATCGAATGGTTTACAGACCGTCCAAATTGGCAGGATTGGGGAGGAAGGTGGACACGTCGAACAGCATTTATGCGGAACCTCAAAACAGTCCTCGAGGAGCTCGATGTGACATACTCCATGCCTGTGCAACCTGTTCTCCTGCCGAAATACTCGCCATACCCGAACCCCAACAGTTTGAATAGCATGGCGCAGTTCGGATCTAACTCGTCTTCAATGAACGTATACTCCCCAAATGGGTTCCAGTCGCCGACTTCACTTCAGCGACAGCCACTAGGGAGTGTGCGCGAGGACCTGGGAAATGCGGGATATGTGGAGAGAGCTAATATGTAGACACTTAGAGCAGCACATCTTAGATGTACAGTACATTATTACTTAGAATGGACATTTTTGTGTTGACTTCTTGAGCATTCGTCGATCGTAAGCTTCAAGACTAGTAAGAGACAACGAGCGTTGTATTGTTCATGCGGTAAACATAGCTTGCACGAAGACTGTTGTAATACGAACCCTGGAAACTAAACGTGAATTGGGTATGACAGATTACATCCGGAGACCATGAAGCGTGTATGAGCACGGTGCAACCGGAGCATCGAACATAAGATAAGATGTCCATAAATCTCATTCCCTGGAACGAAGGTATCAAACTATCCGAGATACATCATATGGAAGATGAATAATGAAATAAAAAGAGCTGTTATGAGAGCAATAAGTAACCGTTCGAATACAAATAAGGTAGTCAAGATGTAGGCCCGCTTACAGTGTGAAAGAATCATCTTCGCTCCCGAACATTGAACCAAACGGTAATCACCACGCCAATTCCGAACAGGGCAATGAACGCGAAAAGCACCAACACATCACGGTAGTAACTATTCAGCACGAATCCGAAAAGCTGTAGTGGCTCCTCGTCAGCAAAAAGCTCATACTCACCGAGAAATGAAAGTATCGTGCTTACCAACTGCATGATCAAACTAGCCGAAACGTCGACAGGCACACCCTGCAACGTATCCTTAATCTGCAGCCCTGCGCCGACCTCGTTCACCGACAACGCCTCGAGCGCGTATTTCAACGGGCAGATCCACTGCAGCCATCTTAGCACTGGCGGAATGGAGTTCAGATGCACGAAGAAGCCCGCGAAGGTCATTTGGTATAGCCCGGTCAGTGCGCTGAGGAGGATGGCGATGCCGCCGTTGCGGAAGGTGCATGCCAGGAGGAAGTTCTGTACGGCATTAAAGGAATGAGTTGGAGAATGGAAGGGGAGGAGAGGGTGGTGAGACGCACGAAGAGGGTCATGGCGAGAGAGAAGAGGACGAGGATGAAGAGGAACTTGAAGAAGTGCGCGGCGTCTTTCGCGAGGCCGGCCATCCAGTACGTACTGAACGAGAAAAAATCAGAATGCGAAGAAAACGAAAACGAAATTCAAATTGGAACGCACATGGTAGCAACGATGATGGTGGGTATAAGCCGTAAGGGTATCACGTCGAACATCAAGCGCGAGAGTAGCCACGCAGACGGGCTGTCCAACGCGTCAACATCAAATTTATTTTTCAGTAAGAAGGGATTCGTCGACTTGCCTATAATACCTGCCCGACCGCTCGCGGAGGAACAGCGGTCGCACGTCCACGACGTTATACAGCGCGCTGAGCGACGAAAACGCTATAAGCGCTCCCTGAGGGGTTGAATGGATTTCTCTGTGAGTATGAGAAACGAAGGAGGGAGGGAGAGGAGTGATGGTGGCGAGGAATGACGTACGAGGAAGAAGAGGCACCCGACGCGGGATTGGAACCCGGCGATCGTGTCGTTTGTGTTGAAGTACAGTCCGCCTAATGATGAATATGAATCATCGTGATACGTGCAAACGCAGTAAATACTGACCGCAGAAGACACCAAGTATGCACGCGACGCCGACGTGTAGGATGAACAGCGTCATATCCCTATCATATCAAACAAAATCACCACCATCAAAAACGCAACATATCAGCGCCAATGCCAAACCAAGTGCGTTGAGCATAACCGTACCTCCGCAAAATCTTCCACTCCCGCCCAGACAGCACCTGGAGCTGCGTCAAGAACGTCGTCGCGTACCCCGGCGTCTTCCCCCTCCCACTACCAATCGGTGGCGCCGCGTGCCTCCTCACGACGCGCCCGCTCTCCAACTCCTCAACGCCTTTTTCCTCCTCACTCGCGGACCTCGACCCCTCTCCACCATCGTTCCCAGCAGCAGCAGCACCGCCAGCGCCAACGCCAACAGCACTACTCCCCCCCGAAACTTTCCGCTCACCCACATTCGCGTACTGAAAGAGCGCAGGCGGCGGGTCGGCCGCCACCTCCAGCAGATAATCCGCCACGTTATACCCCTCGCTGGCCAGATCGTTCCTCGGCGCGCCATGCGCCGCGAAATGCGCCGCCGGCGCGCCACCGCCCTTCCCGGAGTACAAAGCGCGCCCGTGTGCGAGGACGAGCACGGTGTCGAACGTGTGGTAGAGCTTTGAGGAGGGCTGGTGGATCGATGCGATTATGGCTGTGGGCGAGGTGGGGTGATGGGAGATTGTGTGGAGGGCGGTGGCGACCTTGGATGCGGAGACGGAGTCGAGCCCGGAGGTGGGCTCGTCGAGGACTAACACGTCCGGCCGCCCCACCAACTCCACGCCGATGCTCACGCGCCGCATCTCGCCACCGCTCACGCCTCGACGCTCCCCGCTCCCGATCCTCTGATCCCGCAAGTCCTGAATGCCCAATTGGGTCATTACCTCCTCCACGCGTTCCCTCTTCTCCGCCTCGGACACACTCTCAGGGAGGCGGAGACGCGCGGAAAACAATAGCGCCTCTTGTACGGTGAGCTGCGCGGGGAGGACGTCCTCCTGCGGCACAAAGGCGATGCGTGGTGTGTAGGTGGGTGGGTACGGTGCAGACTCGTGGGAGGAGGACGAGGATGGGGGGAATGATACGGAACCGGTCGTAACGCCCGCCTTGCGCCTGCCCGCTATGATCTCGACGAGTGTCGTCTTCCCCGCGCCGCTGGGCCCGAGGATGGCCATCATCTGTCCAGGGAGGACGCGCCCGGAGACGTTGTCGAGGATCGTCTTCTCGTCGCTGTATCCTTCCTCTCTTCTCTGACGACGACGGCGGGATTTTTGCGCGCCGCCGAAAAGGGAGAATGTGGAGGAGGAGGAGGAGGAGGAGGGGACGACGTAGGATACGTCATTCCACTCAACAGCGACGCCTCCGCTCCGGGCCTTCTCTCCCTCACCCCCCTCAAAACTTCCAGCCACTCCACCGCGTCCACTTCCACTTCCCCCTCTCCTCGCCTTCCTCTGCTGCCTATACCCAACCGCAAACCCCAGCACCGCCAGCCCCACCAACGCGCCCACAACAGCCAACCCCGCAATAACGCCGCCGCTCAGACTCTTCCCACCACCCGCCGCCGTGGTGGAGTTCCCGTTCCCTGAGGCGGCGGTTGAGGAGTCGATGACGGACTGGCGCACGCATTCGCCGAATGTGCAGCCTGAGAGGGTGAGCCCGCCGGGCCCGAAGACGGAGTCGATGACTGTTTGTTTGAAGGAGCATGTGGTGCTGGATGTGGTGCTGTTCGGGGCTGCGCAGGAGATGGTGACGGAGCCGCTGAGCCCGTTGAGCGTTTGTGTTAAGTCGCTACTCTATATTATACAACCCATCTGCATCAGAACCGGTTCTAAAGTCTTACTTGGGTGGCGGCAACTCACGGGATTGGCACCACAAAAGCTCGACTTGGGCCGACACGAGCACTTCAGGTCCTGGCACGTCCAATCCGACGCACCGCTGCTCGCTCCGCCGTCCCCGAAGTCCTGCACGCACGAGTCGGCGGTGCAGAAGAACTGCTCGACGCCGTCGTACCAGAGCTGGGCCGTGACGGAGCCTGAGGGGCCGAAGGACGTGATGTTTGGAAGTGGGGATTGCGTGGGGTCGAGCGTGCGCAGGATGTTGAGTGTGGTGGATTTGGTGAAGAGGGCTTGCAGGGTGGGGTTCTAATCAACATTATAGTTTAGGATGAATTATAATAATGGCGGGGAGATATCAGAAAAGACGTACGATAACTTGACAGCTCATCTGCCCCGCAGCCCACACCCTCGACACCGTACTACACGTCATCGTATTATTCAACCCACTCACCCCAGCACCACCCCCCACATCCGTCGAATTCGCCGCAGCCTGGCCCTGCGGGGAGTTACTGAAAGCAGTCTGGCACGCCTGCGCGCTCGTGCACACGTTACACCCCGTCCCCGTCCACCCACTCTCGCACGCACACCCCGATGCTGTGAGGTTGGCGTACAGAGCGCCAGAGAGGGGTTGGGCGAGCGCACGTTGCGAGCCTTGGAATATGTCGCCCCCGCAGGCGGGGTTCGTGCAGTTCGCGCCGCCGAAGCCTGGTGGGCAGGCGCATGTTGAGCCGTTGGCGACGCCGTAGTTGTCGCAGGACATCGTTTTTTGTCGTCGTCGTCGTCGTCGTTGGCGTTGTCCTCAGAAAAAAAGAGGTTCAGAAGAACATGTCGATCGACGTCGGAGAAGAACTGATTGACATGGCACTGTCCGATTTGGGCTCTATGTGCGTATCACGTCAGCATTTCCATCCCTGCCTCGAACCTCGATGTTCGAAAAGGTGCGCCAGCCCACCGTCGTCGCCGTCGTTCGAACTGAAAGACGCGCAGGTAGTCGCACTGTGGAAAGGGCCAGAATCACCATCACCACCACCGCCTGCTGCTAATCCTTTAAACCCCCAGGGTCTCAAGCCGTAAGCCGTATATTTCTTCTGACAGATCTTCTCTTCCAATTTATCAAATTATTACATGTAACGAACTCGTGCTATTTACATAGGTGCTGCGCATGCCCTGAGACGAAAGCCGCGCGCGACGAGTGTTTTCTCAATTCCGGTTCATCAGAAGGCGTAGACGCGGACGAGAAGTGCAAGAGCATGGTGCAAGCCCACATTGCGTGCATGCGAAGTTACGGATTCAATATTTAGCGAAGAGGATAACAACTGTTGCTCGCATTGCGTGGATTTGACGAACACCACCCCACTCATATATTCTTATTGAATAAACGGAATCAATCATGATCATCGACGTTGGCCCCTTCCTTTCTGGATGTGTTCGAATTGCGAGTGGCTTGGTCGTGCAAGCACAAGTGCGGTTTACTTCAAACTTCTCCTTTCGGTGGTTATCTGGGTGGTGTTACTCGCAAGTCTCCTCGAGCTCTGGCCAGATATCCGCATTTTTCAGATCGCCTTCGACGTCTGCGCAGGACGATTCAAGCACCAAACACCTTTCTCGTCCCTGCAGTTTGCTTGGCGAACATACTAGTAGTAGCCGTCGCGCCGCCTGCTTCTACTCACCAACATGTACAGTGTCAGCGCACTCTCCCACCACACCCCTGGTCCAAGTTGGATTTTTTTGGGTGTACGTTCTGTGCACATGCATGCAAAAATCCCCACGCTCGCAGCGTCGGTTTGGCATTTATTTATCGGAAACACGATAGGCGGCATAAACGTCATGGAGCTCAGCATGACAATGACAAGGAACCACTGTATGCAGACCGGGCATCAAACACTCCCTACCGTCCTCGCTGTCGACAGCGTTAGCCTAAGCGCCGATAATAACTTAAAGTCAAAGTAGGTCGTTCAGGCACTTCGTTGACTTACTTGCAGACGAACGCGCGATCCCCACCACGGCGTACAGATAGTGGAAGTTATCAAAACCTCTAGGTTCGCTTCGAGGTCATACGGTCTCATACTCATATACAGTGAGTCAAATCCGTTCCCATGATTCGGTTTGCAGACGCGGACACAACCGCACGTCCCACAGCTAGTGCATCGACTCGAACGTCATACGCAGCACTTCATGAGAGCCAAGCGCACGAGCGAAACGCGTTGCCCACGCAAGCGTTCATTCTATACACATCGTGCAAATGTTTAGCTTAAGGACTGCCTTTTGCCTTTCGGGAACGCGGCTGACGGTACGCACCACCAAGACTTACTTTCGCTTTTGTGACTTGGTGCTCACAATATAGAATCGCTGCGTTAGCCTTTGTGGCGTGCTACGATGTAAACAGGTGGAGAAAGATGAAACGCCAGTGTGGCATTTTTTCGCCATTCAGCTGAGCTGAGCCAAGGGAAGAAGAGGGTCCGGACGATCCTGCCAGAAATGATGTGACCACTGAGCGCTGAGCTCGGTCTACTGTAAACGGTCCTGGTGTTTCGTGGATTCCTATCCAGCGCCAAGTGAAACCTGTACTCAGGTCTTCTGTCCACGACAGACTTGATGCGCTGGGACTTCCTGTGAGGATCGATTAGCTCGGCATGACTTTTGAATAAATTTGACGTAAACGCAATGTGCTTCCCATATTAGGACAAGTCTTAGTAGCAGTTCGGTCCTCGATGCCCGGCACGTTCTTTCTTCCCCCTCAACCACAAACATGTCGTTCGTGCAAGCCGAGCACATCCCGAGCGGCGTTTACGCCATACGAAACTACAGAACGATGAACGTTATTGCCACCCGCTCTCGCGACAAGGATCTCCTAGGCAGCATACCAAGTGCAGAACGCAGTTGGAAGGTACGCGATCCCATCGATGGGACGATGATGAGATACTCACCTGTGCGATGCAGTGGAATGTCACCCGCAGGTCGAACAACAAGTACACTGTGCAGAACGACAACGATCAGTTTTACGCACAATGTGCGCCGACGCCGGAAGCTGGGAAGACGGTGTTCGTGCAATCGCAGGTGTTTGAGTGGAATATCAAGCAGGTGTCGGAGGTCACGGCGAGGGACTGCTATTGGTGCGTATCGTTTTTTAATTCGGTATTCGACTTAACGTCAATGCCGTTGCAGGATCTATTCATCCAAGAACGATCGTTTGGTTTGGAGCCTTCCAGACGGCGAGGATGGAACGCCAGTACGCTTATCTGTACATATGGGGATTCGAGTCTGGGTGTTAATCGTTATCCAGGTTGTCTTCGCCGTTGAGAGAAACAACCCGAGGTTTTGGTGGAGGTTCGAACGTATCGAGGTAAGTAAATGATTGGCTATCTAGTTGTCCCCGACTCACGACAAAAAATCCACGCAGGATGCATCCAGCGGTCAGGAAGCTACTGCGAGACTTGACTATCTACCCGACTACATTCGCGCGGTCGGGCTCATCGACATGGCGCGCGACTTGATGGCTAGAAGTCAATACCTTGAAGCGCTGAAAGGTTGCGACGAAGCCGTTCGTCTGCATCGCGCCGTCATCGCCAAGCAACCGGACTTGGAGACTTCTAATATGGATCTCGCTTTCTCTCTTCAAATTCTGGCCGATTGTTTGTGCAGACTAGGGATGCTTGATAAAGCTTTAGATGCTATCGAGGATGCCATTCGTGTGTATCAGACAAAGACTGTAGCTTATCATGAAGAGTCCCCGGTCACTGATGCGATCAAGGTCAGGGTCATTTACTCAAGCTGTTACCTGAATTGACAATAATCATGATAGATCAAAGAGAAAATTGCTGATCGGATTGCACAGCAATCTTTGAAGACAGATCAGAAAGCTATCTTGCGCATGGTTGAAGACATTCAATGTCAGATCACAAATATTGTCTGTATTTTCCCTGTATTAAATGCATTGATCTGACATACTCAACACAGAATCTGACCAAGGATGAAACTCCGTAAATTGGAGTAATTTATATTTCATAATAATTTACTGACTATATCTTCACAGGGTTGAATTTAATGCTGAAGCTCCACCTCCTCCAGAGATCTTCTTTGGCAGAGATGAATATGTTGCCAATGTAGTTGACATGATTCTTAAGAAGATGCCTGCTAGATTAGCTATTCTAGGTCCAGGTGGTGTTGGCAAAACTGCAGTAGCATCTGCTGTCTATCACCATGAGCAGATTGAGGCTTTTTTCCAGGATCACAGATTCTTTATTACATGTGAAGCTATGTTCTCTGCAGAATCTTTGCTAGACACTCTGTGGGTGGTCTTTGGACTGGATGTGAAAAAGCAGAAGTCACTGAAAGTGCTTGGTGACCGCATAAAAGCTGGTCCATACACACTTTTGATTCTTGATAACTTTGAAACACTCTGGGATGTCATGATTGACAAGATGGAAATCCAGAAGCTGTTTGGGATGCTCACATCCAATATAATGAAGAAGTTGACTGTGCTTATCACTATGAGAGGCACTATGCGCCCTGCCAATATTGTTTGGACCAGACCATTCCTTGAGCCACTGCCAGTCCTGTCAGTTGAAGCTGCTAAAGATCTGTATCTTGCTGTAGCTGACTCCAATGAAGAAGGGCTTGATGCACTGCTTGAGACTGTTGACTGTCTGCCTCTTGCTGTAAATCTGCTGGCCAATCTTTCTCAGCAGGGATATTCACCACTGGAACTTTTGGACATGTGGAATAAGGAGAGGACTCATCTGCTGAATATTGGTGGAAATGATAAATCTGAGAATATTGAAGTTTCAATTGCTCTATCCATTAATAGTCCTCTGATGTCCAATAATGAAGAAGCTTTGATTCTTCTGAAAGTAATTGCATATCTTCCAGGTGGATTGCAGGTTCAATACTTAAAACAATTAGCTGGCAATATTCTGAAACCTGCTGAAGCACAGACCTTGCTTTTTAGAACCAGTCTTGCATATCGTGATAAAAACAGAGATGTTATAAAGACATTGTCTCCTATCAGATTTTTTGTCTTGGATAATTATCCCATGGCAAAACAAGATGAGACAAATGTTGATAATTTTTACTTTGCTCTTTCAAAGTTTGGAGCAGGTTTAAACCCATCTGACACATTAAAATTTAATACACATGTCAACAAATTGACTGAGGAAAAAGATAATCTTATGTACATTCTGGAAAAATCATTGCAAGGTGGCCCACAAAGTGCTCAGATACTAGTAAAAGCAGTCATTGATTTCACTGAGTTTTTAGTTTGGACTGTTCCTTCTCAAAGACTTTTGGAACTTGCAGCACCCTATGCAAATATCTTGACTGATCTGAAGATATCAGCTTTATATTATCATATGTGTGGACAAATGGCTGTTAGATTTGAGAAATACAATGAAGGACAGATTTTCTTCAAACACTCTTGCACTCAATATCAAGACCTTAATGACAACCTTGGTGTTGTGAGATGTCTATTTAGCATTGGAAATATTGCACGTTTGCTTTGCAATAATTCTGAGGCAATAGTTGCTTTCACAGATGCTAGAGTGCAATTTTTAAATATGGGCAATAAATTAGGGGCAGCTCAATGTTTGCTATGTCTTGGTGATATTTCTCGTATTCTTGAAAAAAGCTCAGATGCAGAAACTGAATTTTTGCAAGCTAAAACTGAGTTTCAGGCAATTGGAGATACCATGGGAGTAGCTCAATGTCTGAACAGTCTTGGCCTGTTAACATTTAGATTGAGAAAATATTCAGAAGCAGTCTGCTTCAAGCAGAGCAATATCTCAGAGAGGCATATACTTATTTCCAAGGTTTTGGAGTTAAGCTGGTTGCAGCACAATGTTTTCAATATCTTGGAGAAATGTTTTCCATGCAACACAAACATTCTGAGGCTCAAAAATACCTCCAGGATGCCAGGACACAGTTTCAGAAAATTGGGCAGAAAGCATTGGCAGCAGACTGTCTTACTACTCTAGGAAAGGTTGCATATAATCTTGGAAATATTGCAAAAGCAGAAAAAATCTTCAAAAATGCCATCTTTGAGTTTGAACATATTGATAGTATTCGCACTTCATCATATTTTCCCTCATGCTTAACATGTATTGGAGATATTGAATATCTCAAAGGCAATTACTCTGAAGCAATCACATTGTACCAAAGAGCCAAGGCTGTCTACCAGAAGATGGAAAATAGAAAGAAAGATGAGGCTGACTGTCTGAGAAACCTTGGAAAGGTTCAGAGTGCATTGGGTAATTTTTCAGCTGCAGAGATGTTCATAAAGGAAGCTAGCCTTCAATTTCAGACAAATAATGACAAAAATAAATTGTCAAAATGCATTTATCATCTTGGAGATATTGCACGCATGCAGGGCCATAATCTGGAAGCACAAAACTTATTTAAAGAATGCATGAGCCTATTTCAAGACAATAATGATGAAAAGGAAGTTGCCAACTGCATCAGAAACCTAGGTAATATTGCATATGCTCTTGGAAACTACACAGAAGCCAAAGAGAAATTAGTACAGGCCAAAAACCAGTTTGAAAATATGGAGCTTAAAAGAGAAGCAGCTCAGTGCATGCATTGCCTTGGAAACACTGAGAAAGCACTAGGAAATTATTTAATTGCAGAAACATTACTTCATACTGCAATGGGTACATTTACTGTTGCTGGTTATAGGATTGGTACAGCACAATGCCTCATGAGCCTAGGAGACATTTCATTCAAGCAAGAAAATTATTTTGGTGCTGAAAGTTTTCTTAAACAGGCCTGCACAGATTTCCGAAAGATTGGCAGTAAATTAGCTCTGGCACAGTGTCTTGGAAGCCTAGCAGAAGTTGCATTGAAGCAGGGAGGAGGTTCAGAAGCCATAAAATTGTATGAGGAGTCTAAAGATCTGTTTGATATGTTGGGGAATAAAGGTGAGGTAGCTAAATATTCTGAGATCCTTGCTTCAATTGTCAACACACCAAGATAGTTCACTACAATGTTGTGTTAGATTACTTGAATTTGTAAATACTGTACGCGTCAGACCTTTAGGATTGTCACGCGTCACAGCCCCTCGCATCCCATCCAATTTTGCCCTTTCGTCATAGGTCACAGGGGGTCGCATCCTTAGGTACCCACCAATATGTCACACCAAATTTGTCAAATTTATGTTAATTTTGGCCAAAAATACCATATATTTCACTTTTTCGCCCTAAATCTCGCTTTCACAACCTCGTGGAGGGTAATCGGCTCTGTGAACGCCGTGAAATGCATGCAAAAATCCATTTGATCAATCCTTGAACATCCATCGGTCACACGTCCAACAGGGTCACATCCTTCGGTCCCCGCCTGTCACAAGGGACCCCCCGCATCCTAAAGGTCTGACGCGTACAGTAAGTGGGATACATTAGGTCCATTACTTGATAGTGTGCAAACTACAACTCGGGATTCAAAAGGAGTAGGTTGAAGCATGCAAGGACATGTCGTTCAACGTCGGAGAAGGGCTGATTGACACGGTGTTGCCCGATCCGGGCCCCGCGTGCATATCACGTCAGCATTTCCACCCCCTGCCTCGTTCCTCGATGTTCGAAAAGGTGCACCTGGCCACTGTCATCGCCGTCGTTCGAACTGAAGACTTGCAGGTAGTCGCGCTATGGAAAGGACCACCACCACCACCTGCTGTTAATCCTTTGAACCCCCAGGGTCTCAAGCCGTAAGCCGTATATTTCTTCTGACAGATCTTCTCGTCCAATTTATCAAATGATTACATGTAACGAAACTCAAGCCGCGTGCGACGAGTGTTTTCTCAATTCCAGTTCATCAGAAGGCATAGACGCGGACGAGAAGTGCAAGAGCATGGTGCAAGCCCACATTGCGCGCCTGCGAAGTTGCGGATTCAATATTTAGCGATAACAACAGGCTGCAGCATGCATGGATTTACAAACACCACTCATATATGCTTATTGAACAAACGGACTTTCTCATGACCGAAGTTCTGAGGCCCGCCATCGAAGGAATCCGAGCAATAATTATATCATGAGCCCAGGATATGCAGGAACTCGTGCCAACAAAGTCAATAGGAGCCCATAAAATTCTGAATGCCGGAAATAGCCCCAGATAACAGATCTTCACTCTCTGGGCTCTGGCTAGTCCAGCTATAGACAGTTGCTCATTGTCGAAGCTTCTCAAGACCATCCGTTGGCAAATGAGTACCAATGGATTCGGTCACAAATTACTGATATTGTTATTCACTTGATTCTAAGCCGGCGGCCCTATCCTGAACATTGTTAAGTCTAAGGAAATTAGCATTAAAAAATGAGGTACTCACCAAAATATGTTTCTGTCACTGTTTCGAATCCGACACGAGGAATGTAGTAGGTGGTGCGTGGATTACTGTGCCGCGGGTCGAAGACGATGCGATACGTCTGCTGGCCTCCCGTCACGAGCCGGTAGGTTCCTTCAGCGGCGATTCCGTAAACGGGTGCCGTGCACTGTGGGTTGAGAAGTTTCCCTGCGGGCTCTAATTCCAACCCATCACTATTAAACACCCGGACAGCGGAGCAAAAGTGACCGGTTTGCTCAAAAACGAAGTCGAGGAAATACATTCTCGTCCCATCGAGCGTCGGTGTGACGCAAGCCAACACTACGGTGTCGACGCCATTGGGGTCCTGGACAGTGAATGGATAAGATACGGTTCCCGGGTTCGTTGGTATAGGTCTCTGTCGTGAGGATCTTAGCAGTAATTCAAGTGCGTTTGGATTGCCAATGATGGGTCACTTCTAAATTATAATCAGGCTGCTCGTTGTTCGCCATAGCATGATGATAGTGAGGATGAGTGGCTGAGCTAAGTTGACGGACAACCCGCTCAGCATGAGTCTCCCTGAGTAATCGGGCGGTCCATGCACCAAAGTTTGATGTTTGCTTCATGCACGCCTCACGACCCTCTTAAGCGTTGCAAGCTCTCCGTCCATCGAAATGTTGCACACCCAATCAACAAGTATGCATTTGATCGACACGCGAGGCTCTATAGGCACTTGGAATTTGTCAACTCCGAGTAACTGGAGTAACCGGAGTTCGTTGAGTTCGAAGATGGACCTGATTGTAACGAAGTCGTGACACCGTGACATTCAAGTTTAAGTCTACATTCTTTTCTTGCCATCACACCTGCTATCACGCAGTCAACAATTCCTTGGATGTGCGGAATGAGCAGCGAATCACGCGCGAAATGGTGAGTCTTTAATGGATGACACGTACGGACAGTGAGCTTAATTGGCTGGCCTCGTTCACCAAAAGCCGACAAAGACTTTGGACCTGACATCAGACGCACCAGTCCATAGTAGTTAAGATTTCGTTCAACCTTCCGGTTGAAATTTGGAGATTTGGTCATCGCATCAACCGCCGAAACGCTGGAACCGATGGATAATTACCATGGCGCCTCCGAAACTCTCTACGCGGTTCCACTTGGCCAGACGTGTTACTTCCGAATCACCCGAGTACGCGCTCATGCTCGTATGCAAATCTTTCAACCACATCGCCATTGAATTCTTCTATGAGAAAATCTCCATCCATAGCAAAATACAGCTCATCGCTGTCTCAAAATGCCTATCACCAAAAACTGCACACAACATGGCAAAGTGGACAAGGAGACTCGACGTAAAGTATGACTCTCGTGAATCGGACCACAGCGGTCGCGTCGAAGGATCGATAAACCAGCTAGCTCCCATATTGCGATACTGTCCGAATCTGACACATCTCATCATAGAGGTAGTCGATTTTGCGTCAGAGGATGGAGGTGGAGAAAAACCTGCGGACGTTTTCTTCGATATGTGTGGGAACTCATGTAAGCGACTCGAAGTATTACATTGGGTCGTTAACCTCATGGCCCGGCGCACAAGTGTTACCATCCCGCTAGAAGCGTTTGTCACCGCTTTCCGGAACATAAAAGTTCTTTGACTAGGCAACGACTGTTGAAATATGACCTCTTTCCGTGGAAAGGCTGGACCGCTTCTTGACGGATTTCCGTCATTGCATACCATCGAATCTAGCAACCAATACGTCCTTTCACATCTCAGGAGAGTGCCGTTACCTTCGCTGTCGACCGCTCACGTGCGAAACGAAGATTTCCTGGAATGGGAATTTATGTGGATTTTCTTGGACTCAAATTTTCTGCTCACCTGCGGAGGAAATATCAAGACATTGACCATTGTTGGTACTGTTGTCGAGTCACGCGCCAGAACCGTCGCTGAAGCCCTCCGCACGTGCATGAGGTTAAAGGAACTTGTGATGGACGCCATCGATCTTTTCCGCCTCCTCAGCGGCTTCAGAGGTTTCGATGAGCTCCTTCATCCGCAGGTGACCCAGCTGGGCTTGACAAACAACGCACTGAATACCCTTCCTTCAGAAAATAATTTTCACGCAACATTAATCCCGAACCTCAGAGCACGTTTCCCCACCCTGGAAGTTTTGCGCTGGTTGGGTGATGTAGACCGTGGTCTTTCCCGGTCAGATACTCAGGGAGGCTCAGACTTATTGGGCAGTGCGGCGGATACGTCTCAGGTCCATACTTCCGAGATCCGGATCGAAAATCGAGACGGCGAAAAACTGGAATTAGATTGGCTGTTGGTGCGGTGAATCCGGGATGTTTCCCAGCTTTAGGTCTGTTACACTTGTTCGATGCTAGTCAACTGTTGACCCAAGTCCAGTTTTGGATCACGCGTGGGTTGGGCTCAATCACCGTGAGATCAGGTTGTCTAGCACCCGTTGTTGAGAAGGATCGACGCGAAATACTTCGATACGTCCACAATCTGTCTTCACGCTTAATGGGGTTTACATCTGCCCACGGAAACAAGCTAACAACCTTAACTTTCATTGGCTTCGTTCACGAGCACAATGCTAGTTGCACCAATCCTTACGAAGTGCACGAAGCTACAGGCATTTGCGACGGACATCGTCGATCTTAATCGCCTCCTTCTCTTTGACCAGCTGTTTCCTCCCCATGTAACCCAGCTGGGATGGACAAATTATTCACTCTCCGGCTTTCCAAAGGGTAGCCATTTCGGACAACATTACTTGCAAAATTCAAGGCCCGTTTCCCCTCCTTCGAGCTGCTACGCTGGCTAGGTGCAGATCAAGACGGGCCCTCGTCGGACACGGAGACAGATTTGGACCCATTGGAAGGTGGCGCCGACGCACATCATGACCATGGCGCTGGAATCCGAATCGAAAACCGAGAAGGCAAAACGTTGGAATTACATGAGCTGCCCATCAGGTGAACCCATGCCCCTCTCAGACGAGTCTTCCTATTCAACGCCATCGTATTCAGCATGTTCCCGTTCCTGGCTCACCCGAAACACCGACATTTATAGATTGTACAATAGCCGTGTTGAATGTGTATAGCAACCACACCTGACTGCTATCGACGAGCTGGACTACAATGCTCTTGAATCCTGCTAGTCGGTCCCGTGGATTTGAGAACATTGTTTTTGGAACGCACCGACTGGATAGACGACAGACAGTACAGTGTCCACCCACCTTCGCCACGGACGAGCGGTGCGACGCGGCATAATCTCGTTTAGATGCCAACAATAGTTTCCGGAAATTCGACCACTAGCTTTGGCACAGTGTCTCGGCCGTTTAGCAGAAGTTTTGAGGCTCAGCCTATGGATGTCTAAATGGAAACGTTGTCCTGCGATCACGGACATCAGACATGGCATAAGTGCGAAGTGAGGTATACACTCACTGTCATCATTACACCTTGGGATTCGAATGGAGTAAGACGAAGCATGTATGCAAGCGAGGACCAACCTTGAGGGCATAAGGGTGATGCTTCCCCGGAGACATGTCCACTTAATGATTTGATAATAAATTTTCGTTTAATCCGAGGTCCACAAGTTGCCCCATCTTTTGCACGGAAAGACCCAATTAGGTGAGTTAGCCTTGTTAGAATGAAGTGTTGACCTTAAATTCAGTTTTCAGATGGGGAATTCGTCAATTTTTGACATCGATCAGAATGAGGCCAGGTTGTCTGTCTAGTTGTCTCCGCTGTAGAGCATTGACGCGATTGCCGTGACAACTGGTGGCACCTCTTAGGCTGCATTCAAAAGTTAACCATCGAATATGTCGTGAATGCAGTGTGGGTAGAAGCGATGTCCGCGGTGTGGATTACACTGTTACGTATTTCACCTCGTATGATGCATGAATTTCATATCCAGCACGGCTCCAAGTTCGCGTCCATAGACTTCAACATTCCAATTTATTTTTTCAATCGTCCTCACCCTTTCAAGCTGACTAGGAGTACCTAATACCTCGGTGTACGAGGCTACTAGTGTTACCTCAATCGGTTCTTCGTCCCATCTCGAAGAAATTCTAATAAAAGCCGGCGACGGTGACCTAATGTGACCTGTGACAATCAGCGTTGTCATTTCAACCACACAGGCGCCTTCGAAGAGGAAGAGTAAGTCAAGTAAAGGTCTTGAATGCAGACACTGAACGGATCGAATTTGTTAAGGTTGTTTCAGCTGTAGATTTGTCCTTTAGAGGATACGTACGCGTTGCCAACCCACTCTTTTTCAGCATCCCATCAACGAAGTCATGACTGCGGCAAAGGGCGTGACTGGTTCATTCCCATCATTTCCGCCAGAAATATGGCGTGTGGTCATTTCCTCAGCCTCCGACGTCTCTGAACCAATGGATAATCGACACGACGGCACTAAACCTCTTAAGGACCGTTTTCATTTAGCCAAGCAAACCACTTCAGAATCGACAGTATACGTGCTGATGTTTGTCTCAAAATCATTCAATGCTCTATCCACTCAATTCTTTCTCGAGAAAATCTATGTTCGTGGTCCCACCCAACTTTCATTGCTTTCCCATTCACTCCGACAATCGCCGAACTTCGCGAGTAAATGGGCGAAATGGACAAGGAGGTTCGATTTTAATTATCGAAAACCAACCCAAGATATCTACTATGAAGTCGAGTTGGAGGAATGTCTGACGCACGTTCTACGTTCTTGTCAGAATTTAACACACCTCGTT
This sequence comes from Rickenella mellea, assembly GCA_004355085.1. Classification (NCBI taxonomy): domain Eukaryota; kingdom Fungi; phylum Basidiomycota; class Agaricomycetes; order Hymenochaetales; family Rickenellaceae; genus Rickenella; species Rickenella mellea. Next base: position 74,616 of record ML170190.1, read on the forward strand.
TTGGAAGCCTCGATCGTTACGGAACTGAATGGCGAAGCCATCGTACGAGAATGTACCGAATCGTGCCGCAACCTCGAGGTGCTTCATTGGAGCCTTCACTGTTCCGTTCAAAGATCGACTTTTGCATCCGTTTTCCGGTGCCTAAAAGTCTTACGACTGGAACCGATGACCCAGTTCACCTGCCCGTCTTTCTCTGTAAATCATATAGGCTTGGAAGAATTTCCATATCTCACAACCGTGGAAGGGGGGGACGATGTCTTTCTGGCATTCAAACATGTTGCCTTACCTTCCTTGTCCGATGTCTACATTCGAAACGACGGTCCTGAAGACATCCACCCTACGTCCTGCGGCAAGGTGATGTTTGCAAATGTCCACGGAGAGAAGATCAAGTCTGCGACGATAGTTGGATCTAATTACCCGTACCCAGTCACCAATCTAGCACTATTCCTCCTTGGGTGCACAAACCTGCAGGAGCTAGTCATGGATCGAACGGATTTCTTACGAGTCCTGTCCACTGATCGATTTATTCTCCCACATGTAACTAGGCTAGGTTTGACCAGCTACCGTCGCTTTCTTATGGTGGCATCTGACCAATTGGAGTCCCTTGAGCATCTGACGAGCAACTTCCCAACTCTGAAGTTGTTACGTTGGTTTGGCGAGGTAGATTTTCCCTCGTCCAATCTAGGCAATATGCCTCGTAGTGAGCGATTCTCAGACAGCAATAGTGGAATTAGGTTGGAAAATAGAGACGGCACACGGTTAGAATTTGGTTGGTTGAGGTGGCGAAATTTGGGGACTTGTGCGTAACATTGCTTTATTGATCCCACATTTTTATTAATAAATTATCATAAGAAAATGGCACGTTCATGGAACGATATCGGTACTCTTAGCAAGCGAATATTGGCCGCACTTACTATGTACCGAGATAGGGACTTACACTTTAGCTAAAATTCTGTTCACATGGTCTGAAGCTCGACAACGCTTTATATTGGATGGGTGGCGACCTGTCATGACATGGAGTCAAAAAATACTTTTCGAAAGTGTGCTCATTTTTCCTCTTACAACAGGAGCAAACTACCGTTCAGATTCGTCCAAATTCTTGACCTCCGGGACCCCTTCGCTCCAACTCAGTCCCACGCTCTCTGCCACTTCCATAGCAATTCTTCTGACCGCTTTAACTTCCTCAAAACTCGCACCTGCACGCATAGCACCATCAAGGTGCCAACCAATCTGCAGTGGGGTATCCATAGTAATCAGAGCAGCAACGAGTGCGTAAGAGGTCTCCACTGGCGTAAGTGCGCCGGCAAAGGAATATGTCAGCCCATAACCGATGGTATTTGAGAACCAGCCTGTATATGGTAAGCATAAAATATGTCGAAGTGAAACTGCACAAGTTACCCATGTCAGGATATATCGAATCTAAGAGGTTTTGAACAGCTGGTGCAGTGTCTCCATATAATGTCTTGAAACACGCCTGACCTCTCTTGACATATTCTTGAACCGGTGCATCGAGGTCTCTAAGTTTGCAGCATCCACCGAGTTAATATAAACTTCAAGACTTTAACAACAGCACCTTTGAGGTTCCGTGTCCTTCAAGTCATCAGGAGTTACCTTGTGTAACTCCAAAAGTGCGTTTATTGCCTTGTGTCCTCATGTCAGAAATAAATCATCGAAACTCGCCATATCTTACCCTTGAGTAACCGCAAACTAAACCAGTCTTGAAAAGCGCGTCGCGCACTTTCCTGGCCACGGAAATGCGCTCGAGGTGAGTACTATTATTATATTCTTCGAGCACATGTTGGAACACTATTGGAACAGCCTGCGGCCTGTTGCTCGCGCTGAATGCGACAGCGGCCACGATATACCATGGATTCGCTCGCCCTGCCCGTGTCGGATATACCGCTTTGAGATAGGAGAGAAATTGGGCTGATGCGATGGACGCCATAGGCACAAGTTTCTTAGTGCTGCTAACGTGCAGATAGCAGGAACCAGAAAGGTAAAAAGACTCGCGTGGCCCGGTGACTAGAGTAAAGACCCGTGGAATATGCCGACGAAATCTCCAGAGGATCTTCCGCTGACCTGTGCAACACCGCTGCTGATTGTGATATACAGGAATCCGACGAGAGGAAGACGGTATCAGAAGAATTGTAAGTCCTGCGGTGCACTCGGACTGTCCATACGGATTATATTGCAATCTCAAGTTTGGAAACTCATGAAGTACAGTATAAATATCTATATCGTGGTTACCCGACATGATGAATCCAAGAGTTCGCGATCAACGACACCGCCGGATGCATGGAAGGCACCGAAAATAATTTTGTCGTGAGTGACTGGCGTCATGATGATTTTGTACCAACTAATCATTAAAGCGTGATGAAAGCTGTGGAGTCATTCCGTGGTAAAAAGGCGCACGCCTTAAGCCCGGTCGCATCGGTTATTAAGATAGAAGAAAGTATAATGTTGGTGTTCGGTTACAGCTAATTTCATATCGATAGTCGCTTCTGATTTTTTTACATATTTGTCCCATCGGAGATCTGCCAAACATCGGTTGCCTTAACCAGTAAATTTGCGCCACAACAAGTTCCCAACGTTCGCATATTCGTTTGTCTGAGTCAGTCCTGGCGCAGCGCAAGTATCGGTGCCTCCGACAACGATAATACTTTCCTTCGTCTGTGCCTACATGAAGTCAACACTCCATATTAGTACTGTTATTTTAATACCTTTATAACTTGTAATTTATTCTTACATGAAGTTACATCAAAGCATCACATCCGCACCGAAGAGGTTTGAGTGACACTGGTTGATGCGGTATATATTGGTGGTTCACATTGTGCCATGAACAACGTCGCTCTGTCTCTCCATTACTTGGTGGTTGTATTACCATGATGTTACCAATTACGCAACAAATTACCGCTTCGAGCAACCGATGTTTGGCAGATCTCCGATGGGACAAATATGTAAAAAAATCAAAAGCGACTATCGATATGAAATTAGCTGTAAGCAATGGTTCTTGAGTCGCCGGCGCGCCGGAACTTTGGCGGATTCGAATGAATTTTTGGGTTTGCCGGCATGCTGCAAAAGTCGGTGGATATAGAATATTTAGAAAATGGGATTACTGCGCCTCTTGCATTCATCCCAGCCCAGAATATGAGTGATAGGTATCTTGTTACGGTTCGATCTGATCGGGCCACGTGGCCTGATTACGAATCTGTCAGCCTCCGGACACCCCAAACCGGATTTGCCGCTTGCAGCAATGGCAACATGAGGACAATTTATGAAAATTTAACGGAAAATTTAACAAATTGATTCACTATCTACTACATGTGTAAGAGGAGGCGGGCGGGCGGCGGTACGTGGCTTCAGCGGCTCCCAAATAAGGCAAAGCGGCGCTGGGGTGGTTCGGTTTTGAACGAGAGACGTCGGGCGCCCCATAGTCGCCGCCGCCGCCACCCAAACGTGGCCGTTCGCCTCGTGCGCACCCCTCCCGCTCCCGCTCCCTCCATCCCGCCGCGCGTGGGCACCCTCGCTTCGCTCTCGCTTGCATGGGTCGCCCCCGGCGCGGTGCTTCGGTGCTCCCGGCGGGGCCCGCACGATTGCGGGCCTTGGGGCGGGTGGTGTGGACGGCGAGAGGTGGATGTGGACGGTGGGCGTATTGACGCCGACGGCGGCAACCGGCTGCCTGACCGCCTCGGCGTCGCTGTTGCTGTTCGTTCGCGGAGTCGAATGGCGTCCATAGGGGTTCTTGATGCGGGCACCCGTCGTCGTCGGCGTTGGGGTGCGCTGTGTCGGCGACGGCGTGGTCGTGGTCGATGGCGAAGTCAACCATCGGCACGTGACGTTGTATTTCGTCTGTTTGCCGGTGGCTGTCGAGTTTCCGGGGGCTTAATTACTACATAAGGGAACTTATTACGGAGGAGAACCCTTCAGGGTTCCCGATGGGATCGAACCGTACCAAGATACTGTTCACTGCCAGAATATTTAGTACCCGCAGCAAGCGTTGGTCTCCTATGTGCAAGACGGGTTCCCGCCGCCGTCACCGCAGATAGTCCAGTATTGTGCCCTTGGTTGGCGTCCGCCAAGACTCTCCCATAACGGCGAATATCACCCAAACGGATAAGACGTTCAATTGCCTTACCACCGATGCGAAATATGACCGCAGCACAACCTCAATATAGACAAACGTTCTGATAGTTCCCAGAGCGGCCAGAATTGCTAAGGAGCAGTTTTGAGCGCTATCTTCAAGCCACTGTAATTATAGCGTGGTCGTTTATTTGATACAGCTGTAGATTACTGGTGATATAATCTTTAAAATGTAGATGTCCAATCAAGGGGGGACCGCAACGCCCACCGAGGCTCCGAATATGCATTGTCTCCATTGCATTGTCAGAGACAGAAGGAGGTCGTCGAGGGGTGTCTGCAATCACCGTGAAAGTCATCGTAGAAAGCCAAAGTCAGGTTCCAGAAATGGAGATAGCATATAGCCATGTATTGGGTCCCCTCGCCGGCGGATCAGCTCCTTCATATGTTTTACAATAGGAACCATCGGGGTTCTTTGAGGCCTCAGGTTTCATCGATGCTGCTTAGAGCGCCGGGGCCGCCAACACGACTTTAAGACAATTGATTGCACTACTAGTAGTTGGACAAAAGGGCAGCAATTGGCGCTCGCCCACAGACATCCGGCGTTCAGTATCTCCGAACAGCCATGCGACGATCTTCAGATTCGTGATGATTTGCCATTTCCAATAACGACCGTTGCAGGCACGCATAATGTGAGGTAAGCGATCGCGCCGAGGGTGCGTCGGGCGTTTCATGAGTTGGGGGATTGGACGTATCGACGAACTGTGGGGAAGACAACACGAAGCGGAATGTGGTGATGATGATTGTCTGCACGACTGATCGATGAGAAGTTTGTCAGCCTGTTGAGCATCAGAAGAGAGCGCGGTGCAGGATTCTACTGATCATATTTTGGAGAGGATTCACTGAAGAAGCGATCGAAGGCGAATCGCGACTTGGCAACAACACGCCTATGATCAGTGGGGGTGGAAGTAATTGGCTATAAATGGTCGTCGTTGTTTTTGACGCGTAATGATCGAGCGTTTCACCATCCAAATGCGGCTGAAACGTGCAAATCCATGCGAAACAAGTGTATCCGTATCCCTGACCACGAGGAAAATAGCGAATAGCGTGCAGATCTACACAGCATTATGTAGCATTTGATGCGGTCCATGCTTTATGATATTCTTCAGGCCCCGCCGCGGAAGTAGAATCACTGCGGCATTCAATAACATGGATTAAGCGTCGGCGCGCCGTGAAAGTTCGCATGGTTGTGCAAGAATTGTGGCTCCTGTGAGAGGCCAAGACGTTCTTGAGCAAACTTGAATGGGTTGTCGTTCGTTTCAGTGCACAAAGCAGGCATATGTGGCAGTGCCTTAAATTCTACGCCATCATTGCCTTGGAGGCAATTCCCTGATAGAATATGCAGGAGTCTGCATAATCTGACGGATAAAATTAGCCGGATGAGGATACGCATGCTGTCGATCCATAACGACATGAGCACATACCGTTCTTGATAGTTCGAAAGTCTAGTGACCTTCGCAACAATGAGGATATTGACGACCCTTTCATGTCAAGATAGGAAATGTTCTGACATGCGTTTAAAAGATTTGATGCATTTGTTATTGAGGGGAACAATAATCAAAGGTCACTGTCAAATTTTACGTTTTTTTTGCTAGGTTTTAGATTGGGAACTGCACGATGATGGGTTTATTGTGCATTTGGGATGTCCCGGTAACTTCCAAGGTGCGTAAACTTGAGATCTGAACGCTCCTGGTAGTACGGAGGGGGGAAATTAGCACCTTCGTGTCTCGATGGAAAGTGGGCGGGTCGGGTTTCAAAGTCTGACATAGACGTACATGCGTTGCTCATGTGGCCTGCACGCGCACGTGGGGGCAAACTACATGTGGACTCACGTATGCAATTTGAATGCCAGCTGTATGGCGAAAGGTGGTGTGCTGCAGAAAATTGACAAATTAAGCATATAGTCTCGGTGTAGCAGGACTTTCCGTCATCGGTACTATCCACGGCTCAGGCATGTGGCAGTCCAGACAGGTAATATACCCACCGGATATAGCCTTGAGCAAAAACAGCTGTATCGGGGCTGAGATGCGTGGAGTAATTTGCTCGATGAGAATGTGTCCCACCGGTGAAATAACTAGACGTCGATGAGGAAGCTTTGGAAAGGCATTCATCCGAAGATACCGGCCTAGAACTTGAACGGTAATTGAACCTAAAGGTTCAATATGACACATTGCTTCTATACTGGCCAACGGAAGGAGAAAAAGCACGACAGGGGTGTTCATAAGCCATTGACGTTGAGTTTGATGTTGCCGGTGCGGCTAGTTCCACATCATCGGCATGACGAGGCAACGCCTCTGCCGGGAGACGGAGCGACAGCTGCTTGGTTTCCGAGTAAATGGCATGTCGGATGGGTCGGATGGAGATTAGGGTCAGGAGCAAAGCTGAAGCCCGAAACGTCCGTAGGCCCTGAGAATGTGGATCCATATATGCACGATTGGAAGTTTGGTAGGTTTGGATGGATCAAGAGAGACAGGATGTTCACTTGGTGCCTTTCAAACTGTGCGTACTACTCGCGATACGGTGCTATGAATTTTTTTCAAGAGGCTTGATGGGCGCTTATGGTTTTGAAATGCAACCCATTCAAACTCCGACGGAGCGCCCATTTAGGCAAACAAGTTCCCACAATCAGCTGCTCGTGAAAATTCAACGAACATCGTCGGGAACGTCGAGCTCGGCCCATTCAACTACCTTCACTCTGTGTCGTGCTCTGAGCTGCTCGTCATTGAATTGCTCGAGTGTCAATCATGGCACCGTCGGACGAATTGGGATATCTCAAGCACCTTGTCAACCAACTGAATGACAAAATCAAGGCGTTGGAGGAGAAGGCGAAAAGCGTCGTCTCAAGACCCACACCTGCGCAGCAGCTCAGAATGATTCTTGTTGGACCACCCGGAGCAGGTCTGTGCTATCCCTTCGTTCGTCTCTGGCTTCGCCACGTGTACCGAACGCAATTACAGGGAAGGGTACTCAAGCACCTCGCATACGAGATGAGTTCTGCGTCTGCCATCTCGCAACTGGAGATATGTTGCGCGAGCAGGTTGCGAAAAAGACCGAGCTCGGTGTCGAGGCGAAGAAGATTATGGACGCAGGCGGACTTGTGAGCGACGATATCATGGTCGGTATGATCAAGGACCAGCTAGAACACAACAAAGCTTGCAAGAATGGGTGAGTTTCGATACATTCATTCGTCTTTTCGATCCTGCATGGGATGAAGCGCGGATAAAACCGAGCATTTCAGTACAGAGTTAAGAGACCGTGGCCCCTGCACGGATCGATGAATCATCTCCGATTCCTACTTTACTCATTTAGGCCAGCATGATAATGATTGACACACCCCACCTCACCTCGCCGTTTTGACAGCTTCGTTCTTGATGGATTTCCGCGGACTGTGCCTCAAGCAGAAAAGCTAGATGATATGCTAGAACGGCGAAAAGAAAAGCTCAATCACGTTGTCGAGCTCAAAATTGACGATGCTTTGCTCATCTCCCGTATCACTGGCCGCCTTATCCACCCTGGGAGCGGACGAACGTATCACAAAGAATTTGCGTGCGTGTGTTTGCGCTTTTTAGTATCTACTTTGCACCCTAATCGCCAAGAACGCTTGTGCAATGTTGTGTAGGCCCCCTAAGAAGCCTATGACGGACGATGTTACTGGAGAACCCTTGATCCAGCGTTCAGACGATAATATGGACACGTTGCGGAAGCGGCTCGGCACATATCATCAGCAGACAGGGCCAGTGGTGGACTACTACAAGACGAAAGGAATCTGGAAGCTGATAGATGCGGCTCAGAGTCCAAATTTAGTTTGGGAGAACTTGCGTGCCGTATTTACTGGGACGAGGAAGACATAGACATCCAGCCACGAAATGGATGATTGATCCGCGAACTGCATTGCATGTACTTATGGCTAGGCCAGTCATGATGATTTTAGGTGCTTGTGATGAGAACTTGTTGGGGCGCTGGTAACTCACACACGTGGAAGCCGGTTATCAAACAAATCTGATATGAGGTGTAAATCCGTCGATTGGAACCGAACGAAAAATGTCGAGAAGGGAACATCATCCCAGGGTTATGTAAAAGTCGACCCCATCGCAAGATGCGTGTTGCCGTACGAAACGTGTCGGATTTCTCGGTGTAGAGCCTTGCATGCCATGTATCAGAGGTCCCCAACGCAAAGTTATTGTGTACAATTAGTAATATAATTTGCCTGCCACTTTCTAGTGACTGACGAAGCGTGGCTGCGGGGCTGTGGACGTACCAGTGCGGAACAGTCAGCATTTGGTGAAGGCGCTGAAACCTCACCGATATTACTTAATATTTTGTTTTGGACCCTTACACGGAAGGAATTAATGGCAACAGAAAAGGAGTAGATCCGATCGGCATATCTGCCTAATAAAATACCGAACTTGCCCTGACATATCAAGTCGCCGCGCGCCTTACAACAAGACTTCCTTCATTCCCTCTCCATCCTCCGCCATCCCTCCACTCGCGATCCCCAGACGCGCCCATCACCATGCGCAGCGCCGTGGCCACTCAGAAAGGCGTAGACCGCCCCGAATCATCTCGCGCGGCAAGGAAGGTCGAGAACCCATTACAAAGAGGCTCGGCATGCTTGAGCTGCAGGTCTGTATCATCACCCTATTGTTTCACGGCGACGGACACTGACCGATCATCTTTCAAATGGGGCAGAAAGCGGAAAATGGTACTCGCCACTCCTCCCTTACATTATCGAAGATATTAACACATCGAATTAGAAATGTGACGCGACGAAGCCCGTCTGTCGCCAGTGTGTCAAGGCGAACAGATCAGACGATTGCGAGTACGACGACGGTCGCCAAAAGAGTCGGACGCAGATTCTGCAAGAGAAGATCGCGAAGCTCGAAGATCGGATCCGCGAGCTCGACTCTTCTGCTTCTGACTCATCGTCTTCCCTGGCGTCGTCGTCAAAGTACAACCAGCTTTCTCTTGGAAACCTCGGCCAGCGAGGGACAGACTCAGCGGACAACGTCTTCTCTTCTCGATACTCGCCTCTTTCACCAAGCTTATCTGCAAGCAGTTCCCCCCAGTCAAGATCGATAGGCACACCATCTCCTTTGGCTCGAATTACAGACCCATATTCTGAAAGTGATACACGGATCGCCTCAAGCTCTGATGCATTCCTACAACATGGTGTTTTTGGATCTCAAGACTTTGGGGAATTTTCGGGCGGTTTTCCATCCGATCCACAAGACATGGACATGATCAACCAACCATCAAAATCCCCCCTTTCTCAATACGAAATCCTGTGGTACGAACCGGAGTATCTCGCACCAACGGATAGAGACGTGCTGTAAGAAATGATTCCTCATGGGTTTGCAACAGGTTTGCTGATCTGATTTTCCCCGATAGGTTAAACATATTTATGCCCCACAGCCAGCAATGCGGCTTCACAGCACATCCAGAGCGGTTGCGATCCGAGGATGGACCACACCCTGCGCTTATGAACGCGATTTACGTCCTTGCCTGCCATTTTTCGCATTCACAGCCTCTTGCTGAACAAGAACCCCGCTTTTTGACAAGAGCACTGCGTGGAGTATCTACCGCACTCGAACACTCCGACCGCCTCGTTGACATAGTGCAGGCAAGCTGCCTCCTCGCTGTGTACTTTTACTCCAAGGCCCGCCTCCTTGAGGGATATTACCACGCAAGCTCCGCCGCAAGGCTCGCTGTTACGCTTGGTTTGCACCAAATCCGGACCCCCGTATGGAACGCCCGGGATGGCTTCGCAGCTGATGCGTGGCAAGGATTCCCATGCGGCACCGTTCCTGTCCCCCCTCCAAAGGATGCCCTTGAGCTTGGCGAGCGGATACACGCATTTTGGCAAGTCTTCGTTGTCGATCGTTGTTGGTCGGTCGCCACGGGGTTACCATCAAGTCTACCCGACGACGACCACCCGCAACTGCACATCAGCACGGTTTGGCCTAATTCGATTTCTGATTTTCAGAACGTGAGTGTGACAACCCCCACTCCACCTCACACCCGTATTGCCCGATCATTCGCTGACGAAAACGTTTCATAGGGCAACTTGGCCAACATCGATTATTCTACTTTGGACACGTTGTACACCCGTCCAGTGCCTAGTTTCCCCATCTGCCCTTCGACAGAGACACTGCGGGCCAAAGCTGCCGCGTTCTTCGAGCGCGCGTCCAGGGTTGCTTCTCGTAAGTCGGATCAATCAACAACAAACAACATACTAAACATACACCACACATGTCCAGTATGCACAGAATCGGGGAATTGGGACCAATTCTCCCAAATGGAAATCTCGATCGTGCGGTTCTTGCAATCACTTCCATTTTATTCCCGCACGGCGCTCGCGCCATCTGGGGAATCTTTCGACACGGGTTTCCCCATGCTGCATATCGACTATGAATTGGTCGCCGTCCACACTCTTATGTACGTATCCACGATACAGCTCCATCATGAAAACGCCCAAGCGGACAACATTTCGCGAATGAACTGCGTCAACTCCGCACGCTCTGTGACCTACATCGTTCGTCAACTGGGAGCCACTGACTTCCCCTTTTTGGACCCTATAATTGGTGTATGTGTGCATCCCTTTATCGTGTCTTATTGTGGGCGCCTAATACCTTTTTGTGTGATCGTTTAGGCATGTTGGCTATGCGCTGCGGAAGTGTTTATCCGCGAAAAACAATACAACATCGATGATCAAGCCACAGATGATGAATTAGATACCATAATCAGCGCACTCAAGGCGTTGAGCCACACTTTCCCTCTCGCTCGTGAGTCCTTTTAGATTAATCACCAAATGTGGCGACAGATAATAACGGCGTTCCTCGGTCATTCTTAGACCATCAAGCAGAAAAAATCGAGCGATCGCGGGCTGAACTCAGTATCCACAGCATGTTAAGCCTGCCAGTTTCTGTCGCATGACGTCCTTCGCATTCATGATTATATTGTCCTTCCCCCTGCATAATATGTCGGTTGCTTTATTTAATTTACGGTTAGATCACGATTCTGTATCAAATACGCCTCCCTTCCCTGGATTGTGGATTACCACCAAACACTGTAGCTTATTGTTCTTAGAGAATTCGATGTGCTTTCGCGCTGACTCGTTGATACCATATGTTGGACCCTTTCAACGTGACGTCTGGTGACGTTGTCACATTGATCTGCTTGTTTCCGAGTCAACGCCACGCCGTAAAGGGACACCTCGCGAGACTGAGGTTGCAAGCTTGAGCGCAATACGAACGGGCGATGTCGGACTTGTCTAATGATTCCGATATTGAGGACTTTGACTCTGATTACCATGATGTGCGTGTAACTTGCTCCAGCTGGATCAGGAAAGGACGCGCCGACCAAGTCTAATCTCGCGTACCCACAGGAAGACGATCACCAAGCTTCTCAATTAGCTGAGCTGAACAGGAATCGTGGCAAGAAACCTGACGCTCTGCCCCCTCACGAGAGTGTGAGCCCGGAACGCCTACGTGCACGAGTCGATCGCGAAATAGAAGAAGTCGTGGACATCCTCGGCGTGGAGGTATGTTTCTTTGTCAAACTACGCGTTATGTGTCTGGACAATCCTCTGATACTGTTGTGTGGTTTCTCCGAAAGCATCCCATAGCATCGATCTTACTGCTTCATTTCCGCTGGAACAAAGACCGGATCATTGAGCGATACATGGACTCACCCAATTCTGTATTGAAGGAGATTGGCGAACCGGATGTACAAGCAAGTCAAGGGACAAGTTCACCCCCCAGCAAACGCCTTCGCTCTACTTCTCCCTCTAGTGAACGGGTTTGTGGTGTTTGTTTCGACGAAGGCACACTGCTTCACCTTAAATGTGGACATCGCTTTTGCGACTTGTGTTGGGCAGCCTACGCAACTACGCAAGTGAAAGATGAAGGTCGCTACATCTTAAGGTGCATGGGAAGCAAGTGTCAAATGCCGGCGTACGAATCATTCATCAAGGGTATTGTCGATGAACAGTGCTTCGAGCGGTGCGTTTGCCGTTAGCCTTTATCGGAATGTCTTGCCAATCGAAGCTAGGATAGTTATCAAACGCTGATTCTCCAGTCTTACGTTGCTGCAAATCCGGATTATCGGTTTTGTCCGCATCCATCATGTACTGAGACCGTGTACTGCCAAGGCGCGAGAGGTTCACTGCTGCTCACGCAAGTTCCGACCGTGAAGTGCCGGGCAGATCATACGTTCTGCTTCGGCTGCGGATTGGACTCTAGCCACCGCCCCGCAATTTGTAAGATCGCTTCCATGTGGATAGACGCCAAAGAAGATTCGGGGACATCACAGTGGATCAAGGTATGCCCCCAGAAGTTAAGATTAGAAGCGCTCTCACACTCGCCGTTAGGCAAATACAAGAACCTGTCCAAAATGCAATAATAGCATCGAGAAAAGCGGTGGTTGCAAGTACGTGAATGGTCTTCCTTTTCCTCGAGGATATTTACGGATCGTTAACGTTGGACTGGTTCATCGTTTCGTAGCCGAATGCTTTGTAGGCAATGCAAATACCAATTTTGCTGGATGTGCATGAAGAACTGGGACGTGCACGGATATAATAACTCGGTGTGCAACGCCTTCGTCGAGCCGGAAAAGGATGCAAATATGACTGAGGCTGCCGTCAAACTCGAGCGCTGGCTGTTCTACTTTGACCGCTTCAATAACCACGAGCTATCTTCCCGCCTCGATCAAGAATTGTGCGAGAGGACGCAAGAGAAAATGGTTGAAATACAAGAAGCATCGGATCTTTCGTGGATTCAGGTCTTTTCTTCACATCATTTTCACGTACGACGGCTGATTTACGTATTCGGTTAGACAAAATTCATGCAGACCGCCGTTGACGAGCTTACGAGGTGTCGTTTTACCTTGAAGTGGACATATGCCATGGCACACTTCCTTGCGAAGGGGAATCAGAAGGAAATGTTCGAGGACATTCAAGCGTTAGACTTCTATGTGTCGGTCATTCCGATTGCAAGTGATTGATTATTTCCTTCAGAGACTTAGAACGTGCTGTCGAGCAGTTATCGCAAATGCTTGATGAACCCATTACTAAAGAGACAATTAAGGAATTGCGCCAACGCGTAACCGACAAAACGGTTGGTTGTCCCCATATATACATGACAGATTATGTTTCATCTTTCCTAACAGGTCTATGTTACGAAACGTCATGAAGTTGTGCTTGACGATGTCGCGAAGGGTCTGATGGAAGGACAATGGGAATGGACCGTTCCATTGGACTGATTGATGACCAACAACTTTTTGCTAAGATACAATACGACGCAATCAATTATTGGTTTAAGATGGCATGTTTTCGACCTGTTACGAAGAAACGAACAAGAAAAATATATCAGTTTAATACCGTTGTCGTTTCGGCCCCCACCGACTGCCTCGGCTTGCCCCGCCTCTTCCCCAATCATCTCCCCCCCCGCCACCGCCTGAGCCGGTACCGTACATGTCATCCTGAGGAGGTAATGCACCATTCTGTCGGCCAGAACTCTGTTGTTGTTGTGCATCAAAGCCGCCTCCTGAACCCGCACTGCCAAGTCCAGGGATAACATCATCGCCAGCCCCGCCCCCGCCATGGAACGCGCCACCTCCACCGCCGCTCCGGGAGTAGCCAAAATCAGCACCAACACCACCCAGCCCAGGTGCGCCGCCACCTCCAAGGCCAGGTACGCCACCGCCACCATCCCCGCCAAACCCTGGTACGTTGCCGAATCCTGGGACACCCTCTTCGTCCTTGCCCCACCACCCGCTTCCGGCGCCTCCACCAAAAGCGAGACCTGGCAGCGCACCGTCGTCTTCATCGTCGGCAGCCCCCTCTGGCGCAGCTGGAGGCTTCTCACCGCCACCTGAAAAGACGCTGCTGGCATCGCCTGGCCGCTCGCGTGACCAGAAGCGGGTGGTGTGGTCGTTGGAAGCGGATGCAAGGAGGTGGCCGAGCGGGTGGAATGCGAGGGACCAGACGTTCGAGTCGTGTGCCTGTGAGAGTGTAGCGCGCGGTCCCCATGGGAGTGGTGATCCGGGAGTGTGTTCTGGTGCTGTCATGTCCCAATGAAGAATCGCGCCTTCGGACCCGCCTGATACGAGGATCGGGTGAATGGGGTGCCACGCCAGTGCTGCAAATCCATCGTTGAGGATACATATGTGTCGTTAGTAGAGAACAACCTACAGCAGACTTCTTTCTTGTGGCCCTTGAGTACTCGGAATTCCTTCATGGCGCGGATGTCAAACACTCGGATCGTTTGGTCACGAGAGGCGCTGGCAACTAGGTCGCCATTTGGTGACCAAGATAAAGCTTGAATCGTGTTTTTGTGCTGATGCCTACGAGGGTCGTTCAGAACGACATCATACAAAAATGTAATTTTGACGTACAGGGTCGATAGGCATGTTCCCGTGCGCGGGTCCCAGAATTTGACGAGGTTGTCTTTGCTGCCAGATACTAGAAGCCCTTTAGTTGGATGCCATTCAACGCACCTCACATCCCAGCCGTGGCCTACGGTCGTAGTCTGCTTAGTACCATGTCGCCACTGTTAAATGAAATACTCGCCAGTCAACACCTTCTCCTCTCTGCTCTCTTCGAAGGACCAGATCCGGACTGTTGAATCGTCGCTAGCTGTCGCGAACCGTTGATCGTCGGGACTGAAAGTGAGCCCTCGAACAGCTTCGCGATGTCCAGTCCACGCGGTCAAGTTGTTCATGTTCGGTTGGAAATACTTGATGATGCCGGTCTGGTCCGCGGACGCCAAGTACGCGCCAGAGTGAGTAAATGTCAGAGCGCGGATGGCGCTGTCATGTGCTTGGAGAATCGTCTCAAAGTTGAACGTGAGGCCATTCCATAATGTAAATTCGCCACTCGTCGAACCAGTCAGGACTCTGCGACCTTCCGGTGTCCACTGGGCTCATCATTAGTAACTTGATACAAATTTACGACAAGAAAAGGGCCCAATACTGACTGCGACGCAATTCACAGGACAACGAATCTTGTTCGTCGAGGTATGGACGAACTTCGTGCAGAGGGATGTCGTTGGGTTGGTCGGGTATGCTTTCGGGGGTAGAAGCTGCTCATTACTAAGATTCAAAAATCAGATTTCTAAATCTTTCGGCGTTGTTTTCGTACATCAATGATGTAAGGAGGGCTCGGGCGAAGATGGGGAACGTGGGTAGGATTGGGCCGCAATTTTCGATTCTGCGTGCTAGGCTCAATATCGAGTGAAAATTTTCGTCAAAGGGAGTTTCGTACCAATGCCCATCGCCCCATTTCACCACCGTAGTCCACCGTCCGACGCGGTCTCGTTTTCTTGAGCAATTTTCCATCTAGTCCTGCCTGGTCCTGAATTTTGACTTCCTCCGTAGGGAATTGAGGAGCTTGGAGACCTAGAGGTCGACTCGGTCGCCATTGTGATACAGATGGTGTCGGTGTCGACGTCCCAGGAAGTAGAAGAGGCAGAACAGACATCCCAAACAAGATTACTTCGTTGAGCGATATACCAGTGTTACCACTCAATTGGACTTGGCTGCTCCCCAGATTCCGGCAATATTGCAGTGGGCGTGGGCTTTTCTATACTTCTTTTGAAGCTAGTTGCATTGAAGTACACCGGAAATGAATTCAAGGATGGTTGGCGTTCAAAAGGAATGAATCAATTACGTAAGGAGCGAAAGGGTCCTAGTTAGGGTTTGCGCCAACTGAACTTGCACATCCATGTACCAAAAACACTGTTTATTGGGCTACACCCCACCGTACGTGGTTTCGTCATTGAATACGGCATGTCACTAACCTTATGCTTTATTTTCATCTGCCGCCTTCGTCACGGCATTCTAAGGGATCTACAAAACCATGACTGAGACTTCCTATCCCAATTCCATTGACCAGCCGGCGACTCGAACGCGACAAACCATTCAACTCCCCATTGAAGTCTGGCACGAGATCGTTAAAATCTCCATGTACATTCGGTTTCCGCTCAATCTCCCCGTTGATTCCTTCACAGATTTCTTCGCGGAACGACTCAATTATTTCTTTGAAGTACTAGTTGCCCAGTCTACATCCGTCAAGTTGTCTCTTCTTTTAGTTTCGAAATATTTCTATGTGCTGTCCATCGAATATTTCTTCCGGAGTATCGTGGTTCGTGACCACCGACAACTCATCTTACTCTCCGAAAAGTTACGCGAATCACCAAACCTTGCAGAGAGCCTGACTAAATGGACGAAAGGACTAGACATTGACGTTTCAATTATACGGCGGCCTGACCTGGATTGCAGAGACGCTGTTGCGCACATATTAAGGTCTTGCACCGATCTCGCTCACCTGAGAATCAACTTATCACTCCATTTCGACCGTACTGTCCCGCTATCCTTTACATTACTGAAGGCCTGCCGGAATAGTTGCCGCACAGTAAAGACGGTAGACTGGTCTTTCAATTCCCCTGTGACCACTCCTGACATAATGTCCACTTTTCCCTTCCTGGAGGTACTGCGATTGGGACATGTCCCTTATTTAAGTGCGCCATTCACGCCTTGGACGACAACGAATCACTTGCACACATTACACGGAGGGATGATGCTAATATGCGGGCAGTTTAGATATGTACCTCTTCCAGCGCTCTCGGTCATCCATCTTCATCTGGATCCTCACCTCCCTGCTCATTTTGCCCCGAACGGTATATTGGCTTTAGAGCCTCTGGTCGTGGATTTTTTTACAGCTCACGGAAAAGCCATCAAGAAGATAGTATCCCGCGGGGTTCTTACTTTTTTTATGAAATTTCTCGGTCATTGTGACAACCTCCACGACCTAATGTTTGAAATCCATGACGACCTCGCGCTCGAACCGACCGATATGTTAAACCTCCCACAGGTGAAAAGAATTGGGATATTGCCTCGGGCTCAGCATTCCGCAAGACCTATCGTCAGCGATGATATCCGCCCACAGTGGTTTCGTTCCTATTTTCCGGCTGTCAAGGTAGTGCGCTTAATGGACAAACGGATGTTTCGTTCGGAGAAGGAGAGCATATTGCGTGATTGGAAGAATGGTATGACGCACCACGGAACTAGGCTCGAATACCCGGATGGAAATGAGGTATCGTTAGCGACGACAGAGCCTACGAACGGTGAGTTCTCTTTTCGCGTAGTTTTCTCTGTTGGGTTGACTGTGCACGTAAGCAGACCAAAGACGATACGTGCAATGAAATGAACCTCATTTTCCTCTGAAGTCTTCAGATGACTTCGATAGTTCCGGTGACACCTTGTCGATAATATTCTAAGTACTGGAGGGAAAGAAATTATATGTAAAAGACATGTCTGTTTCAACAGGTTCTGCCGAATTATTGGCCTGAACACGTTTTCTATCCCCTTCCGATGCATTCGAGATGGTCATTTTTATGCCTAGGCTTTTGAGGGGTCGAGGTTAAGGTCAAGTCTGTTTCAGTTATCCGTCATTCTAAAATCCGAAGTCATGGCAAAGACATACTCTATGCCTTCCAGTCCTGAAGATGAATCGAACCGACAGCCTATTCAGCTCCCAGTTGAGCTCTGGCGCCATATCATTGCTATCTCGACGAATCTTCCCGTTCCTCTCGACGTCCCCGTCAACTATTTCGCTCATTTTTCCATCGATCAATACGCTTATGAACACGAAATCGCCCTGTCAACTTCCACCAAACTGTCTCTTCTTCTAGTTTCGAAAGACTTTTACGCGCTCTCCATTGAACATTTATACCAGCATATCGTGTTCCCCAATTATGAATACTTCATAAATCTGTCTGAAAACCTGCGCGTATCGGAGAAGCTTGCGGAAAACATGAGGATATGGACGACGGGTGTGGATATTTGCGTCCTCTTCTTCACCACGGATGAAGTGAGGTGCCTGGATGCTGTGGTGGATATCCTAAGCTCTTGCACCAACCTCGTTCATCTGAGCCTCGACTTGCGCTTCACCTCTAAGGAAAATCGCACACCATCCACCATGATACTTGATGCTTCCTGGCACAGTTGCCGCACATTAAGGACGATACAATGGGGTCTGGATTCGCCTTTCCTGTGTACGAACTGGTGTCTGCGTTTCCCTCACTCACAGCGATACGGGCGGGACACGTCGCCTATTACGGATTTCCGTCTTTCTTGACACCCCGGTCATTGTATCATTTACACACGCTACATGGAGGGTTGATGCGGACATGCAATATTTTCCAGGATGTGCATCTTCCGGCGCTCTCAGTCGTTGACTTTCACCTGGACGATTATTCCTTTGCCCAGCATTTCAGATACGACGATGAGGAGTATTCAAGCACTGCAGCCTTTTTCACCGCTCACGGTAAACAAATTAAGAAGCTCGTGGCCAAAGGCGTTTTTCGGTTCATTATGAAGGCGATCAGTCGGTGCCATAATCTCGAACACCTGATATTTGACTTCAGAGACGTCTTTGCACTCCGCGAGGCACAACCTAAGGTTCCACTGATAAATCTACCCAAAGTGAAACGAATTGGGATTACGTTTCCGAATTCTTCAGCAAGAGTTGGCGAGTGCAAACTTCTATCCCAGTGGTTCCGGTCCAACTTTCCGGCCTGGAGGTTGTACGGATCATGGACAGAATGACTTTTGGATTTGTAAACAAGACTTTATGGCGTGATTTGGGGAAAGGTATGATGGAATACGGAATACGGTTAGAGGGCCCGGACGGGAACAGGGTGTTCCGAGAGTGACAATGTCGACACATATCGTGAGTTTTCCTCATGCCGCACCCATCGCCGGTCTAATTACTACGGTCACTTTCCCCGCAGAAAGGCGGCACTTCGACGATACCATGCGTACAGGGTGCGAGTTTTGGGAAAGTTACGGCAATCAACAGATTTGACATGGAAGTGGCAGAGATGGGAAAAATGGAGAGATGGAGAACCGGAGGTCAGGTTTGGACGACGCTAAACGGTAGATTGATGCCGAGGGAATATATGTACACTTTCGAAGAGTATTATTTGATTCCATGTCATAACATGTGTGGCGTTGTCGAACTTCGGCCGTGTGAGCAGAATTTTAGCCAAAAAGTAACTCTCGATGTCGGTACATGGTATATGTCACCTATAATCGTTTTTTAAAAGTGTCAATATGCAATTTTCATAAAGCAAAGTATTAGAAAAATGTTGCGAGTCGATATGGCAATGTCACGCACAAGTGGTCTGCAAATTTCGCCACCTTACCCAATCAAGTTCTAACCGCATTCCCCGTCTATTTTCCAACGCAAACCCACTATTCGAGGATCGCCCAGTGCAAGCCATGTTGCCTCGATTGGTTTGGACGAGGGAATATCTCCATCGCCAAACCAGCGTAACACCTGTAAAGTTGGGAAGTAGTCCTTCAGATGTCCAAAGGGCTCCAATTGCTCGGTTGTCTCCGTAAGAAAGTGTCTGTGCCTGGTCAAACCCAGTCGGGTTACATGTGGGAGAATGAATCGATCAGTGGATAGGACTCGTAAGAAATCCGTTTGATCCATTACTAGCTCCTGCAGATTCGCACAACCAAGAAGGAAAAGTGCTAGATTTCTGACTGGGTATGGGTAATTGGATCCAACTATCGTCACAGAGTCGATTTTCTCTCCGTGGACATTTGCAAATGTCACCTTGCCGCAGGACGTAGGGTGGAAATCGTCAGGACCGTCGTTTTGAACGTATGCATGGGAAAAGGAAGGCAAGGCAACATGTTTGAATGCCTGGAAGGTATCGTCCCCACCTTCCATAGTCGTGAGGAACGGTAGTTCTTCCACGTCCATAAGATTTCCAGAGAAAGTCGGGTATGTGAACTGGGTTGTGCCTGCCAGTCTTAAGACTCTTAGGCTCCGGAAAACGGATGCGAAAGTCGATCTTTGAAAGGAACAGTGAATGCCCAAATGAAGCACTTGAAGGTTGCGGCACGATTCGGCGCATGCCTGTACGATAGCTCCGCCATTCAATTCCGAAATAATCAAGGCTTCCAAAACGAGGTGTGTTAAATTCTGACAAGAACGCAGGACGTGCGTCAGCCATTCTTCCAACTGGTTTCCATAATAGCAATATTGGTTTGGCTTTCCATAATTAAAGTCGAACCTCCTTGTCCATGTCGCAAATTTACTCGCGAAGTTCGGCGATTGTCGTAGTGAACGGAAGAGCAAGGAAAGTTGAGTGGGACCATGGACATATATTTTCTCGAGAAAAAATTGGGTGAATAAGGCGTTGAAAGCCTTTGAGACAAACATAAGCGCATAGGCTGTTGATTCTGAAGTGGTTTGCCTGGTGAGGTGAAACCGGTCCTTAAGAGGTTTAGAGCCATCGGAGTTGTTACCCATTGCGGCTGAAGAGATAACCATACGCCATACTTCAGTGGGAAAGTTTGGTGGTGAACCAGTATCCTCGTTAGTCCCAGCCATCAGGATCGTTGGCAAATACAGACGTTGGGTCGACCAACGCGTAGATTTTCTCTGGCGGATGGAATCGCAGGTAAAATAACCAAACAGGGTTGGGTCATCCTGTGTCTGTGTGCATGACGTTTACTTGGGCTTGCTCTTCGAAGACGACGGTTGCGAGAGATGACCGTCACTGGCCATGGTCACACTTACATTTATATTATTGTCACAAGTTAGCTCGACAATGTTAGAATGACTGAATACTGAAAGTCCTTGCAATTGGTCATAACCTTGGGGAGAGAGTTATGTATACATTCTTGTATGAGGAAAGATGTCTAGCATCCCAAGATTTCCAACCTATACGGCGGATAGCAAATCTAGCCAAAATGTGCGCAATCCATTCTACAAGCGTCTTAACTTTGAATGCAGCTAAGAGGCACCGCTACCTTTCAATCACGTCGGCGGCCCTCTGCATCAGAGGAATCTCGAAAGCGTGAGCTCATAATGGTCGATGTCAAACGAGGTCCATTCCTCTAAATATCCAAATCTTGGTTCACTGGCAGTAAAGAAGTCTGACTCACCTGAGGTAGGATCCAAGATTCACCGCACCAACAGCCAATCTGACTCCAGCTTCTCACCGTCTCGATTTTCGATCCGGATCTCGGAAGTATGGACCTCAGACGCGTCCGCGTCACCTTCCAATGAGTCTAAGCATTCCTGGGTATGTGAACAGGATGCGCTGCGGTCGACCTCCCCCAGCCAACGCAAAACTCCCAGCTCGGGGAAATGTACTCTGAGGTTCGGGATTGATGTTGCAAGTAAATTACTCCCCGAAGGACGAGCCCGCGTGGATGCATCATTTGTCAAACTTAGCATCGTCACCTTCCGGTGGAGGACCTGGTGGAGGGCTAGGAGGCGAATAAGATCGAGGACGTCCATCACAAGTTCTTCCAACTTCGTGCACCTAGGAAGGAATATGGCGAAACATTTGGCAGCTCGCTTGCCAACAGTGCCAATCATGGTCAGTGTCTTGATGGTTTTTCCGTATTGGTGGGAAAACATCATCATGCCTTCAACTAAGTCTGGGACATTTTCGTTTCGCACGTGAAAGGTAGATAATGAAGGTAACCGAACTATGTCGAAATGGTCAAACAAGTTGCGTTGGCTAGCTTCGATGGTGTGCAAAAACGGAAATCGGCCGATGGTGGGTACGACCATAACATCGAATGAAGTGTCCAACTCGGATGAAGTGTCCAACTTGAAGTTGTTGCCCACCCGTAGAATTTTTATGTTCCGGAAAGCAGTGACAAAGTTCCCATTGGCACGGTCACCGGCTCGTGGGTGATGAGGTCGAAGTCCCAATGCAGCACTTCGAGAACGATGAGCCCAGCATCTTTATCGCCATATTCCGACGGAAAATTGACCACGTCAATGATGAGATGTGTCAAATTCGGACACCATCGCAATATGGGAGCTAACTGGTTTATTGATCCTACGTCGCAATCGTTGTGATCCGTTTCACGGCAGGCATACTTTACGTCAAGTCTCCTGGTCCATTTCGCCAAGTTATTTGCCACTTTTCGTACTTTAAGGCCTTTTGAGAGAGCCTCGAGCCGCCTCTTGCTATGGATGGAGACTTTCTCGTAGAAGAATTCTGTGGCGATGTGGTTGAAAGATTTACAGAGGAGCATGAGGGTATACTCAGGCGACTTGGAAGTAACACGCCTGGCCAAGTGGAACCGCGCGGCAATAGGTTTGGAGGCATCATGGTAATTGTCCATTGGTTCCGAGGTTTTGACAGCCAATACGATGACCATTCTCCAAATTTCAACCGGAAAGCTGATACCGTGGACGGGGTCCGTTGTCATTTTTGTGGAATGTGTCTGTCAGTCAAGACACCAGAATGTTGATTAACCGCAAGTAATGAGGGTTACTCAATAAAAACTCACCTTTTAGGGTTTTACGGGGGGCTTATTCGACACATACAAGGAGACGTGGTGCACCACCAGAAAAACATATCACAGGGTCACAACTGCGTCACAACATGTTCGTTTTGGAATCGACGATCTTTCTGCCCTCAGGTTTTTGCAACTACTCCCTTGGTGTCTAGCCAGCCAGTCTTGCGGCTGCCCAAATTTACCAAAACTACTTTTCACGGGACGATGTCGTCGGTCTAGAACATGTATCTGAATCATTGACTCATTCCCTCCCTCTGTCGCTTCGCTTTTGCCACGGGAGATGACAGAGACATACGTTGAGCCTTCCAGCCTTGATGGCAAACCGACCCGACGGCCTGCTCAACT
Organism: Rickenella mellea; assembly: GCA_004355085.1. Classification (NCBI taxonomy): domain Eukaryota; kingdom Fungi; phylum Basidiomycota; class Agaricomycetes; order Hymenochaetales; family Rickenellaceae; genus Rickenella; species Rickenella mellea. The sequence continues at coordinate 97,437 of ML170190.1, forward strand.
CCCCGTTGAGATCTGGTGCGATATCTTTGCTACCACAACATACCTTCCAGTACCTCTTGACTCCCCCATTGACTCTTTCACCTACTTCCTCGCCGATAAAGGCGCTTGCGACCGTGAAATTGCTCTGTCGACTTCCACCAAGTTATCCCTTCTTCTCGTTTCGAAACGATTTTATGCGCTTTCCGTCGAATATTTTTTCCGACATATCGTGATTCGCCATTACCGGCATCTCTTGTGTCTGTCCGAAAAGCTGCGCGGATCGGTTACGCTCGCGGCACACGTGTCGAATTGGACGAGGGGACTAGACATTTGCTTTGCCCACCCTCATAGAGAACACGAGGAGATGAAGTGCAGGGCTGCCCTGGTGGATATCCTGAGTTCTTGCGCCGACCTCGTTCACCTGATCATCGACTTGAAGGTTGTCCTTCAGGACAATGCCCCACCATCCTCTCTAATACTTAATGCATGCCGGAACAGCAGCCGCACATTGAAGACGGTACATTGGGGTCTGGGTAGGCCCGTGGGCATGCATGAAGTGGTGTCGACTTTTCCATCGCTGCAAGCGTTAAGGGTGTGTCGTGTTTCTTATTACAGGGATCCGTCTTTCACAGCTTCGGGGTTAATGGACCATATACACACGCTACATGGAGGGCTGATGCGGATATGCGGTTGGTTTAGAGATGTGTCGCTTCCATCTCTCAAAGTGGTTGAGCTTGAGCTGGACGACTACTTCTTTGCAAATTCTTATAATCATGACGATGAAGAGCCAGCAAACATTGCGGAATTTTTTACAACTCACGGTAACACTATTCGGAAGTTGGTGGTCAGAGGTGTTTTTGGGTTCATTATGAAGTCCATCGGGCGTTGCCAAAATCCCCAATACTTGATATTTGACATCGATGATATCGTTGCGCTCCGCACGGTACATGTTCCATCGGTAAAGTTCCCAGGGGTGAAAGGAATTGGGATTACGCTTCAGAATTCTTCGGCAAGAGTTGACCACGACAAAATCTTCCCCCAACTGCTCCGGTCCTGTTTTCCGGCTCTAAGGGTTATACGCATGATGGACAGATTGATGTTTCATCCCGAAGACGAGATTATATGGAGTGATTGGGAGAAAGGCATGGCAGAATGTGGAATTCGGTTTGAAGACCTGGACGGTAGCAAGGTCTTCCAAGAACGACAATGACAGATTGTGAGTTTTCTTCGTGCCCGTGTATTCTCCATCGAGACAAATATTAATACTAGTCGTACCAGGAGGAACCGTGAGGAGACGCGCAATATCTGCAACCTGTCTTTGCAGGTTCGAATGATGCTGTTTCGAACCTGTGTGGACTTCAACAGTTTACATTGGATATTTCACGCTATTCGTACCCTCGGATAGGACACCTTTCTCATGAATAATCTACTTTGCCAAATCACGGAGTCAATTCGACTTTGGAAGGTGGTTTAACAGCTGATTTCATGTCTGGATTGACAGGAGGTCTTTTTCTGATTTAATGCACCATCAAACCGTCGTCTTCAAGACATGATATAGCCCGGAAGCCAAATATTTAATTGCCCAATTGGCACCGCAACTTCTCATTCGCCATATCAAATCTACTCAGAATCAATGGTCATGGGTAAAATGAACGATGTTGGATATCAGTTATGGAATTTGTCGGCGACGGGTCAGGGAAAGGGCAAGGGCAAGCACATGTTGTGTAGCACAAGTTATTACGTTGGATATAGCAGTTCAATTGCGTAACCCAAATTTTCGTCTGTGATTCGTCTGCTGCAATTTAGTCCTATTTAGTCCCGCAAAGCCAGGTGTCCTCGACAAGAGTGTACAACAAGGTCATTCAGACTAAAGTACTTGTGCATCGATGGTGTAAGCCTTAAGCGAACATCTGGTTCCGTGCCGATCCTGAGGTCTCCGGCTCGGATGACTCCTGTACCTGGTTTGATTTGCTTCCGAGTAGCTGCCATCCAGAATTCACGACATTTTGCTGTTTGTTTCATTCGTTAATTACTGGATACTGTACTCTGACTTTCAGCTTCAAGTAGTGCAGGTTTCACGAATGGTCGAAAGGATCTCATGAATAGCAGGAGGAAACAAGCTGGAGCGCAATCATTGCCTCCCAACAAAACGTCGTATCTCCCACCGGAAATTTGGCGGGACATAATCACCTTTTGTACCCATGTTCCAGGGGCGCTAGCTGATGACGTTCGGGAAGACATCCAACCTCTCACATTTCTGAATAGCGAAGATTGGGAACCCGAGCTTCACACTATCGAGCGATATGCAATTAACGAGTCTATGCGGACAAAGCTTTCGCTTTCGCTGGTTTCAAGAGGCTTTCATTCAATTGCTATCGAAAGTTTCTATGAAATACTTCCGATTCGTGGGCCTAGGCAACTTTTCTTACTGGCGAAGCAGCCACGAGAGACGCCATCACTTGCGGAGCGGATCGGGAAGTGGACGAGGAGATTTGAATTCGGCATAAACATTCCAGATGTTGGACGGATGTGCATTGACCCGGAGCGCGATAGGCTCTGCACAATAGCAATTCGGGATGTGGTCCGCTGTTGTAGAGACCTTACCCATTTCTTCATCGACGTCGCAGGACTGTGTTGGATTGGTGCCGACTGTGTACTCGGCGCCTGCAGAAGTAACTGCCATACTGTCAAGGTCTTACGCTGGGGCGTCAGTGTTAGTGGTGTTGTGGAGACCTCTGACGTCCTTCATGCCTTCCCTAACATCAGGGAATTTCAATTTCGGTATTGCGACCTTCTTTCAGGACCATTGCTATGTACCGAATACCCAAGCATGACTAATCTCCATACTTTAGATGGAGGATTGCAGGACGTAACTTCGACATTCGCAGATGCGTCTCTCCCCGCACTCTCAGTTGTGCGGTTTCGGAGAGATCCCCCGCACGTGAGTGATTTCGAGCTCACTGAGGGGACTACCATCGAGAGATTCCTGTCGAATCATCGCAATACCATCCGTAGTATCACGGCAATTACACTCTACCGGCTCATTGAATTCGAGGTTGCTTGTTGCGCTCAAATTAAAGAGTTGATAACAGGAGTCGATGACCTTTTGGAGTTTGGAGTGAAGGCACCGCAGCCATTCGTGGCACGACTTGGGCTGTCCGTTTCGTCGACCGATCTTCTCATGCAAGGCATCGACACATTGATGGAGATATTTAAAGAGTATTTTCCGAATTTGCAGTTCTTACGCATTGTCGAAAAGGCGGCATTTGTTGTGCTCTGCATGAAATATCCGCATGCATTGCGGTATTGGGCACGCCGACTGCAAAGTGTCGGCATTACTCTCGAAGAACCAACAGGGAAGACTATTAATACTTTGCCAAATAACAATGTACCATAGGGCATGTAAGTTTTTTGCGTAGGATGAGTCGCTGATCCAGGATGAGAAGGCAGATTTTTTACAGTGTATGTTCCCGTCACGCATACTTATTGCTCTACTCGGTGGTCATGTTCACGGATCGCGATGGGCCCGAGTCACGATTGTAACGTTGGGATCTGTTTTTTTAGCGTTTGTGTATAGTAGGATGTTCTGTATGTCCAGATATGTGGATGTTAATCGATAATCTGAATGGAAAACAGGTACTCGCAACTCCAGGAACAAGAAATGCGTGACATGGTGGTGAGCAAGATCAGTGAGTGTTAATGTACGTACGCTACATAGTGACATTTGTTGCATAAAATATGGAATATAAGTTATGTCAAGATTCAAGAAGATGCAAGAAAATAATCAATCGTTCCGACGACGCTTCGAAGGAACATCTCTACCATCTGGCAAATCAATATCGTAAGCACGACGGTCGAATCCGAGTTCAGGAATAAATACCGTCAGAAGCATTCAATGGCGGTGACCACCATGTCAGTCGACCTTGTCGATTACCAGTAACCACGTGAGACGAATCCGATGAATCATAACTCTGCAGGATTTTCCAATGAGTGAGTAGCGTCAGCGGAAATCATAATCACTCACGGCGACCGCCTGGATTATGACATCTGGATCCAAATTCAGTAGGTGGATATGAAGAAGGGAAATAACACGTACCACTGCTATGGTCAAGCTCATATTTGACTTTACCATCGTGGCGATCCCATATGAACACTCGTCGACCGACAGCGCCAAAGATCACCAAGTCTTCGTGGGACGTAAAGTGCGCACCAAACGCGTAGTTGGCTCTATCGCCACCGTTTTCTATTTCTCGAGTCGAGAACTCCTGTAGAATATCCCCTCTTTGCGCATCTTTCTCGAACAGCACGAGATGTGTTTTGCCACCTGCTTGCGATGCGAGAACATGATTACCGACAGAGCTCACTTTGACATCGAAGCTAGCGGGGGTTCAGAAAGTGACTATAGAAGGTGATTTGGAAATCTTACACTTTGGTTTTGAATGAGGCGGTCGAATAACTAGACCCATCGCGCACTCGGCAACGCCACCTGCGCATGATGATTGATTCAGATGTGTATTGATGAAAAGATAATGCACTCACACACAACCATCGCCAGTCCCTCCGACCAGCGATTCTCCGTTATCGACAAACTTTATAGACAAAATATTCTGTCGGACTATGGGTCGCTGTGGCTGCCAAATTGCTGCCGAGAGAATCGGTCAAGCGCAGCAGAATGCCAACGTGATGACGCACCATTGATCAGAAACCAGATCTTGATACCTGTTCGGGGGTACGCAATTGCAATTTTGTCATTGGCGAACGCCATGCAGACTGGGTCGGTGTCCCCAGCATCAAGGACTTTCGTCCAATGCCATTGATTTTGACCCTGTCACATAATGGGCGTAAAGGGAGGTAAATTTATGAACGTCAGGGGTGACCCACCACGCGCGTCCACTTGTTCACAACCCCATTCAGGCCAAGAGAGGCAATTCCTACAGTCGGAGATTAAAACAACTACACGTGCAGTCCGCCACGAGCCACTTACCTATATCACCTTTAATCCAAGCCAGCGAGACGACGGACGCATTATGCGACAGCTTGGCTATTTCTGCCCTTGTCTGTGTGTTCCATATTCGAATGGTATGATCATAGCCTTTTGGGGTATGTCAGCACGTAGTCGCGAAAGACTCGCGAAACTCACAAATAACAGCGAACTGAGTGCCAGTCGAATTAAAAGAAATAGAGCGAATTCCCGGGCCTCCGTCAAATCGTATTTGAGACACATGCAATTTCGTCCAAGATGGCCATGAAGCCCCATCATCGCTGGAGCTGTCAGGAGAGTATCTTGGAATGTACGTATCTGCTAACGGTCTATGGCCGTCATCGCGATCACGCGGTGTATAGCGGTCATAGTCATCATTTGATCGCCTATATCGGTCATAACCATCGTCGTCCCGTCGATAACGGTCGTAGTCGTCGTCATCCGGCCGATAAGTATCAGCTACCAAGCGACGTTTGCGTGAACGATCAGATCTCTCATCCCATCGATCAGAGCGCCTCGAAGAAGATTCATATGCTGAGAATGACAATAAGTTTGGATTCTAAACTTCGAGTTCGAAACGCACGAGAATCTCTGTCATCGGCTGCGGAAGATCCCACGCTCCTTTGTCGACCGTTGATACCTCGACTATCGTTCCAACCATTACTAAAGGATGGTTTACGAGGTAGTCCATGTTGAGTTAACCACGCGTTGGTGCCACTCGTCGGCGAGCTGCTCTCCCGATCCTCGACGTAAATTGGGTCCCGTGCTTGAGCCGTCGTCACATGTTGATACGAGGTTCCTGCAGCGTGATCGTGAGCCACATAAATGTAAGCAGGATAAATGGTACCGAAAAACCGCAGGCGCTGAACAATCTAACATAGTTGCGACACTTACCATTTTGAGATTTCTCTGATAATGGAGCACTCTGGCGGCTGGCATCGAGTTCAGCGAAGAGCCCAAGTGTCGGCGACTGTGGTTCTTCCTTAATTGGACGGTCTGGAGTGGAATTCGGGATCGGCGAGCTCCTTGCAGACGAGTCAAATGCACTAGATATAGCTATCGACCGAGACGTCGACGCGACGGGAGTTACAGGTGGCAGGGATATCTTCAATGCCATCGGGCGAGCCATAAGCGTGCTCTGCGATACGACAGATGCACCATTCAACGATCGAGGGGTCGGCACTACGCCCGATCGAGCGATGCCTTTATTCTCCGCGATAGTCCCATTGGGCTTGTGCATTCCATTCTGCTAAATATTTTCAAAGTAGGCAGTCATTGGTTAGTGAACATTCGTGAATAGACCTCGGCGTTAACCTGAACGCGGAAGGGCTTACCTCAACCCAAGACCCGTTTGGAAGTGGAGGAGGATCCGATGATGGGGGTATCGGGGCCGCCGGGGCCGCCGCGCTCGGTGTCTCCGTTGATGGAGGTAAACCTGCTAGGTGCGCCAGGCCCGTAATCTCTCCAAGCGTATGGTTTAGCCAAGGAATCTGAACGGAAGAAAGTCGCGCAGCTGGTCCCGTAGGGACGCTCCTGGGTGTCGGCAATGGCGACGTAAAAGGCGCAGGAGTCGTGCGTTGTGCTAGCGGAGCTGTAGGTGAAGGCTGGACTATCGGCGTTGCTGCGGTCCGTGAGTTCAGATTAGAAGGGCCAGCTGAGTTGCTCGTGAATGCCCGCGGCGCTGTGGGAGGTTTTGAAATGGTCGTAGAGACCGGTTGCGGCATTGTCGGTGGTGCTTTCGGCATCGAGGGTCGAGTTGGTGTGGGGAAGGCAGCGGAGGCGGTCGACGCGCGGGGAATGTCCACGAGAGCACGTGGACCATTAGGTACAGTCATTGGCGGGAATATCGAACTAATCTGACTTAGTCTGTCGTTCGCGCGGCTGGACATGAGAAGAGAGGCGGATCGCGAGAGTGTAGCAAGGTTTGAGGCGATAGGCTGTTTCGGCTAGAATAAATATGAGTCAATTCGTATCAGATTTTCATACCCGGATTCAGAAAAAATTACTTGAACATTAACAGCCTTTTCGTCATTCTTCTGCAGACTGGCTGTTATTTCCGTCTTCGCCTCGTCGTTTTTACTCTCAACACCCGCTGTCTTTGCATCCACCGTCTTCGCAACCGGAGAAGTCGGTACCGTTTTCTCATCCTTCTCTTTCTTGCTCCCAACGAGAGACTGAGTGAGCGACGAGTATTTGCCAAGTGCATTCTGGATGAATCCACCAGAAACAAAAGGGCTCTTTACCTCTTTTTGCTGTGGGGTACCACCTGGTATTGAACTTGTCCGAGGAGGTAGCGTCTTTTTCTGTGCAGAAGGCGACATGTGGGGGATTTGGGGGGGAGACGCAGTAGGAGGCGGGGGAGCTGAGGGTGGCGAGACGGTCAAGATGGAGCCGCGATTCGTCGCTCCATGAATCAGCGGTGCCGGTTGTGGAACGGTGATAGGGGGAAAGATGGTAGATATAACTACCGGGGAGGATGCCAGACGGTCCGTCTTTGCAGGACCAGGACGTATTGGTCGTTCCGTTAACGCGATGGGAGGTTCCGCCTTCGGTGTGAGTGAGGAGGGAGTATGCAGTGCAGATGAAGGAATGGCATGAGGTATCGTAGGAGACACCGGTTGTACCTTCACGATTGTGGGCGGAGCAACAACAGCCCCACTCTGCTGCGTATGAACAGCCGGGACAAATACTGGGTCCTTTTTCGAGCTGCTTGCGTACGGCGCCTTGCGTGGTGGTGGCGTATTTCGCGAAGGGTGGCTGATAGGATTCACAGACGTCGCAGGCGTTGATGATGACGACCGCGTCACATCATCGGAGGCTCCGGATTGTCCTCGTGAGGTGTCAGAAGGGGATAGAGATGTTAATGTGAGCTCCGGAGTATCGTCAGTTGTCGTTGGTAGAACTTGGGGCGATTGTGGTGGGGTGGTTAGTGGTGACTCGAGCTCCATCGGTGAGAGGCTACGCGAGTAGACCGCGTTGACCTTTCCCTTTAATTGTTTGACTATGTCTGGATGCGTAAGAACTGGCGAATCTTCGTCAATGGACATTGGGAGGATATCGGGTTCCGTAACAGCAGATTTTTCTTCCTGTAAAAGGGACTGAAGGAGACTGTGATCAGTCTGCACGCCCATTTCCACTCGCGATGGTTTCGCAGGAGGATCCATGGTCTGTACGCTACATTCAGAATGACGCGGACGTATCGTTTGAATCGCAGCAGAGACGCCATTCGGCGGTGTTGCCTGCACGTGCACGGATGATGCGGATGGTTGAGTTTGTATTTCCATTGAAACTTTCAAGGGACTCGGAGGTAGTGGAGGTGTCGTTAACATCGGTGATGAAGGCTATCAAACGTAGAGAAATGGTTGTGAAGTTAATGTATTGTCTCAAGCGCCAACGTAACTCACCTTCGCAGTTAAACTTGCTTCAGATTTCCGTGCCCAAAGCTTACGCATTTTCGGCGGCATCGCTTGTTCCGAAGATGCTGGTGGGTCGGGTTTCTTCTCCTCTTGAACTACAGTAGGCTCCGGCGCGACTACCTCGTCTTCATCGCCAAGTAAATCCCCTTCAATCGCAACCGGGACATCATGCAACTCGCCATTCGCAGGTTGCAAGTACAAGTACAGCTCCTTCCCCGCCTTGACATTGATCAACTTCTGCGCAAAAATGCTGAACACCGCCTTGGTTCGTTTTTGACCATTCTCATCGACGTATTCTTCTTCATCGACTTTCCTCAGCACGAGGTGAGCGTGTTTGACATTGCCGTAGGCGCGCACGCGCAGTGATCCTTTGACACCAAGCGTCGAGGATAGCGTCGATAATCCAGAATATCGGTCGCCCGACGCGGCCTCTGGCATACCGACGATGGCGCGCAATAACTGCGAGTGGTTGGAATTAGACTAAGAACCAAAGGGCTGGACGTGAATGGGGAACAAAAGGTTCCCACGGATACAATTTCAGTAACATTACGTACTCCATTACAACCTCGAAGTTTACTGCCATCTCCGCAGACACGTTGGCAGACTTCTGATGCACGGCTGGCGAAGCTGTAGTCTCGCATTTCTATCCACGACTCGTCTGTTTTCCTCAACACACGCGCTCTGGCCGTTTCCCCCGAAAAGATTCACAGGAAACTCGTTGCTTGAAGCTGGAACTTTGGGACTGACCGATGACGCGCGAGTTGTAGCTTTTGGTGACTTCAATGGCGACCAATTGCAAGTCTGAAA